>JAMAMB010000011.1:0-427216 GCA_023629975.1 Cutaneotrichosporon sp. PL3408A | reverse complement strand
AGGGGGAGGGGGAGGGGGATGGGGAGGGGAGAGGGGCGCGAAGGGCGGGCTATGCAGACCGGTAAGTTGGAGTTGGGTGGTGCGTGCACGCGAGTACCCTACGGCGAGAGGGGGAGAGGGGGCGAGATGGAGGGGGGGTTGAGGCCGAGCGTGATGAGGAATTTAGGCCCGTCGCCGTGGTTTGGGGATGAGAGAGCGAGGTCGTGTGGTGTGGGTGTTGTAGGTGTTGTGGTTACTGGTGGAGTGCTGCACAGAAACAACGATGACCGAGGGGAGAGCGGAGGGGGGGGGCTGAGTGAAAGGGTAGCCGAGGACGTGCTTGTAATGTCGGTCGAATGTCGAATTTGACCAAGGCTAGGTAGGGTTGTGTTTGCGTGTATGCTGTGGTGTATGTTGTGGGGTGTGTGTGTGTTGCGTTGGGCGATGTGCAATGTGCAATAGGCAAGATGATACAGATGAAAGCTGAAGATGTGAGATGGAGATGTCGTCAAGTTTGTTGTGGTAGTGACGATGATGATGATGATGATGAATGATAGATGATGAGTTGTTGAGAAAAGATGGGAAGAAACAAAGTGTGGCAGTTGGAATAGGAATACGAGGTGGTGGTCAGGAGGTGGGTGGGTCGTGGTGAGTGTGGTGACTCCTGGCCTCCTATTGCTGGCGGTGGCACTGGTGGCGGCGGCAGGAATCGATGGGATGGGATCGTAATTGGTATTCAAGGATGGAAATGTGATTGGGTGATTGGCCTGCGGGGCTTGCGGGTTGATTGCTTTGATTGCTTGATGATGCCCTGGATTGTGACTGTCGTAACTGACACTTTCAAGGGTGGGGGAGGAGGGGGGGAGGAGCGGTAAGGGGGGTGGAGGAACGAGGGGGGGCGAGACAGCGACGAGGGAGAGAGACCGAGGGGGAGTTTGGTCGAGTGACACACTACTGTTCCGTGTTCTTGACGATTGGACAAGAGACCTCGACCAAGACCAAAACCTCGACAAGTCCTCGGCCTCGACACTCGATGATGTTACGTGGTTGAATGAATAGCCTATCGCTTTTCGGGTCTGTTGGCCTTTTGGGAAAAACCTTTGGGAAACCTTCCACTTTGACTTTTTGGAACGGGTGTCATTGTGCATTTGTGCATGCTCCAAGCAATGCTCCAAGGAGACGGAGCCGAGCAACGACCTCCCTCACGATGCCTCGCCTGTCCTCTATCCGTCCCTCTTCAGTACCTCTCCAAACCTCGATTCGTATCCGCAACGCTTGGCACTCTGGCACTCTGACATTTTGGCAACAAAACCGTTTTGACGGGTTAACAGGGGGGCCTTGATGTCGTAAAAATGAACTGTTAGCTCAACAGGGTCACAAGAGGATTCATGACTCGGACGATTAAGCTGTGCCACCCGGTGCCCTGCCCTCAAAGCCCTTGCACCTTGCCATCCTGCCACTTGCCAGCCTGCAACTGTTTGCTTCTGGCTTTTGTTTGCATGTTTGTTTGAGGGCACATCGCCGTAATAAAATGGGGTACTAACACCCGGGCGTCCTTAACTCCTTGACAGCCCCGTTGTTGTGGGACAGTTACGAGTGTCAATGACGAAGGGGGCTGGCGGAGTTGTGCGGAGGTGGGCGGAGGCGAGGTGTCGAATCTCAGGTCGGACGCCGAAGCCAAACGTCTGGCACCGGTTTGACCCAGGTTGATCCAGGTAGGATTGCGGGGCGTGATTGTGGGGGTAGGGGTTTGAGACGGGGTTGGCGAGGGTCGAGGGAGGGTTGGGAGAGGGTCGGGAGAGGGCTCGGCGAGGGTTGCGGCGTCCCCGTCTATCGGCCTTAATGACCATATGACCACGTACACCTGCCTGGTACCTCGGTGCCTCCCTGACCACTCTTGCCTCTCTGGCTATTCCGGTGCCCGTCCGCAAGTGGAAGGTTTGGCTAGAGTTGCTAAGGTTCACGACAGCGGCGCAGGCGGAAGCGGCGTTCTACGGATCGGCATCATGGCCCACACAATAAACAGCGCAAGTAGTGGTGATTGGGCGCAAGCTTCTGGTCGCGATCGCGCCGATGGTGGTGGGGTGGTCGCTGTCAGATGTCATCACCCCTTAATCATCGTCGCGTCATCGTTCCCTACTCCCAACACGCCCCCACCGTGCAAACACGCGCGCACCATGTAGTCACCCATCTCCGTCCGCCCGCGTGGGTGTCCGCGCCCGTGCACCGGAGTTACCGCCCAGACGCCGACGATCACCGCACCTCGCCGAGCCTTACTCATGCTTCGCCAATAGCTTGGTCGCCCCAACTTTGTAGCTAGCGAGATGGGCATGCTTACGCCAGTCCCACAGACAACAGATTCCAATCACAAGCAGCTGACGTCGTAAATTGAGCGTGGGAGCGCAACGACGCGATCAAGTGGGCTACGCTTGGCGACACGCTTCACCCAGTCGTTTCGTCGCTTCCCCCTGCAACTTTCGCCACTGGGCGACTTGACGCACGATACTTGAGCCCCTTGCATTCCCTGCCATGCGTGCCGTTCCAACCTCTCACATGTGACCCATTCATCCCTGCCCCTGCACACGAAATTGCCTTGATTGCCTGCACTTTGCCTATCTCACTGCCTATCTACGTATCTACTGATCTGGCCAGCCAAGCCTGTGATCCGCTATGCTCGGTTTCCGCGTTTGACGGGATCAGTTGGCAGGTACAAGCTACAAGTTACTGGATGAGCTAAGTTGCAGTACAAGTCACTGGGCGAGTCAGTTACAAGTCAGCAGTACTGCTGGGCAAGTTACCGGCCAGACCCAGTACCTGCTCGTTCGGCGTGACAGCCGAGCCACTACGGTATCACTAGAGTATACTAGCGCAGCTACTCCACGTAGCTCTTACTAGTGACCATGCTATGCTTGACAACATGGCAATGCCCTTCGGCCTCACATCGGACCCGACAGTTCACGTCACTCACGTCAGCACGCGCCGGTGCGTCTAAAGCTCGTAGTTTCCTCCGTTTCCGGCGCTACAACCGCCAGACCGCAACGGGTCTCGATGAACCTCCCGCAACGTGTCTCCTGCACACTCCTCTTCTGCCTATTCCTGCACGTCACACACTAACTCGCGCCATTTCCGCCAACCCCCAACGACCCTCGTCGCGTGGGTTGGTCTTCACGCGTTAATCGCCCCGTCCATAGACCTTTGTTGGCATCGACGTGGACACCGAGCTAGCCAGGAGCGTGGAACCGTTCCGGGTGCGTTCCGGGGTGCTGATAACCCTGTATCGGTGAAACAGCCCGACGGATGCACCTTCCACATACCGGACCGAGGAAGGGTTCTTTGGGACGCGCAGCGGGGAGCGTGTACCGCCAGCCACATGTTTGTCGCGTGCTTCGTCGTGTGCGTTCTTCGAACTTCACTCGAGACAGGGAGGTGGCGCCCGGAATGTCATGGTATCACGGCGTATGCCGGACGGCGCCGACGACGCCGAAGCCGCGGTCTGAGCGTCCGGTGCCCGATGATGCGAGAGCAGCAGAGTGAACTCACGTGAGTCCAAGGGACGTCATGTCCAGCAGCCAGCGAACTCGCGGACAATTCTGACCTCGGCATCAGTTGTGCCACTCTCAGCCACGCTCCAGTCCTATACACTCGATGCCAATGCCATTGCTATCAACTGACTATCAACTACGAAAAAGTTGACATAGCAAACACTCACCTTCGACCTTCTCCAAGGGGTCGACCCACAAATGCGAACGAAGCTATGAACAGTACACACAACTACACGCTACGGCGGCTACGTGCTACGGAAACTACGGGTATAAACAGACTACGAGGTACCTACTATGGGTCTACATGAAGTTGGAAGCAAGCTGGGGTAGGAAGCTGGCGTCAGCTACTACTCACGAAGTTATGAGGTGAACGAGGGAACGTACAGAGCAGCAGTGGCACCCAGCCCGAAGAGCATAGCACCGAACGCGACACGCTTGGCAGTCTCCTTCGGCCCGTCGGCCTGGACGACGCGGCGGTTGGTGCGAATCACGCGCTCGGTACCAGCCGCGGCTCCACCGGAGACGGCGGTCCCGTCCTCGTGGGCCACACGCTTGCGGCCACGGGTGGAGCTCTCGGCCTCGGCGCCACCAGTCTCCTCGATCTCGTCGCCGGCGGCGGCGCGGAGCTGGAGTTCGCGCTTGAGGTCGCGGACGAGCTGCTTGGCGCTCTCGATTTCAGCGTTAACGTCAATGGCCGACCCCGCGGGCGCGGTCACAGTCGTAGTCGCCTCGAGAGTGAGACGGCGGTCATCCTGGGCCTCGGGGCGGAAGCGCTTGGCAGCAGGCGCCTGGGTGTCGGTGGTCATGCTGGGGACGGTGCGGCTGGACGTCTGGGTGGTGGGCTGGTGCTGCTGGCGGGCGAGCTCGTCGGCGGCGGCCTGCGAGCGCTGCGACTTGCGGTACGAGACGTGCGGGTCGGGGTGAGCCTTGGCCAGCGCCATGACGAGGTCCGAGATACCGTAGGCAGGCGCGAGGTGGATCGCAAGGTGGCGGCTAACCCTGGGATGTCAATGACTGTCATCGGGGTTGTCATTCATGTGGGGTGGTGTGGAGTGTAAATCGTAAACAAAGGAGTCTGTGCGGATCAAGGACTACCTTGTTCGGGTGCTCGGCTGTGGAGCGGCCATCGCCCCATTGTCACGCTCGCCATTGTCACAGCCAATCCACACACGCCACCGAGACTTACCACTGGCCAGCAAGACGGACGGTGTCGCATTCGCGCGATCCGTTGGTGCCGCGGGTGTCGTACGACGAGCGCACCTGTGGTCAGCGGATTCAGTGCTCACGCATCCATACCCAGTCCATCTCGCGCTTCTCCTCGTCCTCGGTCGCCCCGGGGAAGGAGACCTTGAACATGGTGGTGAGGGAGACCGCGTTGGTGTCGTAGCGGCGGAGGATGAACGCGTGCTGCGCGCCAGAAGTAGCGGGCTGGGGTTAGTCAGGTTAACGCGACTCTGGTTGACGGGACTCGACTCGACTCGACTCGAGCTGACTCACAGTCTGAATCTTGATGCGTCCAATAATGATCTCCTTGCCCTCGCGAACTATGGTCTGGAACTTGACGATGGTAGCGTCCTCGGGAAGGTTGACGAGGTAGGGGTTGCGGCGCTCCTCGGGGAGGCGGGGGCGGTTGACGCTCTGGGGAGTGGGGGTGAGGTCGTAGCCTTCTCCCGGGTAAGGAGGTGGTGACACAGAGTTGGCCCTGGCCGGCACGGTGGTGTTAGAGGCGGACATGATGGACCAGAGGATGCTTGAGGTGGATTGCGAAGCAAGACCAAAGTGGATGGATGATGGATGGATGGATGAAAGGATGGATGAATGAGGATGGGATAATGAGTTGCGGCGGGAATGTGCGGTCATGAACGCGAGTTAGTCCAGTCACTTCTCGTGCCATGCTCTCTGGTGCCTGGGGTCATTAAGTCCATCGCCGCATCCGGATATAATTCCATTCTCCGTCCCAGGCTCAAAATGCCGGCGTTGACTAGTGTGGCACTTTTGCCACCCGACCCACATGGTAGGTTACGTAACCAAACAATCGGCCATCTCAAAATTCCCAGCCAAGTTCAACGATGGGCAGCAACCTGCAAGCAGCTCCAACAACAACTACACCCATCAACGCTTTGCTGCGATGCCGAAATCTAAACGTCAACGCGTGACGACGCTGTCCAAGACGCCCGTGCGGACGACGCGCGCATCCAAGGTCGCCCTGGTCAACGAGATCCGCTCCAACATCGACCAGTTCGACCATGTGTGGCTCTTCAGTGTCGGCGACATGCGGAACGAGGGGCTCAAGGAGGTCCGCAGCCAGTGGCGCGGGACCGGGCGGTTCTTCCTGGGCAAGACGCGTGTGATGGCCCATGCGCTCGGCGTGTCCCCGGAGACGGAGTACCAGGAGGGACTGGGCGCGCTCGGCAAGGTTGGTAGCACTTGCGCACTACGACTGACAGTAGCGCCTCTCAGGCCAGATCGGGCTGTTCATGACCTCCCACCCTGTCGACGATACCCTTGAGTGGTTCCAGACATGGCACAAGCAGGAGTACGCGCGCCAAGGCGCCCTCGCCACGATGGAGATTACGCTGCCCGAAGGCCCCCTCCTTACGCCGTGGAGCGAGGACAACTCGGGCGACCCGTTCCCGCACTCAATGGACCCGCAGCTCCGCCAGCTGGGTCTCGACACCAAGCTCGTCCGCGGTGTGCCGAGTCTTGCCAACGCGCACGTCCTGTGTCGCAAGGGCGAGAAGCTCAGCAGCGAGAAGTGCCGCATTCTCAAGCTGCTGGGTGTGCAGATGGCCGTGAGTTGTGGCAGGGTGTTCCAGCTGATGGTCAGGACTTCAAGATCAACCTTGGGTCGCGATGGACTAAGGAGAAGGGATTCGTGCAGGGAGAGGAGCTTGTTAGCGGGGGCGCGAGCGGCGAGGAGATGGAGGAGGACTAGACTGTACACTATGCACTCTGTACTTGATTTCGCTAGGATCATACGTCGTGTCGTACATTAACTCTGGGTCAGAGAAGGGACTCTGGATCAGAGGAGTGTCATACATCGGTCACCGCCAGCCCTCGTCTACCTCTATAAAATGCCCAGACACCCCGATTCGCCCCAATACACGAGTAGTATCAACAGCAGAGGTCATTGCGGACGCATTATACAACCACGGCGATCCCGTACAAACATACACCACGTACTAGCGCTACACCTTGTCTTCGCCAAGTAGGGAAAGGAGGCCACCCATGGCTGCGACGTTGCCGTGTCCCGAGTTGATACTCCGGGTCAGGTGGTACTTGAGTCCGTTTGCCTGCTTGTACACCTTGCCGCAACCTTCTATTGGGCATCGGAAGCGCTTCTCTGTGGGGTTCTGGTGTCAGCTGCTGGCATGTCGTTAGAGTCATAGCTCACCTCGGGATCCTCTTCTCCTGCCTCCTTGGCCGCGCGCTGCTCGGCTTTCTTCGCCGCCTTCTTGAATACCCGTGCTTCGATCTCGGCCTGCGAGAGCTTGGACTGGGATTGGGGTTGTACCTGCTGTTGCGTTTGGGCAGTAGGCGTTGTGGGTGTCTGGGCCTGTGGTGTTTGGGGTTGAGGGGTTGGTGTTGACGGAGCAGGAGGCGCATACGACAAGACGCTCGGGGGTACGCACGCTGGTGGTTGGAGGTTGGTTGGGCGGAATGCTGCCGACCATGGGCTGCTCGTAGGATTCACGTTGATGCTGATGCCCGTGATAGATGCCTGGCTGAACAGGCTCTGCGGTGTCGGCGACGGCTCATCCATGTCCATGTCCATCATCCCCGGCGTGACCGGCACGTCGCTATGTCCCATGGATGCAGATGCCATGTTGGGTGTGAAGCTCCTCTTCCCAGGGTTATTGCTCTGCACAGCAGTAATGGCGGCCATGCGCACATCTGGCGCGAGGTTGGCATGTTCCTCCTCATAACTGTATGTTAGTAAGCAGCCGACGCACACGCAGCCCCAATCCCAACTCACTGCTCTAACAACTCGTGCAGCCCGCTCAGCTGCCGCCCGCAGCAGGTAAAGTCCTTGACGTACTTGGCCTCGAGCTCGCGCTCACGGCTGTCTGCGTGCCTGCCAAAGCTCGTCCCGAGTGCCCCAACGCTGCCCACGAAGCTGCCGCTCTGCCCGAATCCACCCAGACTACCTGGTCCGCCCCATCGTGGCGGGGAGATGCTCATGGCCATGCTGCTCGAGTACGGTGACGAGCCGGGCTGCGTTGCGCCAAGGGCCAGCGCCGAGAAGCTGAGAGGGGCGCCGTACGATCCTGGATGGAAGCCGGAGTGGGGGTTCGAGCTTGGCGACGCGTTAGGTGGCGTCGTCCTGCGATGTCAGTAATGTCGCGATGCGTTGATCGCGGGCAGGGACTGCAGGAGCGGGCTGTTGCCAGCTGCGCACGGAGACTCACCCAGCCATCATCATGGTCATGCTCCTGCCTCCGCTATCGCCCCAGCGTGATGGGCCTGCATCCATGCCGCCACTGCCGAAGCTGCCTTGGCGGTTAAGGCCAGGCTTGGGCCCGTTCCCTGTGGATGGGATGGGCATGAAAGAGGGAGTCTGCTGCATTGTGAAGTTGGGTGGCGATTGTCGTCAAGAGATTGACGTGGGCGCTGTGGTTGGTGGGCAGACCACGGAATGATGTGTGAGGGAATGGTGACGGGATGAATGGCGGCGAGGCGGGTCGGAGAGGGGAGGGGTAATGGCGAGGTCGTGCAGGTCGGCTGACCAAGGTGTGGTGTGCGATCAAGTGACAATAATTACCGAGCTGTTGATAAGTAGTAGTAGTACTAAGAGTTAGATGTCGATCGTGATGAGGAGAAATGTCGTCAAGTCGTCGATCGTTGATGAATGCGAACGGGTGGGGAGGGGTGGGGTGCAGTGTCAGAGTGTCAGATGGATGTGGAATGGCCGGAATGGATCGATGGGAAGTGTAGAAGCCAAGAAGACTTGTTGGGGTGGTGGTGGTGTAGTGGTGGTGTGGTGACGGCAAGAGCGACTGAACTAACTGCTTACTCAATGCCATCCATAACCTCGTCCTCACCGCTCTCATGCCTGTCAACACACAAATTCTTCTTGCCTCCCCTGCATGGACTCGTCCGGCTTCCGGGGCTTCACCGGGCTTCACCCCTGCGTACCCCTGTGTACCTCTGCGTACCCCCCTGCAGGCCGCAGGTTGGCAAGCTAGTCAGCGTCAGATCCCCCACCCTGTAGGCATGCGGGACTCCTCGACATGTCGTGCCAAAACCTGCGAGTTGAGACCAGCTGAGACCCAGAGCGGAGCCAGAGCTGAGCCCAGAATGCCCAGCATGACCAAAAGAGAGCCGAGTCTGTCCTCCCATGCCCCCCCCAGGAACAGTTTGACCCGACTCAACCAAAGCCACAGCGCCTCGGCCCCTTGCCAACGTCCATGAGGCCGTGCCGTCAAGCCTCGAGGCCTGGACACCCCCTTCTACCGTTCAGTACAGAGTCGTATTTAATTCCGAAGTTGATCCAACCCGCTCTGTCTCCGTATCTACAGTAGCGTAGTGCCGGAGAGTACGGCGAGTGTCCATGCGTTGATGGTATACTCCTGGGCTCGTGACCCAAGCGAGGGTAGTAAGGGCAGCCTAACCAGCGTAAACAGGTGCTTGGCACTGTCGATGCAGCCGAACTCGCCATGACTGCAGCAGGATTAAGAGCTACGGATGAATACTTTGTGCTACCTGTGCATGTAGGCTGCGCACGAGCTCAGGTCTCGCCATCTCGCCATCTCGCCATCTCGCCATCTAAACCTCCCAGCCTCGCACCTCTGCTCGGTGCTCACAACCTCGCAACCCCCCCTCCTTGCCCTTACTCTCGCTTCGAGTGGCGACAGCTGGAAGCATGAACAAACGAGTGTCGATCAAATCTTCATCGCATCGTCAGACCGCAGTAGTCCATGAGGATGGCAATATGGCAATATGGCAATATTTGATCCCGCACTCAGCCACGTGGTATCGAACGAATGATGACGATATGTGCATTCCACGGCAGAGTCATTCCAACTAGTGCCGCCGTATCACCCAGCGCCCGTACCCTCCGCCCGCAGCGCTCACGGCGCTCGTGCTTGCCGTTGCTCGCTCGATCTCCTCCTCGTACTCCGGCCTCTAGAATACCCTTTGTAACCGTCCATAACACCACGGCCTCAAATTGATCGAGCCACTCTCACCTATCACATCTATCACATCAATCACATCTATCACCATCGCATCCTCAAAGCCTCATATCCTCTCTCCAGCTAGGCTGGACCAGCAGCAATGACTCCCGCTGCTGAGGTCCTCCAGCGTCTAGAAGGGTTCCCACAAGATCTCTCCGATATCTCCCTCCCTGACCTGAGCAATGACCGCGACGCCGACGAACTCGCCGTCACACTCGACTCGCTTGCACAGGCAAACCCCACCCCGGAGGCCCGCAACTCCATCGTCCAGATCACGACGCGCCTCAAGCCGCATAAATTGCTTGAAGACGTCGAGCTCGCCTGGTGCAAGGATCCAGGACCCCCCATCGCGCCCGTCGTCAAAGAGCTCGCAGCAAGCCTGTCGGGGGGCACGTACGATGTCAAGGCTTGGGTTCTCGCAGCCGCCGAGTCGGATACCCAGCGCTCGCGGGAGGTCGTGGGAACGTGGGGCGCGGATAATTTCGAGGTGGGTGGCAAGAGGTGCGTAGGTGGCTGACTGTAGGCCCTGCTCGATGTGTGTAAGACCGCGTTCGTCGACCCCGCGATGCGCGTGGGTGTGCTCAACATCGTACAGTGGATCATGCAGCGTGCGACATATACGCCCGATACGCCGACGGCCTCGACTCCCATGGCGCAGCTCGCGGCGCACGACTTCTTCGCGGGCTTCCTAAATAGTCTACTCTTCGACACGAGTAACCGCCTCTTCGGCCTCGGCCTCTCCACCCTCGTCATCATGCTCCCCTTCTCCCTGCTCCAGCTAAACCGCTACATCCCCCTCCTCATGGTCGTGTTAGGACGAGCCGTGTGCTGGCGCGACAGGCCATTCTTCGACACGGGCAAAGAGTTGACCGTGGCCGTGACGAAGACCCCCGCGCCCGCGCCCTCGCAAGACTGGAATCTCGCCACAACGGAGGGCGAGGAGATCGCAGTCCCCACGCCTACGGAGAAACGAGTTGTCCAGCTGTTCCTCATCTCGCTATACGGCGCGTGGCCGTCCAACATCATCGCGTTTATCCGCGACCAGCCGACGTACCTCGCCCTCAAGCAGGTCACGCCCGTCTATGCCGTGCCGTGGGAGGACGTGTGGGAGCAGGGCCAGCTGCAAGCACGCATCGTGCCCCTCATCTCTGACTTTATCCTGCACCACTCGATCATCACGCACACGTCCGCGCAGGAGCTGGCCGACGAGAAGCGATGGGACCGGTACGATCCGTCCGAATTCGTGGCGATGGCGCACCTCATGTCCGGAGGCGAAGACACAGAGGCCATGTTTGAGTTCTTCAAGACGCCCAGAGTCCAGCTCGATCCCCTCGCCCATGCAGCGAAGGAGGCGGACCCGACCGAGGCGGGGTCAAGCAGCCAGACGGACGACATCAGGCGATTGAAGGAGGAGAACGAGCTGCTGCGGCTGGAGAGTCTCTACGCGGACCGCCTCCGCCGCCAGCTCATCCACCACATCGGCCGCTTGCACCGCAACACCCTTCGGTTCAACTCGGACGAGGCGGAGATTCACAACTTTGTCAACCGCCTCAAGGAGCAAGCCAAGACCATCGCGACGCTGACGCACGACCTGACGACCCAGCGCTCAGAGGCAACACAGGCCCAGCAGAAACACACAAAATGGCAGGAACAGCTGCGTGAAAAGGTTGCAGGGTACCGCGAGGAACGGCGGAACTGGATGACGGAGGCGACAAGCCTGCGCACCGAGCTCGCCGAGGCGCAAGCAGCCGTCGGGCGACTGCGTGACGAGCTGGCGACGGTCAAGAACGAGCGGTTTACTCTCGAGGCGCAGCAGCTGGAGATGATGCCCAAGATCCGCCATCTTGAGGACTACGAGACGCGCATGAAGCAACTCACGGACGCGCAGTTGCTCTGGGACGCGGATCTGCAGAAGCAGCGCGAGGCGGAGGCCGCGGCTGTGGCCAGCCAGGCCAGGTGTACGGAGTTGGAGACGATGTTGCGCGCCCGCGAGAAGGTGTGCCGCGAGCAGGCTGACGAGATCCGGTGAGTAGCGGAGCGGCGACGTCGCTAACCCCAGACGCCTGCAGACGCGCGCAACTATCGCTGCGAGCCTGCCCCAGACGCCCGAGAGTGGCGAAAAGGAGCCGCCGCGCGCCGATATCCCCGACCATTCGTTCTACGTCAGTGTAGCGGAGAACTCGCGGCGGCGGTGCGAGAAGCTCGAGCGGGATAACCTCGAGCTCACGGTCGAGCTGGAGCGGCTGCGCCGCATGACTATCAGGGACGCGACGGCTGACGCGGAGCGCAGCGGCGCGCATAGTCTTTTGTACGCGGCGTAGGGGTGTGGAGGACGGACGATTGCTAGTCTTGGTTTCTGTTTACACTGTATCATGTGACGCATAAATACATCTTGCCGACGGTCCCCTCTCTATCTGCAGACCGAGACACTCACAGCACTCCTCCCCACAAACCACGTCGCTCTAATATTCAACCTCCATGTCGTCGTCGGCGCGGCGGCGTGGAGGGCTGTACGGCGAGCGCGAACGAGACAGCGACCGGGATCGTGAGCGCGAGCGCGAACGTGAACGATCCCTCATCCGCTCACTCCGCTCACTCACCCGGCGCTCGTCACGCCGATCCCGCCGCTCACTGAACCGCCGCTCCCTTTCCCTTCCCCCTCCTGCGCCAGCCCCTTCCGTTCCCTGCCGATTCTCCTCACGCAGCCGCTTCACCCTCTCCTCCAATTCTGCAATCTTCTCCGCAGCCTCGCGCGCCTTCTCCTTCGCGTCGGCGCTATCCCGCTCGAGCGAATCTTCCTCGTCGTCAATGGTCCGCCGGATCTCCTCCTGGCGCGCCTTCAGCGCCGCCTCTTGATGCGGCAGGAGAACCTTGGGCAGGAAGTAGAGCGACGTGGTCGAACTGCCGCGGCGCTGCGCTGTGGGCGCGGGCGCGGACGGATACAGGCCGTCGCTGGGACCAGGCGTTGAGGATGTAGAGAGGTATCGGGATGCCGCGCGGAGTGTGCGGTGTCGAGCAGCGATCTGGGGTTAGCCCGCCATGGGAGGAAGGTAGACTCACGGCTATCTGGCGCTGTTCTAGCATGAACGTCGTATTGTCCGTCTGGATCCGAGTTGCTTTTAGATCCCGTTCGGCGTCGGCGAGCGCCTTGTGCGCATTGGCCTCGGAGCGGAGCTTCTCAGCGATGCGCGCTGACGTCTCCTCCCGGCGCCGGGCCTGAAGTCAGCTGGCGACAAACTGAACAGCTGGCACGGACAAACGGCACCACTCACCGCCTCGCTCTTCTTGCTGTTCTTGTCCTCGTCCTGAAACTTGCGCAGCGTGCCGAGGATATTTCCGAACATGCGCCGTCCGCGCGCCTGGTCCTCTCGCGCTGAACGCACACGTCTGATGTCAGCTGGAGCGGACAAGGAGAGCTGGACGTACTTTGCTGGTTTCTCGTCGACTTCCGGGGATCGCCCGCGGGGCTTTTCCGGGCTCCTGCTCCCTTCCGCGCCGTTCGCCCCATTAACTGATGGGGACGCGGAGCGCGGCGCTTCGACGTCCATGGTTCTTGAGTGGTGGGTGGATGGAAAACAACATGGTCAGCAGCGTCAACTTGTCGCCTTCCTCCCTGTGATAATGGTGGCGGAAAAATGCCACGTTTTCCAGAAGTGGAGGTCGACCTTTGAATCTCGATTTTGGCTTCTGTCACTGCAATTGTCTGACATTACCACACTCACCATGAACCCAGGCATGAGCCTCAACCAGTCAATAACGGCTGGCTGGGGGATCCAGAAGGGCGCGGCGTCGCCCTCAACAGCACTTGTGAAGAAGCGGACGAGGAAGATCGGCCTCAACTCGGGCGAAGCGTCGCCGGCCGACGGCGCAAGCACACCAGTCAGCGATGGCCCGCTGCCCAACCCCAACGACCGGGAACGGCCACCAGCGCAGGGCGAGCCGCCAAGAAAGCGGAGGGTCAGGCGGGAAGTGGACGAGAAGGACAAATACGCCCCTCCCGACGCGAGATTGAGCCAGCTCGGCGGCCTCAATAAGCAGATCACGCAGCTGCTCGAGATCGTTGCGCTGCCGCTCCTCCATCCCGAGATCTATATCCATACTGGTGTTCCCAGGCCGCGCGGGGTACTCTTACACGGTGTTCCTGGCGGAGGGAAGACCCAGCTCGTGCGGTGTCTGGCCGGCGACCTCGGGCTGCCGTTCATCACGGTCTCCGCGCCGAGCATCGTATCCGGCATGAGTGGGGAGAGTGAGCGCGCGCTGCGGGAACACTTTGATGAGGCCAAGGTGGGTGCGTTGGAGGATTGACGCTGACCGCAGAAACACGCCCCCTGTATTCTCTTTCTGGACGAGGTGGATGCCATTACGCCCAAACGTGAGACCGCGCAGCGGGAGATGGAGCGTCGTATCGTCGCCCAACTCCTCACATGCATGGACGACCTTGCGGCCTCGGACAAGCCCGTCGTCATGATCGGAGCGACGAACCGCCCAGACTCCCTCGACCCGGCTCTGAGGCGCGCAGGGAGGTTCGACCACGAGATTGAGATGGGCGTGCCGACCGTCGAGGGGCGGGAGGAGATTCTCCGCGTCCTCTGCGCCTCCCTCTCCCTCTCCCCCGACGTGGATATCAGATGGCTCGCGAAGGCGACGCCAGGATACGTCGGCGCCGACCTGACCGCATTGACGACTGAAGCCGGCGTCGTAGCCGTCAAGCGCATCTTTGAGGGCATGTCCGCCGGCTTGGACGCTCTCGACGTGGCGAGCATGGCTCTCGACGACGGGCCCCTATCAAGCCTGCCCGCAGCGGTGCTGTCCACGCCGATTGGGCGTTTCCTCAGCCGACACCCACAGCCGCTCCAGGCTGACCAGCTGTCGGGCCTCTCCATCATGCCCTCCGACTTCCATGCCGCCCTCAAGACCGTCCAGCCCAGCGCCAAGCGGGAGGGCTTCGCCACCGTGCCCGATGTCACATGGGCCGATATCGGCGCACTGGGCAACGTGCGCGACGAGCTGCACATGGCTGTCGTGCAGCCCATCCGGCATCCGGAGCTGTTCAGTGTCGTCGGTATCGATGCGCCCTCGGGCGTACTCCTGTGGGGCCCGCCCGGCTGCGGCAAGACCCTGCTCGCTAAGGCCGTGGCCAACGAGTCGCGGTGTAATTTCATCTCCGTCAAGGGCCCAGAACTGCTCAACAAGTACGTCGGTGAGAGTGAGCGCGCCGTGCGGCAGGTGTTTGCGCGCGCGCGCGCCTCTGCCCCGTGCGTCATCTTTTTCGACGAGCTGGACGCGCTCGTCCCCAGGCGCGACGACTCTATGGTACGTCCAACCCCATACAAAGCTAACAACAGTCCGAGTCCTCTGCGCGCGTCGTGAACACCCTCCTGACCGAGCTCGACGGCCTCGACACACGCAAGGCGGTGTACGTCATCGGCGCGACGAACCGGCCCGACATGATCGACCCAGCCATGGTCCGCCCCGGCCGCCTCGACAAGCTGCTCTACGTCGACCTCCCGTCCCCGCCGGAACGGCTCGAGATCCTGCGCACGCACACGAAGCGCACGCCCATCGTCGAGACCGACTGGGCGGGCATCGCAGCCATCGTCTCCAGCGACGCGTGCGACGGGTTCAGCGGCGCGGACCTCGCCGCGCTCGTTCGCGAGGCGGCGTCCCTCGCCCTCCGGGCGGCGCTGGAGGAGATCGGCGCGTTCGAGAATGATGCAGATATGGGGTCGACGGGGGAGAGCACGCTCCGGCCGATGCAGGTGGGCGTGAAGCACTTCTTTGCTGCTGCTGAGAAGACGCGGCCGAGTGTGAGCCGCGAGCAGCGGCAGCGGTATGAGCGCATGCGGGATAAGTATGCCGGCGTGCCTGCGCGTGGGCGGCGGACGCGGGCGGAGCGCGAGGCCGAGCTCCTCAAGGCCAAGCTTGGGCGCGAGACTTCGTCGGCATCCCGTGGCATAGGTACCGGAGACACAGATACGGAGATGGCTGAGAGAGTGGAGAGAGTTGATATTGGGGATGTGTTGCCCGGGTTGAGTTAGGGGATGTATTGGTGTTACAGAGCAGTACGTTGCAGAGCGATACGTTACAGAGCAGTACGGTCTTAGTTCGACGTTCTGGCAACCTCATCTCAGGTAGTTGCTGACTTCAACCCGGACTGTTCTTACAGTGACAGAGCAGCGCGCCACTTTCTGCTGAATTTTTGCGAAGTTTTGCCGAAGCGTCCAAACATATGCCATCTTCTGGTCGCAAAACTTTCAAGACGCTTTAGCTCAGTGGGAGAGCGAGCGAGTGAAGTGCCTAGTCACCCAATTCGTTCGGTCGTGTGTTCAATCCACACAAGCGTCATTAGGTATTGAGCCGCAAGGTTCCAATATCTTTTGTCTTTTGCTCGAGTGTGGTTGCTTTTGTCCACTCCATCGACATACATCGCAATCCCTGGCGCTGGTCTGACCAGACTTCACAAGGCCGCGGCAAGAACCTCTGTGCTGCAATACTTTGCACCTCTAGTAGTCTGAATCTGGGGAGAAGCACGCTGACTTGGAACACTGATACCATCACTCACCTCACCCCACACTGACCGTAACGCTCCGCTGACGCCCCGCTGGCCGGAGAGCACGCCTCGACACCATCACAAGATCTCACCCCATGCCTTTCCTCATCATGCTGGGGGAGTGCGTCAAACAATGGGACAAAGGCCATGTAAACACAAAGCGCCGACGGCGCGCCACGCAACAGTGATGGCGGGATGTGGGATAAGTGAGCGATGCGGAGCATCTCCCCCGTCCACTCCCATACTCTCCTGCACCCCCACTCACTCCCCTCGCTGCCATGGTGTCTGTCTCACCTGACGCCACGACCACGCCAGGAGATAGTGGCGGGAGCGACCCGGACGACAGCGCAGTGAAGCGTACCCAGACCATCTCCTCTGCTCGCGACACAGTCTCTCCGTTCAAGCTCGCCCGCCTGCGTTCAGCGGAAGCGGCAGTGGCGGCCATACGGCGCCACTGCCGCGTCAGCTCAGACTCAGCCGCCCCCATCTCCTCGAACAGCCTGTACGACTTCCTCGGCGTCGACCCGTCCACCGACCATACCCTCCGTGAGTCAGCCTCTCGTCGCTGCTGACGGCAGTACACAGACTGTATGTCGAGCACCTCGACGCTCGCGCCTCCGCACCCCTGTCCGCGGGGAGCGTCGGCGAACGCGCAGCCAAGATTACCGAGGAGCACATGGACGACCTGCGGGAGAGTAAGTCAGCTGCCCAGGGCGTCAGAAGCTGACATCAGCGGTATTCACTCTCCTCCTCGATCGAGGTATCCGCAGCGCGTACGACGGGGCCAAGAGTCGCGCCGATCCCCTCGCGCTCCTCTACAGCAAGCGGGCGCGACAGCTCAGCGCGCCCCCTGTGTTGACGCTGCACAGTGTCAGAATCCCCAGTGGGGCCTCTGTGGTCCCGTCCCCTGTTGCCCACGCGGAGGCCCAGCTCGAGGCAGACGTCGATGCGACCGAGTCCTACACCGCCGCTGAGGAGTCGACCGACCTGACTGTTCTTGACCCCATCGCCATCCACAGAGATGGGGAGGTCCCTGAGTCACCGGCAGGTGACTCGCCTCTTCTGCCAATCTCCACCTCCGCCCGGCGGATGACATTCGGAGTAAGTCCACCGGCTTCACCGCAAGGCTGGGACACTGCTGTCCCGGTCGGTACGCCCATGGATCCGGTATTCGGCGTGCCAGTCGAGGTCGTCAGCGAGCTCGTTGGTGCCGGGCGGCAAGCGCAAAACAGGCGAATCTGGCGCGGAGGGCGTTCGCCCGTCGAGGGGTTCTCCCCCGCGGAGACTCTCACGAACATCACGCCTCCCATCGCCCTTCCCCCCGACCATCCCTTCCGCCATGCCCAGGAGTCTACGCGATGGATTTCCAAGGGCTGCGTCAGCCCACAATTGGCCGTCAATACCCCCGTACCCGAGATCGAGACTTTCCCACCTGCACCACCTCCAACTCCGAGTACTCCGACTCACCCAGCCACGTCGGTCAAACCCCTACACTCTCTCAAGCGGCGTAAACGTCCCCCCTCCCTCACTGAAAGCCTGCTGGCCATTGAGGCTGCCGAGCTGGCCCAGCGCGCTGCTGGACCCGTGAAGCCCTCCATCGTGGAGCAGATCCAGCAGCTCCACTGCGAGCCTGTGCTCCGTCCGCAGCACCAGAGTGATGTACCTCGTTGCCTCTGGCCGAAGAAGGTCCGCAACGCCAAGGATGGAGTTACGGTCGAGTTTGGCCCAGTCCCGAAGAGAAGGAAGCTGTGGAGCCGTAAGGCCAGTGAGCCGGGGGAGCTGCAAATAGGTGCGCCGTTCAACTTTGCCCATGTCGCTGATGCAGGTGTTGGCACCCCCGAGCGTGCTCTGCGTCATGTGCAGTTTACCAAGATGGCCGATCTCTCAGTTGCGAGAGACGACTGTATGTCCGCGAGCATGAACGGTCACGCCGGTACAGAACTCGAGCGCCACGACTGCCCTCCAATTCCGCGCAAGCGTAACCCACGTAACCTGACCATCAAGCTGCCTCGCTCACCGCCCTCGCCAACACTGCCCCGCGGCCTCCGCCCCGTCGGATCCAGTCCGGTCATCGTGTCCGCGGAAACGGTGGAAGCGGTCTACCAGACTCCAACCTCGCCTCTGATTCTCCACCGACATACTCGCAATGTTCCAGCACGCGACGAGACCGGGCGTCTCGAAGTGAGCCCAGCCGTGCGCAGCGCTGTCTACATTGACACCATTCCCGACATGTCTGCCTCGACAGTTGCTGTCAACGGCTGCCACAGTGAGATTCTCCTTCTTCCCCAGCCGCCTGAGACTCCTAGGGCCAGCGTTTCCAAAGTCATCAGTCGCCTTGTCGAAGTTATTCGCAACTTCTGGCCCACCGCCGACAACTGGTCGACTTGCGCGTCTGTGGGGGGCGATGGCGAGGAGGTCCCCAGGCGCGCCGTCGGCATAATGCCCAGCCGCCAGCGCAGCCCCTGGAGCCGTATCACTGCTGCCAACGCGACCACGACCGGCGCTGGCTTTACCGAGTCCGAGTTCGAGTACACATACGAGTGTGTGTCACACCAGAAAGGCTCCGAGATGCAGCGGGGCCGTCATGCCCATGTCATTGTCTGAGCCCTGCCGACTATCTCGTGTACACCGTTCATTTCCCTCATTGTTGTTATTGTCCGCATCCACTGTCCTTGCATGTCCATCAGCTCCAGTATCGCACCCATCATCTATATATCTGTTGCCACCCATTCTCTGCCCTGCCGTACCATGCACCAGCTTCATTCTCGCTTCGCCTCTGACCATCAAAGATCGCCATTGAGTGTTCCAGTGACGTCGAACAGCTACCGAACCCCGATCCTCGCTTGTGATTATGATGGGATGGTCATCGGCTGAGAGTCGTGCAATACTTCATTGCCGAACCGAACTGCCATGCCCATACTCGAAGCAGACGACGACGAAGCATAAGCCCATGCTCCCATATTCCTCATTGTCTCATTGCTGGCCTCTTTGAATTCTTGCGTCGAATAACGTGACGAAACGTCGGTGGCGTCGTCGCGTCGAAGCGGCCTCGAGGTGGACATTACCTGTGAATCATAACGGACGCGCACGGACCGTCTACCCCGCTCCTGCGCTCAACCCTCGCCACTCGCCACTCGCCGCGGCCATCGAAAGCGCTGTCCTCGCTAGCATCCCTAGTTCCGCCATAACACGCCCCCCCACTCTACAGTCCATTTGTCCATTCGCCACACCACCCCACTCAACTCACATCCTCTTGGGAACAACCACTCGACCACGCCACCTCAGCCTTACTGCACGCAGCATGCCCAAGCAGGCGACACACTACGACGTCCTGGGTGTCGGGCGCAACGTATCGCGAGCAGAGAGTGAGTCCTTAGAGCATTGCCGGCTCTGTCGGTGGGCGTGGCATCAACAACCGAGCCAGCGATCCTACGAGGTCACCTCCATGCGCCCCATGCCCCAGAACCAATGCACTCTATAGCCCAACTGGCTGCCTAGCAGTTACGGCATCACCGCGATACCGCTGACACCAGTCCGCCGCGCATACCTCGCCCTCGCTCGTACCGCGCACCCAGACAAGAACTGTGCTGCGTCCGCCACTAGGGAGTTCCAGCGGATCTCAGGTACGCCCCGGCTTCGTTGGCATATCTGTGTTTCTGACAGCAGACGCGTACGAGATCCTCTATGACCCTCGCAAGCGCGCGGAGTACGACGGCACACTGGCGATGGAGGAGCAGCGTGAGCGGCATCGCCGACCACAACCCGAGATGCATCGGCGCGACGAGCACAACACCAGGGCCATGCCGCCACGGCGCGACCCTTCAACGAGCAGAGAAGAGTCGGCCTCGGACTTGGACGAGTTCGAGTTCGTGTTCTCTTTCGGGGGAGATATGGGACGGGGACGCACGTGGGTCTATTCTACCGAGGCCTTGCAACGAGAACTGGAAGAGTTGATGGAGGAGAGAGCGTGGCACTTCAGATCGGCACATTCTGGACCGCATCTGGCGCATTTCCTGCTCTTCGGACTTGGTCCTTCGAGCCCTGCGATGCCCGCGCACCACGCATACAGCGTACACGAGCAGCAGGGGCATCGTGAACACCACCGACACCACGGCCGCCACGGGCACCATCATGCTCACCACCCGCACCCCCATATCCATATCCACGCACAGTCGGTGCCCATGCCCGCACCACACCACGTTCCGAATGGCCACCGGTGGGCATCGCACGGCGCAGCCTTTTTCGGGCAACACCCCCTCGCCGCGGAGCACGACCTCGCGACACTCATGAACATGCTCCACGTTTCGATGGAGGTAAGCAACGCGTACAGATACATGCTCAACCCAGGCACCCTTCTTCCTGCGGCCACAGACGCCGCGCGTAAAAGTATACCGTCGAATGGCGAGTCCCTTCTCTATGCCGATGCCTGCGGGCGTCCACTTCCCCGACTGGATCCCTCCCTGGTAGTTCTCCTATGCCGAAGTACGCAGAGAAGCTTCCGTCATGTCGATTACCTGAGATCAGCGAGTGATGTACAACCAGTTTACCTTTTGGATGTCGGGCCGCTGCTCGGGGTCTACCACGAGCATTGCGTCAATGAGCTTGGTCACTCGGTCAGAGTAGCCGCCGGGGTGGCGGTATCGGCCGGACATGACTGCCATGGCGATAGATGCGCCGTCCGTCTCGAATGGGGAGAAGCCGTACGCGACGGCGTAGAGCGTACACCCGAGAGACCAGATATCCACCTTCTCGTCGAGCGTCTTGCCTGTCTTTACGTCGAAGAGTTCGGGCGCGCGGTACGGCATCGTGCTGTGCTCGGCTGCGATGTCCTGCTCCAGCAGGGCTTGTTGCCGATTTGCTATGGGGATGCGTGCTCTGTCCGTCAGCGCTCAAATGCCTGTGCCACTGTGCGGCCGACTGGCAAATAAGGGCCCCGGAGCGCCATCCCCAGATGGCGACGAGGTCGACTTACTTGATCGTAGACCCAAAGTCCATGAGCACTGGCGTGTCATCATCCGCCAGCATGATGTTACCAGGCTTGATGTCGCGGTGGGCGTACGGCACGAGCTCGCCCTCCTGCCCTGGCTCGTCTTCGGGCGCGTCGAACACAAGCTCAGACTGGTTCATCAACGGCTCGTCGTCGCGCGTGGGAGGATAGGTCGCGCTGATGGCCGGTAGACGGTACTGGTGCATTGCACGAACGCTGCTGTCAGTCGGGCAGGAGGAATCCAACTAACCCAAGGCACGTGCCGTGGAAGAGGCGGAGTAGACGGTCCTCGTCTACGCGGTTGCCCGTCACTGATACCTGGGTCATCAGGTCCTGGAGGTTGCCGCGAGGGTAATAGGGGAGGAATCTGTTTGTCAGCGGTGCCAGCTGCGCTCCGCGCGGAGACAACTCCGCGTTCGCAACACCCACAGGTAGATGATCTTGCCGTCTCCGCTGTCGTCCTGCACGACGGCTGAATCAAGCAGCTTGATGAGGTTTGTATGGCGGAAGCGGCGGCACACCTCCACTTCGCGCATGGCAGTCTGCACACCCTCCTGCCCAGTCGTGACCAGTATCTTCTTGAGCGCGAACAGTCGTCCACTCGTCGTATCCCGGATAAGGTAGACAAACGAGAAACCGCCCTCTCCCAACAGCTTCTCGACCTTGAACTGCCTCCCATTGATCTTCAGTGTTGCGTCGCTGCCATCAGTGTCCGTACACGTATCCCGGCCGCTATCCCATCTGCTTCTGCGCGCGGCCTGGAGGCATTACTGGACGAGTCCAAGTCCTTGGACCAGGCGATTTCACACCGAGCACGCTCAAGAACTGGGGATCGCTCTGCGCGACTTACGGACGGCAGATACACTGGCGTTAGCACAGCTTTGGGACGGAGACGTACCTGTGTCACAGTGACGAGCGCATCATGCGCGTAGAACTTGATACGATCAATTGCGATGAGGACGCTATCGTTCATGGCGAGCAGAGTAATGGTCAAGAGTACAATCCAACCATGGCATGAACGCCGGAATCGACAGATCTATCCCAACACGAGCGGTGCATTGCACCGCCAGCGCGCTGTCCAGGCACGGCCAACAAGGCGACTGCGGGGACTCCACAATCCGCTTGGGATGGATTTCTGAATGCTTTGCCTCGACTCGACGACTCGACGCCCCAGCCACAACTTGACATCTGACTCTCTTCTACATCGCATGCTTCGAGCTCTCCGGTCACTGCGACTTGCTAGAAACCGTAGATTCATGACCTCGTCGACACTGACACCCATCACCGCCCCGTCGGGGACGATCCAGCTCACAGCGACAGAGGAGAAATTCGTGACCCTCCTCGACGAGTTCTCAAAGGGGTACGCCCCGCCCATCGAGTGCCGTATCGCCGGTGGATGGGTCCGTGATAAGGTATGCCGTGGACATGGGTGTGTGCTTACGTCCAGCTGCTGGACCTGCCCTCACATGATCTCGATGTCGCCCTCTCCACCACGAGCGGGTTCTCGTTCGCCGAGTCGTTTGTCAACTTCTTAAAGACGAGGGATGTCGAGACCGGTCACGTCGGGAAGGTCGCTGCCAATCCCGAACAGAGCAAGCATCTAGAGACGGGGACGACGAGGGTCATGGGTCTCGAGTGCGACTTTGTCGGCCTGCGCAGTGAAACCTACACCGACTCGAGGATACCTGACCAAGTCGTGCGTCTCAACCAGCCGTCGGGCCCGTTCTGCACGCGCAGCTTACGCACAGAAACTTGGTACACCACTCGAAGACTCTCTCAGGCGGGACTTGACAGTCAACTCACTCTTCTTCAACGTTCACACGCACGAGGTGGAGGACTGGACACGGCACGGCCTGAGTGATTTGGAGAAATCTATCGCTCGGACCCCTCTCCCCCCACGCCAGACATTCCTCGACGACCCCCTCCGCGTCCTCCGCTGTGTGCGATTTGCGAGTCGCTTTAACCTCGCTATCGAGCCAGAAGTTTCCGCAGCTATCAGGGAGGATGACATCAAGCTCGCACTCAAGACCAAGGTGTCCAAGGAGCGTGTCGGAATTGAGACGATGAAGATGCTCCAGAAGGCACCGTTGCGCGCGATGGAGCTCATTGAGGGGCTGAACCTCCACTCGAGCATCTTCATCGTGCCAGATCAGGACGTGCTGCCACCCCATTCGAGGGCTGAGGGGCTGGCGGCGACGCAGATCCTCACAGAGGTCCTGGAGCGGGAGCCGCGATTCGTCAGGACAGATACGCTCACCCTCGCGGCCGCGGTATGCCCCTTCCGCGGGGCAGCCGCCAAGGAGAAGAAGAAGGAGTCCACCGCTGTCGCCGTCATTGTGGCAGAGGGATTGAAGGTGGGTCCATACTGAGAAACGGGGCTTACGCAGCTTTCCAACGAGCTCAAGATTGGCGTGGCCAACCTCTTCGAGGCCGCCAAACTACTAGATCCGAAGATGGAGGGCCGGGCGCGTATTGGCACGACACTCGGGACGCCGCTCCAGCACTCTCCTGTGAGCCCTTGGGAGGTGTCCATTGTATGGGCCGTCGTCGACCGCATCCTGCCTACTTGGAGGGGTAGCTGGGAGGCCGAACACGACGCGATTCTCGCAGAGTGGCAGGCGTTCTACGATCGGATTGTGGCGCTGGGCCTACCCGAGTCGATCAAGATGCCTCCACTCGTCAACGTGAGTTTCACGGCTTTTACCAAGCTGACATCAGGGAAAGGAGGTGCAGGCGCTACTCGGTCTGCCACCAGGTGCACTCATCCAGGTGATTCTCCGTGCGGTCAACTGGTGGCAGCTTGACCGTCCTGACAGCACGAAGGAGGACGCGCAGGCTTGGGTTGCGGAGCAGTGGGCCGGGGAGGGCCGCGCCGCGTGGGAGGCAAGTGTGCCGCCGCCTGTGCAGAAGGCGAAGAAGAAGGGCGCAAAGAGGCAATAGGGGGACGTGGCGCGAGGCGGAATGGCCAAGCGCCAGAGGGTTAGCATGGCGTAATCATGGGCGTAGCATTCTACAATGATGATCTATTCTACAATGTCGTAGGGGCAAGACGTAGTGTCAGGATGGCTCTCACAGACCGAAGGATCGGCCGACCCAGAAGTCGCCCGTTACGGGCAGATCGCTAATCTCGATGGCGGACCCAACGCCGAGGTCAGCCTTGACGTCGACGACACCGCCGATGCCAGCATTCGCCCCACCCTTGAAAATAACCTTGCTCACAAAGCCCCGGAAGACGCTATCGCGCCCCTCGAGAATATCAAGGGGGACGTTCTCGAAGGGTGCACGCACGACAAGGGCATCAGGCGTAGCGGGGTCGTCTGATCGCGTCGTCGTGGAGTCCAGATACTCTGTAGGGTGAATACGCCCAAACGCACCCTCAGGGGGGTTCGACGGATCAGGTCTGTCCTGAGTATCGTCGGCTTTGCCGTCGTAGATGAGCACGTCGGGCTGGATGTCCGAAACGTTCAGGTTGACAGTCTCCAACCCGTCGGGCAGTTGCACGAGTGCAACAACAGTTCCCGATGCCGCCATACCCTCGTCCTTCTGTGACAGTTTCATTCCCTGAACGGTGACGGAGCGGATAATCTTGGGTGCAGGTTTGGGGGCTGGGAAGACGAGGTCGAGCTTGAGACTAGGGAGGGTGTGGAGGACGAAATCAGGGGGATTGGGGCCGCGGTATGACTTCGGCATCCCGTTCAGACCGCATACAACGATAGGGCTGTCTTGTCCATGGAGGAAGCGGCGCAGGAAGGAGCCCAAGGCATCGCTCGAGGTTCCCATGATATCCCCCTCGAGCGCCAGCTCGATCTTGCGCTCATCAATGGTCGCTGCGTGGGCCACAACTTCGGCCATGCGCGTACCTTCGAGCTCGATCGCAAAGGGGAGGGGAAATGGAATGGAGAACACGCCGGGATTGGGAAGCGACGCCAGAGCCTTGATCCGCAGCCCGTCGGTATTAGTGAAAGTGTAGGAATGGAGTTTGACCAGCGAACTAAGGTCTAGAGGACGGCCGGGAGGGGGAAAGTTGGGAAGGCGCGGAACTGGCCGTCAGAGTGCGATCATGCGAGGCACTACTCTCAGCTGTGCCGGTTGGGGAACTCACCATCAAACTGGAGCGGGAAGGCGAGGTCTTGCTGCGTGACTGTCGCCCATCGACTCCACCATGAGCCCTGGAGCTGCGCGCGGAGCTCGGGCATGCCGACAAAGACCTCTGTATTCCCCGCAGCCCACGCCGTTTGGACCCACTGCCATATCTCCCCGACCGGAGCAACTGGCGCCCCGATGGCCTCAATCGAGAGGGGCTGAAGCTCGTCCCCCCGTATGAGGGGTACAACGATGTCAGCGGGTAATGTGACGTTGAGCAGTGGCAGGCCGCCGCCCCGTGCATACACCAGCACGCCCGGCACCTTAACGTGCACAGCTTGTTGCGGGAGGGCGCCGAAGACAGCATGGGCGGCCGACCGCCGCACACTTTGCCACCACGAATCACCGCGCCGCCCATCGATCGCGAGCGCCTGGTCCACGTCCACGCCGCCCCGGAGCTCAAGGTCCACATGTACCCCACTGTCGCTCACGTTCAGGATGTGAACCGTGGGGTATGCGTACTTGAAGCTGTCGGGCAGGTCTTGTACTTCCCGCTCAGTCGGCTCGAAGGATGCAATTAGGAGGCCGATCACGGAAACAGCAAACAACCCCATCGCGGAGATTAACCAAATGAGGGCGAGCTTCTTCCGACGGGACTGTCGAGGGCGGACATTAATAGCTTCGTCGAGAGGTCCGATGGTCGAGGACGAAGCGTACGAGTCTGGTTGACTGTGGCCGAGCAGTGGTGAGCGCTCGCTTGGTGAGGGCGCGCGGGCCTTCCCCTTGCCCTTTGAGCTGGACGCCATGGTGGTCGGTGATGGTTACGAGGGCGAGGGGGATCGAGCGATCCAGAGACAATGAAGGAGCGGAGAATCAGACGTTATCGGGTGGCGAACACGGCCCGAGGTGGCGCTTTGAATAGATGTATGCTTGCGTGCGCGCGTAAGCGTCGCCGTGGTATTCCGACTGCGAGGGACGACGATGCCAATGTGGAGATGAACAATGGAGTGAGAGGTGAGAAGATGAGAAACGCGATAAGCAAAGTTGAATGTCTGCGTCGCCGCCATTGCCGAATAACTGTGACCGGAACATGACCGTACCAGGGTTTGCCAAGCTCGCGGGCTAATGCGGGGTGATCGGCGGATCCGCTGGTCGAGAATTCCAAGATTCTAACCTTAAACCGAATTGTTCTCAACTAGGTACGCTCCTGTCAATTCAACAACAACCTCTTAAGGTCAAACCTGGAGTTTCTCCTTATCCCAAAGGCATGTTCGAACGACCACCCACCTCAGCCCTCGAGGGTCGAGGGCGAGTAGCCACTTTAGGTACGTCCTCCCATGAACCCTCTAACGGAAGGCATGCTCATCATCGACCACTTCGAGGTCCACGACGAGGAGGGTAGGAGTGTGCCAGCTGATGAGCCCATCGTGGGTTGGGTGTAAAACGATGACCGAAACGCCAACTGACTATAGTTGGGCGGTGGTGGGATATACGCTACCTGCGCTGCGCGGATGTTCCTCCCCGCCTCCAACGTGGGGTTCATAGCGGACGTCGGCGATGACTTTGACCCCGCGTTCCGTGCTCAACTGGAGGTCTTGGGGGATATGGTGTGGTTCAGACCGAGGGAGGGACCTACAACACGCGCCCTCAACATCTACTCGGGGCAAAGGATAGGGTAGGATCTAGCATCTGTGAGGGCGGCACGGTGGCTGACGACAGCGAGGGCCACCAGAGCTTCAAGTACCTCGTCCCCCGTAAGAACATCACTCCGGAGGATTACTTCGACCCAGCTTGCCCTGTGCAAGGCGTGGAATGGCTGCACGTCGTGTGTGACGTGACTCGCGCTGAGTCCATCCTTGCCGAGGCGGATGTCCTCAGAGCCAAGGGATGGAAGGGGAAGCTGGCATGGGAGCCGTTGATAAGGGTTCATACAGCTTCTCTGAGGCTTAGCTGACCGGTCACAGCCGACGGAGGAAGCTGCTACTGATATCTACATCGACCTTGCGAGTCGTTTTGATATCTTCAGGTATGCTGCGCTCAGCTCTAGCACCGTCGATGCTGACCTCAGCCCGAACGAACTGGAACTCCAAACAATCCTCAACACGACAGAGTCGGTCGAGGCCTGTGCTCGCCGATTCCACACTCGCTGCCCAATTCCCATTGTGGTTCGGGCAGGCGCGGACGGTGCGTACGCTGTCTCGGACTGGTCGGGATGGGTACCAGCCTTCTGGCGGCCAGGCGAGCAGAGTCACATCGTCGATGTTACTGGAGGTGGGAACGCGTTCATGGGCGGCCTCCTCGCTGGGATGATGCTCACCAATGATTTGAGATCAGGTTGGTTTCCACATTGTTGAAGACTTTGAATGAGCTTACGCAGCTTGTACTTACGGCTCTACGGCTGCAAGCTTTGCAATTGAGCAGAGGGGCATTCCACGGCTCGCAGCCGACGGATTGTGGAACGGTTACGATGTTTGGGGAAGGCTACAAGAGATGGCTAGACGGACAGACCAAGGCAAACAAGCATAACAAAGCAGGCTGCAGGTTCCATTTCATTGTGACAAACAAGTCTTTCTCTTTTATCAACAACGCTCGGCATCCGCAACACCCCGCAGGGTCACATCAACTGCATCCAAAGAAAAGTCCGTACAAGTATCGCAACATTACACTGGTACAAAGCGCTACGCCACGATCTTCTTCTGCTTGGCGGCCGATGGCTTGGTGACAAGGTTCTGCTGTCAGTCGCCACGCTCATCTCCCGCAACAACAACGCACCTTGTGGATGTGTGGGAGTACACCACCGCCAGCGATAGTGGCGCGGATAAGCAAGTCGAGCTCCTCATCGCCACGAATAGCGAGCTGCAAGTGACGCGGAGTGATACGCTTCACGCGAAGGTCTTTGGCAGCGTTGCCTGAAATTAGCTATAGGCTCCTCGCCATCCCTAGCGCAACTACAACCCACCGGCAAGCTCGAGGACTTCCGCGGTCAGGTACTCCATAATAGCCGCAACGTAGACGGCGGCCTTGGCACCAACGCGTACGTTGTTGGCGTTCTTATTGCGCAGGAAGCTAGAATATGGTCAGAATCGGGTGGATCGCGCATTTGCATACCGGTGAATACGACCGACGGGGAACTGTGGGGTGGTCAGTCAGGAGATATGGGTTGTCCACGCAAGCGGGAGGACGCACCTGCAGGCCGGCTTTTGAGGAGCGGGTCGTGAGGACTTTCGCCTCAGAAGAGGTCTTTGCCTTTCCGCCCTTTCCGCCTGTGGTCTTGGAAGACATGATAAAGTATGTATGTGGATGGATTAGATGGAATACAAGTTGGATGAATCGAGTTGAGACGCGACGACTAACGGTTGGAGGTTGGAGGGTCCGGCTTGTTTTGATCCACAAGATGGGGATGTTTTGCTTCCGTCTGCTAGGCATTTGTCACGTGAATTCAATGCGTGGCTTCCACGTGGTGTTTTGATTCCGCCCTGATGATGTTGGTACCAACCACACCAACTTTGTCCTCGAGCTCAACAACGAGCACCACTTCGAACTGACTTCGAGCATCTCCCCTCCATCCCTAATACCTTTCCTCCCCTCCCAACCCACCATGTCGCGGCTCCCACTCGCGCAGTGGGACCCGTCCCTCTTCACCGAGCTCCTCCACCTCCTCGCCCTCATCGCGTCGAGGCCGTCAACATCCGTCATTCGACGCTTCTTCGCAAAGCTTGATGACGCCCGCCCATGGATTCTGACGCTCACTGCCCTCCCACTTCCCAACGATGAAGACAAGCAGTTTATTGCCAACAGTCCCATATCCACCCCCGAGGGCGTCGAGGTCCGCATCACTGACGAGCTGCTCGTCACGACAAACACCATCTCCGATTCCCTCAACCTCAGCCATCTCCTTTCCGCCGTCCTCGCCCTCCATGCTGTCCAGCAGCGCCCCCGCTTCCCCGAGCGTTCCGACGCAGAAATCGCAGTCTATCTCCTGCACGAGTACCTGCAGAGCCTGCTCGACTTCCTCACGGACCTCCTGAAGATGACATACGGTGTGGACGCTGAGGAGGGCGAGCCGTTCGACGATCTCCGGCTATGGGTCGAGGATCTGTTGAGTGACAAGGGCCCGCAAGGATACGTTCCGGATGTGGCCATTGACCAGATTGACGCAATGCAGACGAGACTCGATGCCGTGGTGCGGATGCAGGCCAGCGGCGCACAGTTCGAGCTGCTCAACTTCCGCGCCTCGAGTTTGCGGCGGGAACAGAATCGGTTAGCGAGCATCATTGCGACACTCGGTCTGTCGGGGTTGCTCAAAACGTCCCAGGTGGTCAAGATTGCGCGGTGGTTGAAGAAGGCAAGACCAGACGCCGTCGTTGGCACGATCCTCGCTGCTTTCTTCGCTGCGACGGCCCCAATCGATGCCTTGCCAGAGGACGAGCCTCGATATGAAACAGTGTCGGCGTACATCGGCGTGCCCAAGTTTGTGCTTGTGCTCTGCAATGTTATTGTGAGTTTTAGTTTGGTCACTCCGCTCACGCCAGTTTGGTGAGAAGGACTGGTCAAGCCCTGAGGTGCACGATTCAATGAAGCTGCACTGGTCGCTGTTCTACCTCTCTGCTATCAAGAACGACCCAACATTGCTACAGACGGTCGGCCTCGATGCGGACGGAGCAGAAAAGCATCTGCAAGATGCGGTCAATGGCGAGGCCTTCAAGTTCCTCACCAACCTCGTCATGCACCTTGAGGAGGAGCCTGCCGAGGATCCAACGATGGCCCTCGCCACTCGATCCGACCCCGAGAACAACCAGTTCATCTATCGTCAATTGGAACAGCTCGTCTCATGGCTGGCGACCAAGCGTCATTTCCTGCGCGGCCTCAAGAACAAGGAGGAGGACGTCGGTGTTGTGCGCAGGTCGTCTGGCAGCGCGCCGCCACAAAACTTCCAGTCATTCATGTGCCTCATGGCTGCCGTCTACAGCCGCTTGCCACCAGATAGCGCGTCTCCGCTCTGGGACGAGCCAGCGTTCACTGGAGTGGTGCTCGACCTCCGCACAATGTACCCTCCCGAGGCGTTCTGGGATCTCATGATTGCCATCTCCAAGGGACCCGAGTGCGCGAGCAAGTGCTTTGAGAAGTTCAAGGACACAAGAATGTCGTGGAATGCGCTGTTCAAGTTCTACCACCACTACATCCAGCTCATGCCACCTCTGTTCGGCACGCTCAAAGCGACCCACCAGAGCGGGATTGAAGGTATGAGCTCCCAGGAGGCCATGATGGCGGACGGCTGGACGCGACTTTTGGCAACGGTTGTGCGCGACTCGACTATTGCTCGTGGATCTCTTTTACAGACCAAGCCTCACCCTCTCCAGACTCTATTCGACATCGTCAACTGCGACATTGCGACGGATCTCAAGGCGGTCGTATTTGACGCGATCAACGCGTTTGTCGAGCGTCGCGGCGACTCGGCGGATGACGACGTAGTCGCACGTGCGGTGGAGAACTATGAGCGTGTCACGTTCGCGGACCCCACTCTCGACGTCCGTGAGGGTACCCGCTTGCCCCAGCCCATCGGCTGGATGCAACGCATGGAGCTGTCGGAACAGGACCACTGGGTCTACCCACTCACACGGGCGTACATCCGCTTCCTGACTGCGCTCATGCCCTCGGAGAAGTCGAGAGTCAACAACGCACTCCGCCGGGGTGCGATGTACGTCATCGACCGCGTTCTTCTTGGCGGAGCGCCGCAGGCATCGACAAAGGAGCAGTGGCTCAACTACCAGGCCATCATGGCGTTCTTTGAAAAGGCGCTCCAGACATTCGACCTGACGGACCTCTTATCGCCTGCACGCGGCACGGCGGCCGCGCTTGCTGAGCAACCAGGATTCCTCATCCTCCTCCGGCTGTTGAGCGAGCAGGCCGTCTTCGCTCCTTTGGCCGACATCGTCGATGGTGCTGTGTCCATGGCGCCCAACCGCCCGCGTATCGCCAACGAGTGCTTCCTGCGGGTGCTGCGCATCTACTGCCGCATCTTGGATATCCAGCTCGTGTTTAGCGACGTCCTCCTTCTTACGCTTCAGTCGACTGCCGGATTCAAGCGGCCCTTCGGCTTCCAGTCTCTCGACCACCTGCTGTTGAACCGCCTCTCCAACGTCACTGCCGTTGCACTTTCCGTTGGCGACAAGGACGACACTGTGGCGTTTGTGAGCCTCAAGATCATCGCCGCGCTCGCCCAGTCACCCGTGTTTTCCGGTGCGGACATGTTCCACGGAGTATACGCCAAGGCCATGAACCGCCTCGCAGGCGTGATTGAGTCGTCTGACGAGTCGATCCGTATCGCCCAAGCGTTCTCGTCCAAGCTCGAGGAGGAGGGTGAGGACCTCTCACCAGAGTACGTTTCGATCGAGTCCAAGGCTGTCCTCCGTGGCGAGAACTCTGAGCACCTCCCCATTTTAATCCGCTCGTCCATTCTTGACATGCTGGTCGACAACACTGCCGACGCGACTGGTCCGAACATTGCCCACTTCCTCCTTGGATTTGACTTCCGCGCTCGTGAGCTGGGTCTCCAAGACCCACGTGCACCGGGATCACGCCGCTCTTGCCTCCAGGTGATCCTTGAGCAGCTTAACGAGCAGCCCCCCATGATCCAACTCCACCCGATCTTAGCATCCAAGAGCGCCCAGCTCATCCACCAGCTGTTCGCCCACCCAGTTACTGGTCCGTCGACCATGGCGTACACCGAGTCTTACGAAGGTTTCCCTGCACGCCAGCTAGCCGCCCTTCCACGAACGTGTCCCGCCGTGTCTACCGACGTGGTAGGCATCGGCATTGCGTCGACGTACACCGACCAGGTGGAGACATCCGCCGACGTGCTGGTCGCATACCTCAACTACCAGCGCTTCATTCTAGCTGCGGTAGGGATCCAGACGTTCGCTTTCGAGGGCCATGGTGCGTCGTCCGAGTTTATTGCGCAACAGCTTTTCTCGGGCGAGGACGAGGAGGACAGCGACCAGCGGCCGCCACTGCTCATCGACCTCGTGTCCAACATCGACATCAAGTTCACTGAGGCAGACGCGGACGCTCAGCAGGACAAGACGCTTGAGTTCTACTACAACTTCAACTTTGACCAGTACAAGCAGCCGGGGACGGACCTGTTCGACCTGGATGTGCTGGCGCGCGCCCTCAAGTCGAATCGCCGCCAGCTGGAACGTCAGGGCGCCGTGATCCAGGGCACATCTGCAGACGCAATGGCCAAGGAAGCGGAGTACATCCTCGCCCGGCTTGCGTTCAAGAACCGCCAGAACGAGATCTTCGTGGCTAAGGGCGACTTCCTAGAGGCGTGGAATGAGACGCTCAAGGTCGCCTTGGCACTTCTGTTCCACTATGTACCCGAGGACAGGCAGGAGGTTCTCCTCTTCGACCTGTTAACTGCTGTTTTGGACAGGATGAACGGCGACTTGCCACCGGGGGTGCTCGACCTTCTCTCCGAGGCTGTCCTCATGTCTGTCAACACCCTCATGACGGCCCTGAGCGGGTTCGACAGTTCCAACCTCCCCTTAGACCAGATGTCGACTATCCTCACCAAGGTCATCGACGCAGTGCTCAAGCCCGGCACGACCGAGGTTGTGCGTGGCAACCTCTATGCGACCGTTACACAGTATCTCCAGATCGTCCCCGACGGTGAGGACAGCCCACTTCGCCGCGCGACAATCACGGACCTTGGAGCGAGGAAGGACCGGTTCATCTCCATGCTCTGCCGCGACGCCATGGACATGCGTGACGTATGGAAGACTGAGTGTTTCTCCCTCCTCGCCAGTGTTGTTGCGCTGGGTGACGGCAGCTTGCTCACTCCCCTCATGAGTGGTCGCTACCTTGCCCAGTTTGTTCGCAGCGTCAAGGACCGCGAGCTGCAACTCCAGGAGTGCCTTGTTCCCGACCCGGAGGGCCTGCATGCCTTCTGGGTATACGAGGCCAATGTGGCTTTCCTTACCGCGTACGCTGGTATGCCTCGCGGGGCAGAAGATCTGGTCGAGGTTGGCGTGTTTGAGACATTTGCCATGTGCAGCTTTATGGGTGTGTCGCCGTTCAATGACGACGTTATTTGTGAGTGTGGCTTGCGATTTCTGAAAGTTTTGGCTGACTTTTAGCTGTGGTGTCAAACTGCGAAGCAGTTGAGCGCCAGCACCGCGTCCTCATCACTGCCCTGCAGCTTCTCGCGCGTGTACTCTCTAACCCTACCCGCTCCGGCCAGGTGAACGCGCTCAGCTTCATCGGTGCGCACCGCGACTCATTCCTCATTCTCCTGCGCGAAAACCAGGCGTACATCACTGGCACGGGAATCACTGAATCGCGTCTCATCGTGGCCGTGTTCGCCGCTGTTGTCCCCAAGGTGTCGAACGACGAAATCCGATCGTCGTCGGGCTTTGGGGCGTTCCACCACGCGGTTCTCTCCCTAGCGGCCAAGTTCCTCGACCCGTCCTGGATCGACGCACTCAAGGGTGACGCCGACCACGCGGAGGCAAAGAACAAGGTCTTGAAGCTCAACCAGGTCATCATCGCCTACCTCGTTGCCACCACCAACGGGCTGAAGGCCGGTTCTCCCAGTAGCCCTCGTCCTGTCTTTGTCGTTGACGCAGCCCGCTCGAACGGCGCTGCTCGTATCGGCTCGGCACCCTCCCTCTCCTCGGCGGTCGAGTATGTCGCCGAACTTGCCGAACAGGCGCAGGACGTGTCGAACGCATACGACGATGTGGCCGACAAGATCGAGAGTGGCGAGGATGTCTCCCACGTTATGGATGGGGCGTCGTCTGTTGAGGAGCTGCAAGCCTCCTTCGTAGCGCGGTCGAGCGCTATTTACAGTTAGTCCCATTCGTCATAAGCTTAAACGGGGTCAGGCTGACATCAGTTATGATCGAGTCCCTCCTCCTCCTGATTTGGCGGCATCTGTTGTACTACACAGCCGACGCTGGTGGGGAGGGCGTCCGACCCAGCACACTAAGTGTCTCGTTCAGCACTATGGGCAGCATGAGCGCCAGCACGGCACCCGGCGCCGTGAGCTTCAAGTCGTTGGAACGCGTCGCGGCGGCCTTGCGAGGTGTACTGGACCGCCTGGCCGCAGTCGACGCGAGTATGGCGCGCAAGGAGGACCCGTACCACTCGATGCTGGTGCGGCGGCTACGCGAGCTGTGTGCTGGCCTTATTGGGCCCGAATGACGAGAGAAGAAACTGTAAACAACAGGGAGCGATGGGATGTCGAGCTAGACAGGAGAAGGGTGTAGCACAACATGCATTTACAGAGTAGACTCTTGTTTGTTCTCGAGCAGACTCTTGTTTGTTTTCCGCAGACGAAGACGTAAGAACGTACGACATGCTTAGAGGCCCTTCTGCTTCCCCTCCTTTCCCCTTCTGCTCCCACCGCTTTCTCCTAACTTATCAAGCTTTCCGATGACTCCCCCCCCTACCCCGTTTCTACCCTCATCCCCCTCTCCATGTTTTACGGACGAGGGAGTGCCTGGAATGCATCCTGAGGGTGGGTGGAAAAGGCGGCAATGTAAAGCTGTTGAGCTTGGTGCAGAGTCGCGGGAACTGGCACGTGGGGGATTTTTGATTCCGTGTCGGATAGGGCGCGTCCCCACCCTCCCTGCGCGTGCGCCACTCTGCCACTCGGCCAAGCTGCCACTCTGCAACCCATGTTCCAACATCTGCCTTTCTTCAACGACCTACGACTCCAACGAGTCTCTCTCTCTCTCCTTTCTTCTGCTTTGACCCAGATCACTCTTGACTGTCATATACAAAACACACGCTCAATTCTCCTTCCAACAACCATCTCTTATTTGTCTCTCCCCACCTTGACCTCCCCAAATAGCGCCCACCATGGGCGACCGTGATGATGAGAGGGCACTGTGAGTCGGGTCCGGCGGCAGAGTTGGATAGAGGCCGAAGCGATCAAGCCAGCGCGCTGACATCAGAAACCTCGCCTTCCAGACCCTCCTGGACGGCACCCGTGAAGCTACAGAGCAGCGGGTGGAACTGACGGCGTTGCGCAAGCTATGCATTCGAGGTGAGAACCGAGACTCGAACTCGCGGAGGCCACGGAGGAGGACTGAGGCGGAAGCAACCCACGCATGCTGCAAACCCTCTGCTAATGGTTAGGCATTCCCAACCAGCCCGCGTTCATTCGACCGCTGGCGTACTCGCTCCTGCTGGGCATTTTGCCACCGGACAAGCGCGCATGGAAGCGGACCCGGCGTGCACAGAGGGAGAAGTACTATGTAAGCCAGAATAGCGAGGGGGGGTCACATGCTGACGCACTAGCACCTCGTCAAGATAAGCATGGAAGAGATGGAGGTCGCGCCGCCAGTACGTCATGTCAACAGCTGCTGAAGCCGTCCTTTAGCTGGTGCTCGCGAACTGTCACGCTCACCCACAGCCTTCCGACCCTCCTACGCCAATTGACGCCCTCCTCCTACGCGTTGCGACGGATCTCGAGCGCCAGCTACCCGAGATTATGCCGCTGCGTGGGCGGACGCGACCGCCTGCGTCCTCCCCTCTCGCTCCTGTACCCGAGAACCCCGAAGCTACTGAGCTCGATGACTCGACGTCTGAGGAGGAAGGGGGAGCACGAAATGAGGATGAGGACAGGAGGGATGGCCAGAGCAAGCGCCGGCGGAGGGCGAGGCCCACACCGCTCACTTCTCGTCGTGTCCTCTTTGCCCGCCTTGATCGTATCGCCGTGGCAGCGAACGGGGTACCGGTAAAGGACAAGGAGGAGAAGGAGGAGGCAGCAGAACCTGAGGCGGTCCTGTCGCCGAGAATCGTCCTCAGCCCGGACCACGAAGGCGAAGATGTTTTTGCTCAGGCTTCGAAGCAGCGCAACAGCATGCCCTCGCTGTCCCTCACCATTCCGGCGGAGGGGGACTCTGGGCAGCCCCCGAGTCCCATCACCCTCCTCTCACCGCAGAACGTGAAGGAACGCGCACACATATCCGACCCGACGCAGCCTGATACCCATCTTGACGCGCTGACCCGCCTTCTCTTCGTCTTTTCCCGTATGAATCCTGCGTGGCGATACACGCCGTCATTTGTCGACATTATTATCCCGCTCTACCTGATCTACGGGGAGCTGGTCGAGCGCCACCGTGGCGACGTCCCACAGGGAGGCTATGCCGAGGAGGAGACGTTCTGGGCGTTCACAGCTATCATGGGGGAACTAGGCGATGTCGTCTCCTCGGGTCCCGATGGCAATATCCACTTGGCGCTGCAGCGATTAGGCCGGCGAATGCGCTGGGCCGACGAACCGCTATGGACGACGCTGTGTGCCCGCAATTTGGACCCTGCGCAGCCACTGTACACGTACCAGTGGCTGACGGGCCTGATGACGCACGACAAAGCACACCTGCTCAGAACGTGGGACTACCTCTTCTCGCAGGCGCCGACGACCTCCGAGATGCGTCCAAAATTAGACACACTCCTTGACCTGTGTGTCGCTGTCATCTGCATGCTCAAGCAGCGTATCATGCTTCCCCCTCCACCGTCGCCGCGGAGGAAGAAGACGATGTGGAACGAACCCGAAAACATAACGGCACCGACCTCAATCGACGAGGAGGACCCCGACGCCTCATTTGTGCGCGTGCTCCAGCTGTTCCGCAACTACCGACTTTCCGACCTGGGCGGAACGGCGACGCTGTTGTTCACGGCTTTCGAGCTCAACCAAGAGCGACTTTCGTCGATCATGGACGGCCAAGACCCAGATGCTCCAGGCTGGTCGGAAGCCCGTGACCGCGCAGCCGGCAAGGCCAGCTGGGCCGGACTCAAACTCCGCCAGGCTGCAGCAGGCGCGTGGTCTCAGTACGAGCAGGTCGCGCAGTCGCGCAGAGTGGCCTCGGTTGCCAAGGCATCGAACGACCTTACTGCGTCAGCCCGCGCAGCGTCCACCGCCGCATGGAGCGCTGCACCATCCGCACCGAATTGGAAGGGCCTCAGTTCTGCAGCGGGGGCCGCGGCCGGACGGTTGTGGAAGCGAGCCCCAAGGGAGGACGAGTCAATAGACGGCGAGGAGTTCGAGCATTTCTCCTCGCTTCCATCCACACCTGGTCGTTCGCCAATTCAGGGCCGATTCTCGCCTGACAAGCGGTTAAGCCACCCTGCCATGTCTGCGACAATGCATCGCAGACAGCGGAGCGACAGCAATGCGTCCCACGCGTCTAACGTGTCCAATGTGTCGAACGTGTCGAACGTGTCGAACGTGTCGAATAGCGCTCTGTCCGTCACGAGCCTTCAGGATAAGTTGTCCGGACTGGCACTGTCATTCGGGTCGAAGGAGAAGCCACCGGAGAAGGCACCGGAGAAGGACGGCCACCTCACTGCTGGACCACGGCCTTTGCTTCTCTCTGGATCCGCTCGGCGCGCGAGTAACTCGGGCGGCGTGTCTGGGGGGCGGGTGCCGAGCGGACACAGGTCACGACCATCCAGTCCCCTTCCGGCGGTGCGGAGCCTCCCAACTGCACCTCCGAACGGCGCACATGGTGCGCTGTACCGGATAGGCACCAGGCGGAAGCCGGGCTCTCCTACCAAGAGTTCTATCGACTCGGACGGGCACCGACAATCTGTCACGAGCTTCGGCAGCGATTCCTCTCACCATCGCGACAGTGTGACTTCGACACCGTACGAGTCGGACAATTCGCAAAACGACTGGCGCTCGACGCCGAAGGCGGCCAAGGTCAGAGTCCAGCCCATCGTTGTGCCACCTGCGTCGGCGCGCGCCTTGTCGGAAGCAACTTCAGCGGCTGAACCGCCTTCCCCTGCTGAACCCATTTCCATCCCTACCCCAGCTATCGCGCACCTGACTGAAGAAGACTACGAGCACGTCTACGAGCCTGCAGAGGACTCGTTCATCCTTCTGGACGCGCTCGAACAAGACGCCCTCGCCATCCGGGCAGCTAAGCCTGTGCTCTGTGTTGAGGTCGGCTCCGGCTCAGGCATCGCCTCAACTTTCATCTCCTCCATGCTCGGGCCCTCTAACACGTGCGTCATCTCGACCGATATCAACAAGTTCGCGGCAGATGCGACATTGCGGACGGGTGCGGCAAACGACGTGCCTCTAAATCCAGTATTGTGCAACCTTCTCGATCCGCTGCAGCAGCGTCTGGAGGGGAAGATCGACCTGTTCGTCTTCAACCCGCCGTATGTCGAGACGGAGGAGGCGGAGATGACCGCGACGCAGGCGGGCAGAGATATTGGTGGGGCGTGGGCTGGCGGCAGTTTCGGCATGGCCGTGACCAACCTCGTGCTGGAGCACCTCCCGGTACGTTGCCTGCTTCGCTCCCCGGATCGAGCTAACCCCAGACTCTTCTCTCCCCAGGTGGTCGGTTCTATCTCGTGACGATCGCGCAGAACAAGCCTGATGAGATCAACGCGCGCATGCGGGCCGCTGGGCTGCAGTGCAAAACTATCATCAAGCGTCGGGCGGGCCGCGAGCTCCTCTCGGTCCTGCGCATGATGCGCCCTGCCTCGACTGCGCTGGCACCGCCTAGTGTACGCCAGTCTGCGCTGTCGCCAGATTCACAGACGGTCAATCTGCCGCCTCCGGACGGTAGGCCGCTGTCGGCCTCGTCTCGCGAAGGCTCCGAGTACGGCGGCCTCCTCGATGCGTACGTGTAGCTCGTGTAGTCCTAGAGGATAGGTTATCCACATGCAAGCATGCAAGCATAGCCAGGTAGACTGCACACCCTGCATTGCGCTCCGACAACTGCGCCGATGAGCTAAATAGGGGTACCGAATAAGCTGGGTGATGTGATCTCCGCCCCCTGACGTAGTGGCTTGTCGAGTGCGCTGTCCTCGGTGTTCATCCACATCTCAGACATCCATTACTTCCATCTCTACACTCTTTCTTATCACCTCTCTTGAAACCCAGAATACTGTACGTATTCGTGTCGATTCCTGCTGACTTACAAAGATAATTGAGCAAGATGGCCCAGGCTCCTCCGTCCACGGGCCTTCTCTCACTGAGCACTGTTCTGTGAGTTCTCAGCTGCTGCGACTGTGGGCATTGTTAGCTGACCGACAGCAAGCGCCTGGAGGGTGTGTATTGCATCGCGGAATGGGGATGGAATGTGTTTGGACGGAGTTGTTGATGTGCTACGCGTCGGCGTTCGTCACCCGCTTCATCGTGGGCTAGTGCCACGACAAGTCCGGTCGACATGCCCATCTTCATCGCGGCCCTCTCCGTTCCTGCCATTCACCCCCATCCATGTTCCATGTGCTTATGCTCGTGCTAACGCTCAGCCGTCACCTCGCGCCTGGAGGATGTCGCGATGTCGCAGCAGTCCGTTGCGCCCAGTGCTCCACTCCGCTCCCCGACCGGCAATGCCCACGAGTCCCTCGTCGGCACCGTTGCTGGTGCTGGCGCTGGCGCAGCTGCTGGTGCAGTGGCTGGCGCTTCTCACTCCCCGTCGCGGGGTACCCCTCCCCCTCCTCCTCCTCCGCCGCCTCCTCCAGCCGAAGAGGAGGACACCCCTCCCATCAAGGCATATACCGACGAGATAGTCGATGGCGCTTTGAAGGAGTTTGAGGCGAATGCCAAGAAGGTCGGAGGGATCGTCGAGCAGGCCGTGAGTGGATGCGACTGTGGTCGCTGTCGCAATGACTGTCGCTGCACTGGCGGCTGGCACCAACCGTGCTCAGCCCGCAGCGCGCAGCGACACCGCCTCACCTTTACACCATGTTCTGACACCAGTCTGCCCTCGTCCCTCCCCTTGTGGAGGCGCAGTACGCGTACCTCAAGATGGCCTCTGCCCATGCCAAGCCGACCGGAAACAACGTGCAGTCGCTGCTCAAGCCGCAGGCGGACGCGATCGGCGCCATCATTGAGGCCAAGGACAAGCTCGGACGGGGGAAGGACGGGCGCGAGTGGGGCTCGGCGCTGTCCGTGCTGGGCGAAGGCGCCGCAGCATGGGGCTGGGTACAGGTCGAGCCTGCTCCAGCGCCGTTCGTGGGCGAGATGAAGAACTCCGCGCAGTTCTGGATCGACCGCGTCAACAAGCAGTTCAAGGAGGCCAACCCTGATGCTGTTGCCTGGGCCAAGTCGTTCGGCTCCATTCTCGAGGCGTTGCAAAAGTACGTTAAGAAGTGGCACACGACTGGTGTGGTGTGGAACCCCAAGGTAGGTCGCAGATATGCGTATCGAGTAGGTCTGACTTCAAGGGCCCGGCCGCACCAGCTTCTGTTCCTTCGCCCGGAGCCAACGGTGCCCCCGCTGCCCGCGCTGGTAGTACTCCTCCACCTCCTCCTCCACCCCCTGCTGCCGGTGCTGCACCAGCCAAGAGCAGCAGCGGCGGCGGCCACGCCGCTCTCCTAGCTGACCTCAACAAAGGCGAGGGTATCACTTCGGCCCTACGCCACGTCGACCGGTCGCAGCAGACCCACAAGAACCCCGAGCTCCGCGCAACTGGGTCGACCAGCCCCAAGCGCCCCGGACCACCGCCGACCAAGCCCAAGCCCGCCTCCTTCTCCAAAGCGCCACCTAAGAAGCCCGCCCGCACCGAACTCGAGGACGGAAACAAGTGGATTATTGTTAGCTGGTGGTTTGACAGCTGGAAGCTAACTTCAGGAAAACCACGAGGACAACAAGGCGATCCTTATTGACCAGACGGCGCTGCACCACACGGTGCACGTCTTCGGGTGCAAGAACAGTGTGGTGCGCGTCAACGGCAAGATCAACGCTGTCAGCATGGTCAACTGCAAGAAGACGTCGCTTGTTATCGACACGCTCGTATCGTCGCTGAGCATCACCAGCTCGCCCTCCTTCGAGGTCCAGATCACGGGCAACGTGCCGACCATCCAGATCGACTCGACCGACTCGGGTCAGGTCTACCTCTCCAAGGCGTGCATGGACACCATTGAGATCATCACGGCCAAGACGTCCGCTATCAACATCTCCATCCCGACCTCTGACGACGGGGATTACGCTGAGCGCCCGATTCCCGAGCAGATGAAGTCACGCGTTGTCAACGGTAAGCTGGTGACTGAGATCGTCGAGCACGCGGGTTAGCGGATAGGTAGCCAGTTGTAACGAACTTCTACGGAAACCACGATGCATATCTCGTCTATACACACTCTACTTCTACACTGCACCAGCCGCTCGGTAGAGGCTGACCTTCTTGTCGTCACCGGCAATCGCGAACTGCTTCCCCGGCGCCAGCGCGCCCTCATACTGCGGCTGCCATGCCACGCCCCACACTTCCGCCTCGGCCGTGCTGGTACTAACACACGCGCGCTGTCCCACATCCCAGAGCTTGACGAGCTTGTCAGCACCCCTGTTGTCAGTTGTGTGATACCGGGACTTCCAGTCAACTCACGCAGAAGCAAGCAGCTTGCTATCAGGACTGGCGGCCGTACTCAACACCCAACTCTGGTGTCCCTGCAGAATGGCAACCGCGCCCTCTCCACGCGCACCAGACTCCTCGCCGGCGCGCACGTCATGCAGGACGATCCGGGCATCGTCAGAGCCTGTGTAAAGCCACTGGCTGTCTGGTGACCACGAAAGCGTGCGCACCGTCATAGCATGGGCTGCGTACGTCGCGACAACGGTCGCGGTCTCTGTGTCCGCCACAATGACGTGCCCGGTCTCAGTACCAACTGCGAGCTGCTTTCCATCGGGGGACTGGCGTCAGCTGTCGCCGATGACAGAGGGTGGACGTACAAACTTGACCGTCATGCCAAACTTGCCCTTCTCGAAGACCACCTCTGTCGTCTCCCCGCCAAGCGCTTTCTCCTCCCCAAGAGAACTGATGCGGCGGAGACCAATCTTCATTCCACGCCCGACCCATACCCAAGCGCTGCCTTCTGGGTGGATCGCACTCGCGTAGGCCGGGAGGTCTGAGATCAGCTCAACATGGCACGTTCAACAGCTGAAGCCTCGCCTCAACTCACCACTCTCACGGGCCGTCTCGACTTTGTCGCTCCATGTCTGTTCCTCCATGTCTGCCAGGCCGACTGTACCGTCCAGACTCGTTGCTAGAGCCCATCTTCCGTCGGAGGTACCGCTCAGCGAGGAGACGGCGAGGGGAAGGCTGGAGAGCTCGTTAATTGGGAGTGCAAGGTCTGCAGGGTCATAGAGGCGCACGACGCCATCCGCACCGCCTGAGACTAGCCGGGAGCCGAGCCATGCCAGAGCCCAGATCGCGTCTGGTTGGGCTGGGGGTTAGCTCGAGAGAGGAAGGAAGGATGAATGAGCCGGAAGCCGCGGTATGCTGGCATTCCCTTGAAGGCGCGTAGGAACGTACGTGGCGTGGCCTCTTGTGGGAGGTAGACAAGAGACTGTTGTGAGCTGACAGATTAAAACGGCAACGCAGCTCACCATGAGAGTTGGTCGTTAGTGGTTGACGTCAAAATCCGCGCGTTTGTTGAATTGAGAGCTGGACAACAAGTAGTGGTCAACTTGAGATTGAGATCGGCAATCAACCGTGGGAAAGCTGAGAGGCGGAGATCTGCGTGATGTCCGTTCTCCATGCAAGGACGTCATTGCTGTCCAGAAGTCATGCTCTTCCCTTCTCTTCCAGCCTCTACCTCTCTCATTCTCAACATCACTCTCTCCCTCTGGATTAAAAATAATGCCTTGGCAGAAGACCTTGTACGTCCGTGGACCAGCTGGCCAATGCGTATCCGCTAAGCTGACCGCAGTCGCCTTCCCCACCATACCAAGGGGTTCCACCTCGTAACGCGCGAGGTCCTGCGGGAGTGCGAGGAAGGACTCCGGGGAGTCGATGTGGGCATCTTCACACTGAACTGCCTGCACACCAGTGCCGGATTGACTGTGAGTGGCAACGATGCTAAACGTCCTCCGCCGTCATGCATCCGTTGAGGGCGTGTAATTGCGAGGAAGGGCATGAAGAAAGGTCAAATGGAACTCCGACTGACAGCAGGTGAACGAGAATGCCGACCCGTAAGGATCTCCGCTAATTCTTCTGACACCAGTTCCGTCCGCACTGGTACGTTCAGCTTTCAACTGACGACGTGTTTCTAGCTGACAGGCAGACATGAACATGGCGTGAGCTTAGGTACCCCCGAATACAGCTGACGACAGGATGGACAAGATCGTGCCGGAGTCGTTCCCCTGGGAGCACACAGACGAAGGGCCGGAGTAAGCTGGCGTGCCGGATTGCGCTCACCCTAGCGACTCGGTGTCGCATCTCAAGACCTCAATTGTGGGGAACTCAATCACCCTCCCGATCTCTAAAGGCAAGCTCGTCCTCGGGACATGGCAGGGGTGAGCTATGTGACCTGTGTTTGGAAAGCTCAAACCAGAATCTACCTTGCCGAGTTCCGGTACAACGGCAGCGGATGGGGTGGGCGCGGGGAGGGTCGAAAGGTCGTCGCTACCATTCTGTGGGTTGATCTCTTGTTATGTGAACTGACCACAGGCCGTAGTAGTGACAGAAGGCCTACTTCAATGCTGTAGTATCTAGATTATCTATGCAAGACGCATCTTGGCGATAGGGAGACGATATCCTGGGAGTTCCCAGTACTTCCTCCGTACACCGCGCCAGACCTCCTCCGCGAGACTTTGTGGGATTGGTACGTCGTGCCAAGTCGTGTCGAGACCCACGTCGTCCATATGCAGCTCGGCGAGGGACGATGAGACGGCGTAGATGGTTGGGTCTGAGGGTCAGCTTGCATGTCGAAGGAGGTTCGGGTTACGCAAGGCCGTGTGTAGGGCACAGGCCTCCGTCCACATTGAGACTCACTAGTCGCACCGAGGCCGTTCCAGAAGGAGAAGATGCCGTGCTCAGCCTCGAGAATATCAGGCAGCGCCTCGAAGAACGCCTTAAGATCTGCCGTCAGCTCAGTGGGTCAGATATTAGCTCACCCTCATATCCCTCAGCGAACGTGTCGACGAAGATCGCATCGAACCCCATTCCACCTGAGGCAGCGATCAACTCCCCCATCTTCTCTGGGTCGAGCACAAAGTCCTGCCACCGTCCCTCGAGGATCGTCACTCCAGGCCACTTGTCCACGCCCTTGCTCCGGATGTACTCCAGAACCTGGGGGTGCGCCTCAATAATGACATGGTGCGATGGCTGCGTCTCATGGAACAGACGGTCGACAATACCGAGCCCATACCCGACATTGAGGATCGACATGCCCTCCCCGCCTTTAGCCTTAGCGTACGGGTGGTCCGTCATTAGCCGAACGTGCTCCTTCACTGTCGTCAGAAACAGCGACCACAGGACCCACTCAGCGGCTCCTCCCATCCCATCATGACACTGCCGTCAGCATGAATAGACGCTCAGCTCAACTCACCCGTTCCCGTCAGCGTCAAGCACCCGTTCCCGCCCATCCTCCCCCTTCTCCCACGTGAGCTTGCTCTTCAAGAACTCGAGGTTGTCCCCAGCACTGGTCTTGTCCTCAGCGCGGAGGTTCATTGCGCCCGTCTCTCCCTTCAGTGCGTGGTGGAGCATCTCCGTCCGCACACCCTCGTTCCGAATTATCTCCCACCCCTCCCGGTCGTTGAGGGAGAGGCACACCTCGCCGGCCGTGCGACCCCAGTTATCGACCGCGTTCCAGACCGCCCCGCCCCGGAGAAGAGCGCGAAGGATCGCTGGTTCCCGTCTCTCAGCTGCGTAGTGCAGGCAGCTCCAGCCGAGAGCCTCGTCTTGGTACCATGCCGGTGCGCCGCGGTCGAGAAGGGCCTTAATGTCGGCCAGAGGGGCTGTCTGGGCTGCCGCGAGGAGCACAAGGGCCATCTGGACTGCCTCGTCGGGAAACCCGCTTGCCGATGTCGAGGCAGCGGTGTCAACGTCCATGGTTCGGTTTGAGATCGGGTAATGCAAAATGGACAATGATAAACAACCCTTCCAGGTGCTCGGATTCAAGATTTCTGAACTCGCCGTGCCTGAAAATGACACAAATACAAAACCGATGTTCACGTCGTGATGACATGCAGCCCTACTTCGCATCGCCCTCATTATCTTTTCACCATTACATCCTTGTCCCAGCCGGCGCCAGGGCAATGTCGCAACCGGGGCCATCGCGCGGGAAGCACAAGCGGCGCCGCAAGAGCGGCGAGTCGGGCGCTCCCAATGAGCCCAGCGACCCAAGCCTCAAAGCCGACGGCGGCGGACGCGAGCAGCGCCGGCGTTCTCGGGATGGGAAGAAGCAAAAGGAGAAGGCCAAGAAGTTCAACCCGACGAATTCCCGCCTCTCTCGCGCAGTGATCGAAGCAGCGCGCCATCGCGACCCGCACGCGCTCCACATCCTCGATCCGAGCCGCTGCGACGCAGCAGAGATCGCTGCCTGCCCTGACTGCAATGCGAGGCGTGACGTTGAAGCCCGGCTGCGAGGCATTCGTGCTGGTGTGCTCGCGCAGCATGGTATAGGGACACGGGTTGATACCTTGCGCAGACCGGGGCAGGGTGGGAACGGCGCGACGCCGCCGACACCAACGCCGCAGGCGCACAGCACTGTTGCATGGCAGAATACGCGGCTTGGGAGTCGGAGGAGGAGCAGAGGGCCGGGGCCGAGCCGTCTGGGGCCAAATCGGGAGAAACAGAAGGCGGCACGGGCGCTTGCGCTCCTTGAGGCGCGGAGGGACGCGAAGGGACGTGGAGAGGCGATGTGGCGTGCGCTGCAACGTAGACGGGAGACGACAAGTGTGGACGTGCCAGAGGAGGAGGACGGAGCGGAAAGGGTAGAAGGAGACGCAGCGGTCGAGCTCAACGAACACGCAAGTCAAGAGGACGGTTGGAACGCAGCTGAAGAGATGGAAGTCTCGGACCATGCGAGCGACGACCACGACGACGTGGCCGACGAGCCCTCTGCCAGTGTCGACCCCGCTGGAGCCGACCATTTGACAGGGCCCGACTCCGCCCACGACGATGTCGCTGCAGAACGAATAGGGGAGCCCGAGGAAATGGACTATGATAATAACTACATCAATTCGGACGAGTATGACGAGGCCGAATCTATGGAATCGTCTGAAGTCGACGACCAGGTCGAGGACGACTACGCGGCCGCTGAAGCACGCCGCCTGGCGAAGGGCAAATTTCGGGCAGTCGAACCCCCCGAGGAGTTCATTACTGTCAGTGAGAAGAACCGCCTCTCCTGGGTCACTCGGAAGCGGGACGCGGCCCTAGCCACGGCCCTCGTGGACCGGCACGCGGCGAGGATGGAGGCGGCAGAGTCGAACCGGATTGCTGCTGAGATGGCAGCAATAGCGGAGGCAGAGTCGCGACGCATGCCGCCGACAGAGGGTGAAGACGCTGGTCTCGAGTACTGGCCGGAGGCAGGTCCAAGTCGGCCATATGGCCCTGGGTGGGATTCTGAGCCTTCAAATGGTCCCTCTTCGCCCATATACGAATCATCGGAAGAGGAGCTGGAAGAGGAGCTGGACGATTCAGACGACTCTGATGAGGTGTTCAGCGGCCGTCCCCACCCGGTGAGTTGACAACCGTAGCCTTGTTGACCATAGGCCCTCGTTGATGTCCTCTTCGAGTACGTAACCCAATTTTACGAGGAACAAGGAGTTCTGCCTGACCCCCGCATCCGAAAACCACACCAAAACAAGAAGCGCCGTGAACTCGAGGAATCTGGCGTGTGGGATGACTGGGAAGGGGACGAGGAGGACGGCGAGAAGGAGGAGGATGAGGATGAGGGGGGCGAGGACGAGGACGAGGGAGAAGGAGAGGAGAGCAAGAACGCCCAGGGCAAAGGCAAGCGAAGCACCGGCAGGAAGAGTCGCGCTCGTGGCCCCTACATCCAGCGCGACATGGACGGCGCGTTCGATCTCAGGTCCCTCAGCGTGCTGGGTATGTCAACTGACCCTATCATTGTTCACGTAGCTGATGGCAGGTATTCTCGTCGAGGAGATCGTGGCGGACGAGATGAGGAAGATGGGCTACCGATCGACCAAGGCGATCGAGCGCGAAGGCGTTAGGGTGAAGCTCCCACCTGGAGGATTGGAGCCGTGGCGCCGTCCACAGAGGGTGTACCGCGACGACGAGGAGGTCGCGGCGGAGGAGACCAATCGGAGGGGTAAGCGCAAGTCCGCTCGTGTTCGCTTTGCCGAGGACGCGGCTGAGGTGTACGAATTCAGTGAGGAAGGAGAAGAGGGAGCGGAGGGAGATGAGGAGAGCGATGGCGTGATTGAGACCGTCGTCCTCGAGGACAGCGACGATGCGGCCCCGGTCTCACAGAGCAGAGTCGCTCTGTCGGACAGCAGTGACGATGAGTCCGACGTTCTAGCGGGGGAAGATGAGAGCGAATACGGCGTTGCAGAGCGGCCATACGAAGACCATGGCTACGGATATCACAAGGAACCTGCCGGCTGGCCGTGGCCCAGCGGCAACCTGGAGAGCGACGAGCCACGACCTCTGCATCGTGGCGAGAATGCGGACATCGACGACGAATCGTCCACTGCCACCCCGCTTCCCGGCAGCACGGATCTGTCACGGCAATCGTCAACCCCGCACAATCCTCAAGCTTCGGGTGTGCTGGCGCCGCATTCGTCCCCAGCTGTCCAGCCTTCGCCCCCTGCTTGGCAGCAGCTGCCCACGCCCGCAAGTAGCCCTGGATTCTAGTTTTCTTGGGTCTAAGTCTGTCTATCATGCATCTCAACGCATACGTTCAGGAGAGGACGATTAGGAGAAGGAGGCACCGGAGGCCTGTATTATAGGTGTTTGCATTGTGTATGTATACATTTGAACGCAAGCACTGCGGGCATTTTGTGAACTCAAACTCTTGGGCGGACGCCCACAGCACCGTTCCACTCTCTTCCGGTGATAGGTGTTCAATCCTCTATAACGTGACACTACTAGAAGCAAGCTAGACCGAGACGGTTCAATGCATACAGTACGTTTACCCCAGCAAGAGTTTCCTATGTCGTCCCATGTCCGTCAATCGTGTCTCATCACATCTAAACCTCCTCACGGCTGACTGGCACATACCCTTTTCCACCCGCAGCCAGTTTACGCCGGTACGCGGCCCAGCCCTCCGGGGGAATCTCGTACAGGTGGTTATAGTCCACAACTTTCGGGCTGCACCAGAAATCTGTGCAGTTCTTGACTAGGCCCAAGTCGAATGGGTTCTGGTCCCGTCCAGCCCGCGCCAGCCCGCTCACAGCCTTGCCCTTTGTAAACTGGTCCAGCCCAATGAGTTTGAACACAGGCCCCGTGATTGCCGCGCCGACGGCGGAGCAGATCCGGCCAAGGGCACCACACCGGTGATGGTGGTGATGGTGTGAGGGAGCGCCGCCTGGCGGTGGGGGGAGGTGGGAGAAGTCGCTCTCGGTCTCTGGCATCGGCATGAAGACTGTGCTGCCCCGCACGGCGCCGGACTGGTCGCGCAGGGACGTGCCCCCGCGGCCGCCCATGTATCCGTACCGGCCAAGGTTGGAGACTTCGTATGTGCTCATTTGGCGCGCGACCTGCCAGAGCTGGCTGCACCCGAGGATCGCGGTCCAGCTGAGTTGGAGAGTGGCCCAGGCTGCTGTTGCGACTAGGAAGCCGTCAAGTGCTGTGCCGCGGCACAATGTTTCGGAGATGGAGCACATGGTCAGGCCATCGACGGGGGGCGCCTCATAGGGGGGTGCGTTCTCGATAATGTCTACGATTAGAGGTGACGCGGTATGCCACTTACATAAGTAGGTTAAGCGGTCGAAGAAGATGACGCCGACGATGAGCATGAGAACGAAAAGGAGGAACTCGCGGTGGTTGCCGTATCCGACTGACGTTAGTGGTTGACAGCCTCTGCACTCACCGCAGTTCCAGATCCACGGGCAGTGGTGGTCGAACCGCCCCACGCAGCGGTTGCACGTCCGGCAGTGCTTTGAGCGGAGCGGTTTGCGCACCATGCAGAAGATACACCAGTTGGTGCCGTTTAGTCGTCCCTCGTCGGTCAGACTCTCAATCTGCTCCTTCATGTCCTCGGCCGAGTCTGGTCTGGGTACGAAGCCCGGATCGGTGCGGATCGATTTGTAGAAGGCAAACGCGCACGCCGCAAACGAGGCGAGGAAGGCGAACTGGGACACTAGGTGTCCTGGAGCGCCGATGACCAGGCGCGTGAGCCAGGCGTAGAACACGACTACGAGCGACGCCGTGATGATCGCCGTGAAGTAGGGCGAGGCAATCACGCGGTCAACCATGGGTTTGTGGGCTAGGAGCACCTTGACCACCGTCTGTCGTCAGCCACTCCGTGTTCACTCCGACTTACCACCTGCATCGCGCCAAAGGAGACGACGAAGAGCGGCCAGGCGAAATACCACTCGAGCACGCCAAAGCTTGCGAAGGACAGTGAGAGAACCAAGAGGGGAAGGAGGAAGATGAGGCCCATCGTCACGCGTGGCGGGAAGCGCGGCTGGATCGGCTGCCCGTAGATAGTGAAGTTGGCCTCGTCGAGTGCGCGGTTCAGCGGAGCGGTGGCCTTGAGCTCATCCGCCATGTCGCGGGGCGTCTTGCCCTGCTCCTCGCGCGCGTTCATGTCCGCCCCGGCCTGCAGGAGGTGCTTGATGCACACGACGGAGCCCTTGACGACGGCCCAGTGCATGGGACTCAGGCCCGCGTGGTCGCGGGTCGTCACCGACGCGCCGTGTCCCAGCAACATCTCGACCGACAGACCATCGCCTATGATTAGCCACGCCTCAAGATCTACCCACCCTGGTACGCGGCCCACATGAGTGCCGTATGCCCGTCGCTGTCGGCCTCGTCCACCGCGAGCGGTTGTTGGAGCTGCGCGTTAGGCGGCCCAGCTCCACAACTCACCATGTAGAGCAGCGGCATGACGGCGCTCGAGTGGGTAACGAGATGGAGGGTGTTGAAGCCCTGGCCGTCGCGAATGTCCGGATCTGCTCCGTGCTGCATCAACAGGTGCATCACGTACAGGTGTCCATTGCTGCGGTTAGCGATGCCGGGTATTGTGCTCACCGAGCAGCCCACTGCAATGGTGTGGCCTTGAGCTCGCCACCGACGGCGTCCACGTCCGCCCCGTGATCCAGCAGCCACCGGCATGTCGGCACCTGCGCGTTGATAGCTGCCCAATGCAGCGGCGTGACGTCCTGGTCGTCGCGCTCGCTGAAGTCGGTATCGGGGTCTTCGGAGAGCAGTGCCTCCAAGCCGGCGATATCGCCCTGCTGTGCCATTGCGTGGATGGTCGGCTGGCGTTAGCGCTACCGGGGCTAACAGGGGTGAGAGGAGCCGTCGAGTTGAACATGCACCTCGGCGGTACGATACCGCTGTAATGCTGCTGCATCTTGCTGACTCACTCTTGGCGGCTCGTCCTCCATCATTGTTGCCAGGCCGACCTCCTCGCTCATCCTGCCTAATGGGTCGTCGGTGTGCAGCCGTGATGGCGAGCCCGAGGGCGGCGTCGCTGTTGTCGTAATGATCTTGGGAACGTTGGCCATCTGGGTATACTCGATTATGGAAGGCCGAGAGAGGAACGCTGAAAGCGAGCACAAAGGCGATGCTGAACGACTGCGTGTCAGCGCCAGGACCAGAACATTTAGGCGGCGGCAATTTAGGGCCCAAAATAATGTCAACAGTCGCGTTCGCACTGTTGGTCAGTGCTCAAGCGCGATGCACAAACATGAACGAGACGCAGGAGGAGGATCTACATCGTGCATGCGCGGAGTTATGAGACAAATGGTGATACAGGAATCGGACTATGGTGTGATGCTGCTGTGCGGAGAGCATGTCTAACGGACGTATCGAGTGTTGGGGGCCATGCTCTCGTCCTCGTCCTCCTCGCCGTTCGCTTCCTCAGCTCTCTCCTGGTTGGCGTCGTACATTGAAGAGTCCGAGTCGACCTCTTCATCCTCCCCCGCGATAGGACCCGGTGCCATAGAAGCGACAGGCGCCCCGTCGACGGTTGTGGGGAGTCTGTCTGGTTTGCGGTCGGCCGTCTCTGCCGTGAGCCCTGTCCTGGCATTACAACTCACCCCACTTGCGCCGGTCGAGCGGGCACTGCTCTCTACTCGTTTCCGACTCGAGCCACTTCATGAGACAGTGCATGTGGAAGACGTGCGTGCATTCGCCCCAGACTGAGAGTTAGTGAGTCGTCCGCAGCTGAGGGCCTAGTCAATCCAGCTGCACTCACTTAGGGGACAGTCGTCGCCGGGCATCTTGCAGACCGGGCAGCAGCTCTCAAACTCAAGGCGACAGATACCGCAGACGTCGTCTTCGTCCTCGTCGCCATCCATGATCCCACCTCCACCGTAGTGGTAGAGTTTGTGTGGTTCCGACGAGGTGTCCCATTTCCACACTGCAACTGGGCGGAGGGCGTTGATCGTGAGCTTCATGGTGAGGCGGTGTGGAGCGCGGCGGGGTCGTAGTGGAGCGCGGTTGATGAGGTGTCGACGTGATGGAGAAGAAGAGACGTGAGATGAGTAGAAGGGAAGAGTAGGGAGAGGTTTGGTTCGAAAGGGCGACAGCGATGGTGATGACTCGCGAGGGGCTATGCACGATGCCAAGCACACCCCTAAGCGCGCGCCAATCTAGTGATAGAGGTGGTCCGTTGAGATCCTGGAGAGAACGAGGCCGTCGTTGAAATCACGAGATGGCGCTTATCGTGCCGGTTGAGAGGAATGTTGTGACAACAACAATCGAAGATTGCCGAAAGTCATTTCACTTTCGCACTACCACCTTTCACACTACAACCCCACCCACCCCACCATCGTCGCCCAGCATGGGCTATGCAATGTAAGACCAGTAACGACGAGAGCTTACCCCAGACTCATGCAGTGGACGCCCACGGCGCAGAGCCGGACCTCGACGTCGGACCTCGTGCTCTCTCGCGTCCTGGAGCACTACAACGTGAGCAGAGCTTCCGACACCGTCGACGCTGACGACAGATCACGCACCCGTTGCGCTCGTCGATCCAGTTCCGCACCTTCCGCGCGGCGTTCCCCACGCCCGGGGCGGGTCCGCCGGCGACGCGCATTCTCACGACCATCACGTACTCCCAGCCGATCCCGCCTGTTCGCGATGTGCATGTGCCGACCGGGGCGCGGGACGACTGCACGTACCTCTTCCTCGAGGATCGAGGAGTGCCGAGTAGTGGGGGCCGGATGAGCGATAAACCTGAGGAGAAGAAGGACGATAAGGAGAAGGGCGAGAATAAGGACGACAAGGAGAAGGACAAGAAGGACGGGGACAAGAAGGACGGGGATAAGAAGGACGGGGACAAGAAGGAGGACAAGGACGAGAAGAAGGACGAGAAGGACGGGAAAAAGGAGGACAAGAAGGACGCGATTGAGATCAAAGATGACCTCGAGGAGGATGGGTTCGAGATCATCGAGCAGCCAAAGAACGAGAAGGACGCGAAGGCCCCAGCGGCCCCAGAAATAGAGGCTCCACAAAAGCGCCCACGGCAGAAGTTCAAGATCATCGCCGTCAAGCCCGCGACCCTCGTCATGCCGACGCTGCACAACCTGCTCTCGCCCTTCGTCCTCGGCCTGTCGAAGCAGGCGCGCGCGGGCGCCAGCACAACAGGCCAGGTCGCCGCGCCCACGCCGCTCTCTGGCACGCCGCTCGTGATCACGACGCTGGCGTTCCCGCCCCCCTCGCATCCGCAGCCGCCGCTGTCGCTCAACGTCCACATCCTCCCCAACGCGGCGAGCACGATTTTCCTCGAGGCGGAGTGGGAGGGCGCGGCGCCGGACGCGTCGTCGCGCGGCGTGCTGGAGGAGTTCCTGCGCGGGTGTGTGCCGGACGGCGTGGCGGGCGACGCCAAGTTCCTCGCGTGGGAAGGCGAGGAGAGCGGGATGGACGGGTGGGCGGGCATCGAGAAGACGCGCCGCGTCACCAGTCTCCTTGCGCGCGCGCTGCGGGATAGCAACTTTATCTAGTTTGATGCTCATCTAGCGGATATGCATACAGACAGGCTATGCTAGAGATGTGGCAGTGGCGTTGCCGTAGGTCGTGTTGGCGAGGCCGCGGGCGACGAGCGCGAACTCGTGCAGCGCCTCGCGCATCTTGCGCGTCGTCCTCGACCGCAGGATGGTGCCTTTGAGCCGCGCCTTGGCCTCGGGCGTGGCCCGCGCGTCGGGGAAGTTGGGCTCTGCGAGGATCGTGTCGAGCCACGCCGCCATGTCTGGCCCAGACACGCGCGTCACGAGCGACGCGAGCAGCTCGGCGAGGTTGGGGATGACGGAGCGCGGTCCCTCCGACCCCGCCGAGAGGAGCAATGCCCGTAGGAGGCGCGGGCCAAAGTGCTTCAGCAGGCGCTCCGTCGGCTCCTCCAGGGGCGACGGGTAGCGCGTGTTGGCGAAGAGCGCGATGAAGAACTCGGCCGCGGTCTTGAGGCTGAACCGCTCCTGCGCTCCTAGGCCCATGATGCCGAGCGACATGTACGCGTCAATCACGGGTTCGGGGAGACGAAGCAGCACGCCGGGGTAGCGCGACGAGAGGGAGGAGCAGAACTTGAACCAGCCCTCCACGACGTCGGGGTTGTCCCGCATGCCTCCGTCGGGGCCGAGCATGCGCCCCGCCATCACGGCTAGCCGGTTGGCCGCGTCCCCGACCACCTGCCACCGCTCGCTGTCCTCCTCGAGCTTGCGCTGCTCCTCGACCGAGTTCTTGTCCTTCTTCAGCTGGAGGGGGGAGGTTGCCGTGCCGATCCGCAACGTTAGGGTCGACGCGAGCGACATCCACAGCGCAGATGGCGCCTGTTCGCACGCGGCACAGACAAGGGTGAGCAGCGGTAATGGGGATAAGGATATGAGCGTCTCGGAGGAGGAAAGGGTGGCCTGCTTGAGCAGGGACGAGATGGCGTCCGCTACGTCGCTGTCGCCATTCCACACCTGCACGACGCCCGTGATGGCCTGCTCGGCGCGCTGTCTCAAGGCGACCATGGAGGGGTCCGCACGCGCCTGCCTCACTGCCTCGGCCTTGACCTCGTCGTCGGTGTCCAGCGAGTCGAACATGTCGTCGTCGGATGGCGAGAGTCCCTTGAAGCAAGCTGTTAGGGCGTTCATGGAAGCCACGAGGACGGCCGGGTCCGAGGCCCGCACCGCCCCGCCGAGGCGGTCGACGATGGGACTGAGGATACCCTGCACGGGCCCAATGGCATCGGATGGTGGAAGCGCTTGGATGACGCTGGTGATCCCTTCAATGACCTTTGTCTGTTCTTCAGGCTGTCGTTAGCTGGACTCAAGCTAAGGCTAGCTACGCACCCCCAAGTCACCAATCTTGCCGTGCAGTTCTGAGAATGCCCCGATGTGCTGGACCAGCTTGGTGCGGCAGATGTCGCAGAGGGCTTTGAGCGAGTCGGCGGCGGAGGGCGAAACGCGACGGGAGGAAGTGAGCGAGGGGACGAGATAGGAGAGGACGGGAAGGAGGTGGTCGGGATGGTACTTGAACCACTCCTCGTATGCGCGGATAAGGCAGACGAACGTGAGGCGGAGGCGCTCCTCCCCCAACCCGGTGTGTGGTCGTTGCAACAGGCCGCCAATTACCTGCTCCGAGAAGATGATGGGCAGCGACTTCTCCTCCCCTAGTGGTACGCCCTCGCCCGAGTACCGTATGCAGTGGAGAGTGGCCTCGATGTCCTGCCACGGCGCCTGGGTCGCGATCTGCTCCGTCACAGTCGATGTCAACGACGACAGCATGTCGTCACGGAGAATGTAGTATGCGCCCACAATGACTTCGCCAGCATCCCTGCGCCACGTGTCGAACGCCTCGCGGTCCTCGCGGTCCAGGCCGCCCAACGACGCCTCTTCCCCCGAGCCCGGCCAGCGCACTTTGCGCCTCGTCACGTCGACCAGTTCGCGGAAAAACGATTTGGCCACGGCCCACGACTGGGATGTCTCGTGTGGCTCTGCAAAGGCGTCCGAGTCCATGATCGCCTCCTGGATGAGGGGGTAAATCGGGAGCGTGAGTTCAGAGACGTTCTCATCTACGCCGCCGACGCCTGCCCAGCCTGTGATGCGGAGAACGGTGGCCAGGAACGCCTGGACGTCGTGCTGCTGTAGTCGGGCGACGATCCATTCGGACGAGTGCTCGACGAGCGCGCACAGCATCTTGGTGAATGCAACCACAGCGTCCTTCGGCTCGTCCTCTGCCGAGCCGACGAGTCCTTGCCCGTTTGGCCCATTGACCCACGCCAGCAGCGGCTCGGTGAGGATCTTCGAGCCCTTGCCGAACTTGAAGATAGACTCGGACAGGACCTCGACGAGCGTGGTGGACGCGGCGGGGAGGGGGAGGAGGGCGTAGATGTGCGGCAGCAACGCGGAGAGCTCGTCAGCACCCAAGCCGTAGTTGATCCAGCTGTCGGCGCACTTGCATGCGGCCTCGGCCGCCCTGATCCTGTCGACGGGAGACTGAAGCGTCTCGCCTGTCATGGCATCCGTGATTGTCGCCATGACGGCGGGCAGGTCTGTATCAATGTGTCGCCTAAGCGCGTTGCTGCCGTCAGCGCCAGCGAAATGGTGCAGCTTACCGTTTTTGCTCGCTCAGGCCCGCTCGTGCAATCTCCTCAACACAGATCGCACACCACTCGAGCGCCCACAACCGCATTCGCTGACGCAGGTTGGCCGTCTCGCCTCCGCTCTGTAGTCCACCTGGAATCGGCGTGCTGTACCCGGACACAGGTGCAGAAGGGGGCAGGGCCGTAGCTCTTGCGAGGGCATTGGAGAGGGTCTGGAGGACAGTAGTGATGGGATCTGGGAAACGGTAGAACGGCAGACGGACGAGGAGAGAAGCAAGCTGGTGTGAGCCACGCCGGGGGAGAACCTACACATCCGAACAGCTTGCGCACGACGATGGCGTTCGCGGGCTGATATGTCGTCGCGTTCGTCGGGCTCACGGCCTCAGCGAGCGTCTCGAGAACAAGGCCCAGCAGCGCGGGCTGCAGTTCCTCCGGCAGTGTGTCCCTTCCGTCAGACGGTCCGGCGCGCACTCACCAGTCGCGCGAGATCTTGACCTGCGCCGTGTGGGCCGAGAAGAAGCGCACATTCGGGTCCTGCGGTCAGAGGCGGTCAGAGGCACCTTGGGCTCACGTCGTGCCGTGCCAGGCCGGAGATGAGGCCCCACGCCTCGGGCCGCGCCTGCAGGTCTTGAAGCTGTTGCTGGAGCTGCTTGACCAGGGAGGGGTTGGAGGCGGCGGCGGGATCGTACAGGTGGAGGATGGTCTGCGGTGAGCGGCGCACTGGCGAGACTTACGTTTGCGACCTGCTCAATGTCGGAGGAGGGCAGGACCGGGAAGGACAAGGTCGTCGCAGGCGCCCGTCGCGCCTGGTCGGCCATTTTGAAGTGAAAGTTGTGATGTCAACAAATCGAGCTGGAGAATCGTTTCTGAAAGGCGCCCATGACGCGCACGACCACGTGCAGAAGGTGCCTAAATGAGAACCGGCTGGTTTTGGACAAGAATTGGCGGTGCAGCGCAGCTCATTACAAGACTCTGCATGTCCTTCTCGCTACAGCGTACAGATACTCCCACAAAGTGTACAGTGAAAGCAGTCTAGCAATACAAAGCTCATCCCGAACCCTGCTCCGAGTCGCGGCGCAGGCTCGACCCACTCGACCGGCGTGGCAGCGGCGCAATCTGCCGTTCGCTATCCTCCACAGCCTCATGAGCGTGGCTGGCCTCCTCGCTCCTCTGCGCCAGTCTACGCACCCCCTCGGCCACACGACGAAAACCTGGCGCGTCCACAGGAATCCCCCACTCCGGCCCCTCCTCCGGCCCAGCCTCAACGTCCCCGCGCCGACGCCTCTCCCCCTGCGTGCGCCGGTCGAGTCCCCGCTCGTCGTTGTGCCGCGGCTCCTCCTCGAGCATCCGCGCAATATCCACATTGTCCGGAAAGACAATCCCGTCCCGCCGCGTATCGCGCGCGGGGCGCGGTGAGAGCCGCCGCCGCACCCTGCGCAGAGTGTAGGGACTGTCGTCCTCCTCTCCGGGGCGCCCCCGGCGGCCCAGCAGTGGCCTGGTCTCGTCCGCCCACGGCAGGGACGGCGAGAGGCTCCGTCGGCGCCCGCGCGACCGTTCCCGCTCGGCCCGCTCAGCGCGCTCAGCGCGTTGCACGCGGATCTGGGCCGCCGTATCTGCGATCTCGCGCGAACGGCGGGCGAGGTCGACGCGGATCGGCCCGTCGGGGTGCAGCCGCTCGGGGGGGTTGTCGAAGACGAACAGGGGACCCGGTTCGTCGCGGCGCCGCTCGACAGGGAGGGGGGGCGACCACCTGCTCGGCGCGGGCGTCGCTTCGCGCTGGAACACGCCGTTACTCGTCGAGAGGGAGCCGGCCATCCCGATCGGCCCGTCACGCACCGAACGCGGGTACTCGTCGCGCCAGAACGAGCCGAGCGGGTCGAGGCCCAGGCTCGCCCACTCGTGCGCGGTGCTCTCCGTGTCCCATTCCGGCCACGCGGCCCACTCGTCCCGCCGCCGCGACACGCCCTCCTCCCTGCGCGCTTCGCGCTGGTCCCGCTGCCGCACGCGTTGCCTCGCCCGCCGGGCTATGGCCACACGCTGCTGTCAGAACCTGCCATGCACACACGTACCCAGACGAACTCTTCCCACGCTTCCAAGACGGCGGTGTCGTCCGCATCGAGGCTCTCGACGATGGCGCGCAGGCGCAGGTCGTCGTTCGTGGCCGTCACGAACCCCCGCAGCCGGTCGCGCGCGAGTGCCTTCGTGCTGCTGTCAGACAAGCTTTACGTAGACCCACTGCACTGCGCGGAACACCGCCATCCCGCGGCGGTCGACCTCGGTGGGGGCTAGCTTGCCCATGCGCTTGGGACTGTTGTTGTTATTGCGGGCACCGTGCGAAAGGGGGAGGCCGTATGGAATGACGCAACGTCGGAGTGTCGTGAGTCGGACGAGTGATGGTGGAGTGATGGCGGAGTGGAATGTTCAAAGGGAGAGGCTAGAGTTGTCGTCGGCGTCGGTTGGGCTCGGTGTTGTCCTCAGCGGTGTGAACGGACAGCAAGCGCAGCGGGACGGAGGCGGCGATCTGGCTCGGATCCGGGGCACGTGAGCAAGGAGAATGACACGTGTAACTTACTCGTATCACTCCACCCCTCGATGTGCTCGATGTCGATTACTGTTCACTTCAACAACACGGTGGCCAACGAGTTGTTGATCCACTAACTCATCGGCCATGCCCAGAATCAGGACATCGCGCACAAAGCCTCCTCCCGAGGGCTTTGAGGATATCCAGTGGGTAGCTGCCACCGTGATCCGCGCTATCCGAGCTAGCTGACAGCAGGGACGTGCTCGAGGAGTACGAGAAGAAGATGCGCGATGCGGAAACGGAGTCTCATGAGGGCAAACGCAAGGTCGAGGCAGTGTGGTGAGTACTTGAGAGAGACGGAAGAGCACTGTACTGACGCGTTCCCGCGACTTAACATTCACTCTCTCCCGTGAACGCTTGACGCCTGACGCGCCCTCGCCTTCCCCACTACTTACGCCGTCTACGCCTACAGGCCGATCATGCGCATCTCCCACGCGCGCTCCCGATACATCTACGACATGTACTACAAGCGCGAGGTCATCTCGCGGCAGCTGTACGACTGGCTCCTGAAGCAGGGCTACGCGGATGCCAAGTGGGTCAGAACGCTAACAGTGCTGACGGCAGCTTGATAGCCAAATGGAAGAAGTGCGTGTTGCGCAGGTCTCCGCTGACCGCAGGCAGGGGTACGAGCGGCTGTGCTGCGTCCGCTGCGTCCAGGTCAAGGACAGCAACTTCCAGGGGTCGACGTGTATCTGCCGCGTGCCGAAGGCGAGCCTCAAAAAGGGCATCGTGGTTGAGTGTCCCAACTGCGGTGAGTGATTGCGTGGGGTTCGGCTGACGCCAGGATGCCGCGGGTGCGCGTCGGGCGACTAGAGTGTCCGTAGACATGCATGTAATTTTAGTATTGGAGTGGTGGATACTATCTGTGGAGGGTCGGCTGCTGGCGTTGGGTCGCGTGCCACAAATACTGTGACCTCATCCCGTTTGGAGACAGCAAAGTCATAATCACCCTCTCGACTACTTGGAACCAAACTCACATTTATCTACAGCTCGTACACGTTGCGCATGAGAGGCGCGCGCACAGCTCTCCGGTTATACGCATCGTTCCGCCGGTGGAGGCTCAGTCCTCCACTTCGCTGCGACGCGTTTTCAAGTGGACGCCGAAATCCCATCCTGTTCCTCTCCGCCCATTCCACCATGTCAGAACCAACAGATATCAAGACGCCCACCCAGATCCTCGACGACCTCCCCGCCGTCTTCGACAAGGCGCACAACGCCGGCGAGCTCTTCTTCTTCGACTCCTCCACGAAGCTCGTGCCCGGAGAGTTCCCCGTGAGTCGGCCAGCGCCAAGCTCCCAGAGTGGGCCCCCGCTAACATCGCCCCCTGCTAACGCCAGGTCGAGGTGCGCACATGCCCAGCACTCGGGAGGAAGAAGGCCGAGAACGGCGACGCCAAGGGGCCGGAGGAGAAGCGGCTGCGCACGGGGGCCGCGGCGCGCCCGTCGCCCTTCCGCCCGCCGTACAGTCCAGGCATGTACGTCGGGAGCGTCCACGGCGTCGACGGCGAGCCGAACATGAGCGTGTTGGTAAGTCCGCCCCGTGGCCCCGCTTACGCCCAGTTGAACAAGTTCGCCCTGCTCCCGCGCCATTTCCTCCTCTGCCCCGTCGTCGAGGAGCCGCAGAACCTCCCCCCCTCGCCGGGGCAGGTTGCGCGCACCTACAGCTTCCTCCAGGCGGCGCAGCACCAGCGGAAGGACCTGTTCGCGTTCTACAACGGCGGCCCGGGGGCTGGGGCGAGCCAGCGCTGGCGCCACGTCCAGTTCGTCGAGGCGCGCCCGCCGCTGCTGGACTGGACAAGGACGATGAGCTTTGATCGGCAGGGTGAGTAGCGTCAGCTGGCGCCATCGATTTTCGGAGTCATGCTCGCGCCATCGGGTCGGAGTGTTGCGCTCCGCTGCTGACGCCAGACCGCGCGGTCATGCACCCGACCCTGCCGTACCTGCACATCGTGCATCCCCTGCCGCCCTACCACAACATGCCGTACCCCATGAGCGAGGACGACCTGACGGCGCTGGCGGACCGCCTCGCGCCGGCCCTCATGCGCTGCCTAGACCTCGCGTTCGACGCTCTCCGCCGCTCTGGCGGCGACCGCAGCCAGGGCTGGAACCTCATCATCACCCTGTGAGTGTGCATGTTCTTCGCTGACCCCAGCGACCACCTCCACCTCATCCCCCGCTCGGCGCCGTCGTACCCGCTCGATGGGTACACACTGGACATCAACTCGCTGGGCTACGCGGGCATGCTGCTTGTCAGGTCGGTGGAGGAGGGCGTGGCGCTCGACAGTGCCGCCACGCGTGAGGGCGGGCTTGTGAACATCCTCGCGAAGTGCGCTGTGCCGCGGCGGTTCGGGGAGGAGGCCGTCGAGCAGGACGCGACGCAACATGGTGGCGCGGGCGCGCTGTTTGGCGACGAGACGTGAGCGGCTGTGATGTGGGACGCTCATGTCAGGGAGACGGGTGCCCCCGGCGAAGGGACCAAGCCCAGAATGTGAGCCGTGGCGACAGCTCGAGCTGTTGACAGCGGTTAGGAAGGTGATGAAGGCCATTTTGGCAGAAGCGGAAGCGAGGAGAGCACGTGCACCGCAGATCATGGACATGCGACTGACTTTCTTCTGACTCGGAAGCGAATGTGCATACAACTACTAACTTTGTAGTGTAATGTATTAAGGTCTACTAACATTTTACCAGTCGTGAGCCTCAGCGAGGAACTGGGCCGTCTGCTTCTTGAGGTCCTCGTGCTCGGCGCAGAGGACGGTGTGCTTGGATTCCCAGTCGGCAACAGCGGCGGCGACACGGGCGGCGATCTCGGCCTCGGCGGCGGCGCCGGCGCCCTCCTTGGCGGCAGCGAGGGCGTCCTGGGCAGCCTTAGCCTCCTTGGCGACGGCGTCCTTCTCAGCAACGGCGGTAGCGGCGGCCTTCTTAGCGGCCTCGAGCTCGGCAGCGGCGGCAGCGGCAGCCTCCTTGGCAGCAGCGGCCTCCGCGACAGAAGCAGCGGCGGCGGCAGCAGCGGCCTCGGCGTCAGCGGCGCGCTTGGACGCGGCAGCAGCCTCGGCCTTGGCGGCCTCAACCTCGGCAGCAGCAGCGGCAGTGGCGGCGGCAGCGGCCTCCTCAACAGCCTTCTTGGAAGCGGCAGCGGCCTCCTCAGCAGCCTGCTTGGCGGCGGCCTCGGCGTCCGCGGCCTTCTTCTCGGCGGCAGCAGCAGCCTCCTTGGCCTTAGTGGCCTCGGCGACAGCGGCCTCCTTCTCGGAGGTGGCGGCAGCGAGCTCGGTCTTGGCGGCGGCAGCCTCGGCCTCGGCGGCAGTGGCAGCGGCAGCGTCCTTGGCCTTAGCGGCCTCAGCGACGGCCGCCTCCGCGTCGGTCGCGCGCTTCTCAGCAGCAGCAGCGGCCTCCTTGGCGGCGGCGGCCTCAGCAATGGCGGCAGCGACGGCCTTCTCGTCGTTGGAGTGGGCGGCCTCGGCGGCCTTCTGCGCCTCCTCAGCCTTCTTCTGGACCTCGGCAGCCTCCTGGTGCGCGGCCTCGGCGCCCTTGGCGGCAGCCTCGGCCTCCTTGTGGGCAGACTCGGCCTCCTTGTGCGCAGCCTGGGCTTCCTGGTTGGCCTTCTTTGCCTCCTCGACGGCAGCAGCGCGCTCGTTCTCGAGGCCAGCAACCTGGGGTCAGCGCCAGCCGCACCCCGGCCTACCTTGTCCTTCAGCAGGTCCAGCTCCTGCTTGATGGCAAAGAGCTCGCCCTCGAGGGCCTTGGCCTTCTCCTCTGCCTCATCTGCGCGCTTGGTCGTGTCGGCCGCGGCCGAGCCCGCAGCCTTGGCGGCGGCGAGGTCGGCCTCGAGGGCCTTGACCTTCTCCTCGGCCTCCTCGGCCCGCTTGGTCGCCTCCTCCTTGGTGGTGCGGAGAGTGAAGAACTTTTCACGGAGCGAGAAGAGATCAGTGGCCATAGTTTCTGCCGTCAGCGCCGAGGATCGCGGCGACGCCAACTTACTCTAGGAAAGTGGGTTGTGCTTGCGTAGCGGAAAGTGGATGAAGAGCAGTGTAGCTGTCAAGGTCTGGGTAAAAAAGTCGGCAGGGAGGTTGCTCGTGCGTCTGCGACTTTGGCATCAGTGACAGCTGACCACTGACAGCGGCGCTGGAGGAGGCCAGTGTCGGCGGCCCGCGCGGGTGCGGGAGGGGGGAAGTGCAATTGGCAGAAGCCAATGCTCAAAGCAGGCGCGTGCCGTTCAGGACGTTGACGAGGTCAGGAGGGTCAAGAGGGGTGGGTTGGGTGGACAGGCAGTAAGATAGTGTCAGGATGGTGTCATGGAATGGCGACGGGGTGCACGGGCCGCGCGATGGGCGAGATCGGGGCAAGGGATGGGTCTGGAGTGGCATCGGTAGCGGCTGTGCAGACGAGGTGGAGACACTTGAGACGTTGTCGGCGGAGACTCGGACGGCCTTGAGGTCGACGACGCGACGCAGACTGTCTCGCATGTCTCGGCCTGCGTCGTGTACGACAGCTTTCATCGCCGACGCAAGTTCCTCGCGACTTGCACAAGTCGCCAGCGACGTTCGCGATGTCTCGTTTCTCGTCGTGACCAGATCTTAGCCCGGGTCTAAAGCCGAAAGAAGCCCAAGCAACCTGTCCAAGACACACGAAGGTGTGGGGCAACGATGCATGGGCGCGCACGAACCGGGAAGCCGGACGTGGACGTGACCATGGACGCTACCATGCCCCTTCTCCTCCCTCTCCGACCCGTCGTCGTGTCTTAGGCTCCTGGACATCCAACCCCTCCCACACTCGGAACAGTTCGAGCAAGTTCGATCTACTACTCCACCACTCGAAGCCGGTTCTGCATCACATCACCAGCATCACACATGTCAACGAGCTGAAACCCAAGACAGGGATGGCCGCGGTGTCCGCACGGGCCGCGACAGAACAAAGGCCAACAAAACCCCACATGCCCATCTGATCTGGGAAACGTCCAGGAGTGCTCCTTCGCCCTCGTCGTTAGCGCGACTTGCGCGACCGGACGGCATTGTGTAACGCTCTCTCGTCGCAATCGACAGCATGCCCATTGTGCGTCAGCGGCGCGGTCAGAGCATCGCGCACGGGCTTCCCAACTCTTCGCCGCTCGCCCTGTGTGGGACAACGAGGTCTGAGAACCCCCACTTATTCCCCACAATGGGGCCCGATTACCCGCACCGAGCTCTGCAGTCAATGCTCAATGGGAGACCTCGGTCGTCAACGGTCGTCAACGGTCGTGAATGTGCCATTGCGGGTTCGCGGAACGACAACCCCGGCATCCTTGGGGACTGAGGGGGAACGGCGTGCCGGTTGGTATTGACACTGCGGGATTGGTATTGCGGCATGCCGCAACGACGCGAGGGGTTGGCGAACGTCAGCATGAAAGCAGTCGATGGGGGAATGCAGATGACGTCCCCTTCACTTGTCTGAAGTGGACGATTGCTCCCCCTCACTCTGTACTCTTGTGGCGTAAGACACTTACCCTTCCGTTTACAAATGGCCCCCATCATCGTCCGCGTCAGATCTTCATTCTCCTATCCTCGTCTTCGTTCTTCATGTTCATGTCTTCATCGATATGTCTTCCACCTCGCTGGCTCCGCTGCCTTGACTTGGACTCCATTTGCCTCGTCTTTGCGATTCTTGGCCGCCAGAGTTTACCGCTTGCTTGGTCTCCGATTCGGGAGCGGGCACCCCGTCTATATACCTGTCAGGAGGGGGGCCATGCGCACGATGCTGGCCAGTGTGTCAGCTTGGTGGTCTCAATGCGTCGTGCATCGCGCGTGCACAACACATGCATCGCATGTGCGGAGCCTTGTGCGAGTCGTGCACGCGTCGTGCGCAGGTTCAGCAGCCTCGTGCGTGACCTCGAATCGTATCTCAGTAGTAATGGGGCCTCTTGCTCAAGCCCTACGTTGGGTGAGCTGGGGTCAGTGTGGGCGCGAGAGACGCGTCCGAGAGAGCCAATGCTCAATTAGTATGGCATGGATGAGGCATGCTGGGCGATGGCTGACAGGTTCGACCTGACAGGCAGGTTAGGCAGGACGAAGTCTGTGGGAATCTGACATGGGATGCGCTGTGGTTCCTTCATCGCCGACAGTGGCTCAGAGTGGTGTTCAAAGGTAGAGGTAGAACTGGGCCATCCATACCGAGCGTCCAATACAGAGTGGTGAAGCTGCTCAGGGGGAACGGGGTAACGCGACCTGGCAGGATGGGGTAACGCGACCTAGCATTGTTCACAGGGCTCTCTGGATAGCGCTGTATCTCGCTGTTGCATGTCCAGAACCTGCAGCGCAGCCCTCTCCCCAACCTCCACCCCCAAAACTTGGGCTCTGGTGTGCATCGTTGTTTTGAAACTGCACCCACCTAATGTCGTCTCCACTACCAGCACCCTCGCCGCAGCCGCAGCAATCAGCAGTCAGCAAGGCCGAGGCGCGCGCGCGCCGCATCGCGGCCGCCGTAGAGCGCTCCAAGACGGAATATAAGCCCGAGCACGCATACACCGAGCGCGGGGTACGTCTCCGCTCCGCCACCTCTGACCCCAGTGGTTGCTCGAGCACGAGGCGGGCAGCAAGACCAAGGTCGACAGGCAGCACGTCGAGTACGGCGCGACGCGGCGCCTCCAGCACGGGGAGGCGGGGAGGGCGCTGGCTGATATCGCCGCGTGCGGGGAGCTGCCGCGCGAGCTCCTGACGACGGGGATCCGCGCGGCCGTCGTCGCGGGGAATCGGGGACAGGCCGCGGCGCTAGCCCGCGCAGGGAAGGTGCACTGGAAGTCGAATGTCGGGCTGGCGGTGCAGGCTAGCGAGGGGCTCGCGTTTGCGGGCGATGTGGCTGGTGAGTCGGTGCGCGGGCGGGCTGACCCAGAATCGACCCATCCCCTCATCTACTCGACGGCGACGGCGCTGCATTACCCCGTGCTCGCGACTTTAGGGGCGCGCCTCCGCTCTCTGGCCGGTGTGGACGCCGAGCTCGACGTCCTCGCGGATGCCGTCGACGCACTGGCTGAGTCCCGGCGGTGGGCGTTCGCGTCCCCCCTCTTTGGGGATGCGAGGGAGAGGCCAAGGCTTGTCGAGGGTGGGGCGGAGCTGCGTGAGCAGTTGGCTGCGATTGACGTTGGTTCATTGGCTCGCGCTCTTGCGTTGCCGGATGGCGAGGGCAAGGAGGATAAGGAGGGGCGGAGGTTGCTCGAGGGTGCGCTTGCGCGCATCGGACGGGCCCTGAGTCGAACGCATGAAGAGGAGCCGACTGGTGAGCGCGTTGAACGTGGTGTGAGGGAGCTGTAGCGAGCTAGAGGCCGAGGAGTTTGTAGCAACACATGTACAAATATGCGTAACTCATTGGGCTGAAGTTCTCTACCGCTTGTGCCACGAAGCACGACTGCACCGACGTTGACAAACTACTTCATCGTCCACCTTTCAGTACTATATGGGGCCAACCAAGAAACGAGCTCTACAACATGACTAGATCCGAGCGTCCAGGACTGCGGTCGATGTAACAAACAATACACTAAAAGGCCTTGGCCTTGCGCTCGACCACAGCGGCGGCGGCCTCGACAGCTGCAGTAGCAGCCGCGATGTCGCCCCCCTCGGCCCCATCCAAGTACTGAAGGTGATCCCACTGCCCCTCGGTCGACTCGCCGTGGCCAGTCATGCCGTCGAGGCCAGTCAAATCGATATCGTCTAATCCGTGAAATTCGTCCATCTCGAGCGAAGTTGGGTCGAAGCCGCTGCCAGTTGGGGCAGGGTTATTAGTGTTGGTATCTGAGTCAGGAGTCGTCTCGAGCGCGACCGTGAATGTTGTCGACGCCGAGTTGACTGTATTTGCGGGTATTCTTCCATCGATCGTCTTCGCTTTCTTGCTTTTCGCCGTCGCTTTCGTCTTCGACGTGGTGGTAGCACCATGATCAACCTTGGGCGCGTCAGACCCAGCAGGGTGTACGCCCTCCTTACGCGGCTCTAGCAATGACTTGGGGGGATTGATCAAAGCTGATTCAATCTCTTTGAAGACCGGACGATCGTTGTGCGCATCGCCTCGCGCTCGGGCAGCTGCATCGTCTTCGTAAATCTTGCGCAGCGCCTCGTATTCTTGCTTGTCTTTTTCAGCCTGTTGCAGGTAAGGCTGTAGGGTTGTGAGTATTATCCACCACCATAATACCCACCCTCTTTTCATCATCAGAGAGTCCACGCCACCTCTCGGCAGCGAGTACGCTCTGCCTTGTTGTTTCGGTCTCATCGGCCCACACAGACTTGCGCAGGTCGTCATTCTCGCGGATACCCTTTAAGAACAGGAAGTAAGCTGACAGAGGCTTCTTGGGTGCGTTGGGGTCCTTGAGGTTGCCCTTGCGCGACTTGCCCTCCTTGCGCTGTTGTGCACGGAACGCGTTCTCAGCCTTGATGTCTTCCGGGGTTAGGGTGGCCTGCCAAGCAAGCAGGTCCTTCTGGTACTGGACCTTGCCCTCCTCAACCTTGCGAGCATAGTAAGCTTTGCGGTCCTCGGAGAGGGCCGCGTACGCCGCGCCGGCGTCCTTTGCGATTTGGGCAACATTGAGCTTGGGGTGGATGGGAGTTCCACCTGGCGTGGTACCAGCCTCGGCAGCTGCTGCGGCCTTGGCCTTGTTGAGCTCATCGGCGAAGAAGAGTTGCCAAGCAGAGGGAGCCTGGCGGGGAGGCTTGAGGTGTGACTTGGTGGGTGCCTTGGGTGCTGGCTTCTCCTCGTCCTTCTTACCCTTCTTGGACTTGGCGGGCTTCTCCTTGACAGGTTCATCGCTGTCAGAAGCTGCGCGCTTACCGAGGACAGGGGACGTTGTTGCAGGCTCTTCCTTCTTGCTCTTCTTGCCCTTGCCAGTGGCGGCAGGAGCAGCGGGCGCCGGAGCGGCGGCCGCAGGTGCAGTAGCGGTGGGCGCGGTGGTAGTCTGCGCCGGAGTCTGCTGGGTTTGGTGAGCCGCGGGAGGGTACCCACCATAGCCAGGCTGGCCTTGCCAATTGTTCCAGCCGTACTGGCCAGGAGGGAGCTGTCCACCCATGTGCGGCACCGGCTGAGGTGGGGGCGGGAAAGGCTGGTGAGCACCAGCACCATAACCTTGCCAAGGGCTCACTACCGACTGCTGCCCACTACTGCTAGTGTTGCGCTGCTGCGTTGAAGACTGCTGACCCTGCGAGGTCGCCTGTTGCTGTGACGCCTGCTGAGTCGAGCTCTGCTGAGGCCACTGGTGGCCCTGGCCCTGCCTCGCTGTGTCCCAGTTCTGGTACTGTTGCTGGCCCTGTGAGGTTGAGGCGTAGTCGAACGAACCTCCAGACTGTCTCGAGGTATCGCTCGTACTGGTGGCAGTACCAGGGGCCATGGAACCTGACGAGGCCTGACGAGGCTGGGTAAAGTTGGAGGGCGCGTTGTACGACTGCTGCCACTGGCTGCCCTGGTGGTGGCCGCCGTACTGGTCATACGGCGGGTAATAGCCACCGTACTGCTGCTGGGGCAGATGGGACTGGGCGCTCTGCTGGTAGGGGGACTGAGTAACGTCGGCCTGCTGCGTCTGGCGAGGGTAGTATGCAGAAGGAGAGGTTGCAGCGGTTGCAGAGGTGGCTTGAGTGGGGCTGGCCTTTGGGTTTGAAGTACGGCGAGAGCCTGATTGAAGCTGGGGCGAGGTGTTGTACATGCTGTAGAGGGGGGGTGAGTCAACTGGGGGGAAAAGGAAAAGAAGGAAGGCGGTGGCGAATACTCACTTCATCTGGCCTCCGTAGCTGTAGCCGGCACTGCCGAGGCCACCAAAGGCGCCGGCCTGATAACTGGCGTACTGGTCGTCGCCGGCTTGAGCGCCAGCGGCACCCGCGTCATATGACCGCGGGCTCGCTGTGTTTCGGGTGTGAGTGGTGTTAGGGTACATGTGGGCGGGCTATACCCGAGTCAGCGTGTTGCTTGTTCAGATTGTGTTGTTTTGCGGTGCACCACTTACATTAGACCAAGGCTGCCCCAGATGGCCTGGATGAGCAGCGGCAGACGACGATGTGATCTGCATGAAGCGGGGTCTCAGATGACCACTGTTGGGTGGATGGATGAAGCGAGCCGGGGTCAGAGACATGGGGGTGGCAGATGTGGCAGATGTGGCAGATGTGAGCAGGTCATGTCAGTGGTGGGTGGCATGGTTGAAGAGACGACGGATGGCGAGGAAGGGCAGGATAGGTGGATGGGTGGGCGGATTGATGATTGGATTGGTAAGGCAAGGCAACAGCAATTGCAAGACGTCGTTGCGTTGAGGTCGTGGATGGATGGATGGATGGATGTCACCGGCGTCAGCATCGACTTCTTTTTTTCCCCTTCCTAGTCATCCATCCACTTGTCAACTACTCACCGCTCGCTTCTCTTGAGTAATGTAGATCGAGTACGGGGGGTCCCTTAGGAGAGCGACCTCTTGCTTTGTATGCGTGTGCTGCGTACGTGTGTGTATGTGTCTCGCTATGGATGATGAGGACTATTTGGTTCCAGGCTGGGCCGAGTGGGGGCGAAGCAAGGGGAGACTGAGACGGATGCGGCTGCTGCAACTACGATAGCGGTGTGGCCGGTGTGGGGTTGAGGGTTGAGTGGGTGGCACGGGAGGCTAGTATCTATGCGAGGAGGAGGGAGGACCGACGATGATGAGGGCCGGCGGGAGTAACGCGGTGTGGATGTTGTGGAGAGAGTGGAGAGAGTGGATGGGAGGAGGAGGAGGAGGAGGAGGGAGGAGGAAGAGGACCGTGCAGATGGACGGAGAGAGAGAGAGAGAAGAGAGAGAGAGAGTCTACGTGGGTACGAAGACTAACGTGGGCTTTGTTTGAGTACTGAGCGTGCGGCGGAGTGTGCAGGACGGTGCAGGACGACGCAGGACGCAGGGGTGGTGTGTCGAGGTGGAATAGGAAGAAGAACCGGGGGGGGGTGGAGCGTAATAGCGGAGGGGAGGAGAGGGAGTAAACGACGAAGAGGGAGAAGAGGGGAGAAGAGAAGAGAGAGGAAAGAGGAAGAGGACGAGGAGCGAGGACGACGAGGGGGGGGAGGTTAGGAGCGAGCGAGGGAGGGTTGGTTGGGTGCAAACACAGCGCCTGGTGGGACTGGTGGGAACAAGAAGAGGACGAGGGAAGAGGCGTCTTGCCTTTCCTACCCCCCCTACCCAATCGATCCATACCCACAAGCCCCCCTCCATCGACCCCACAGACCCACTCGAGTCCAATCAACCGCCGTAACCGGTTCTCGCCACTGTCGCCACCCGATGATCCTATTGTGATCCTATGTGATCCCTCTGATCCCTCTGATCCCCGCTTGTGATCCTATGTGATCCGTGTGATCTCATTGATCTCTCCCCTCACAATTTGACTCAGACCCTCAGGAAGTTGACGACCATACACGTCACTCGTAACACAACACACACCCCAATTGCAAATCCCCCAGCTGCCAATTGCCAATTTGTCTCGGACAATAATCCCGAAACGCCGATTCTGTGGCACCCTGACCCGCTACTCTGACCCGCTACTCTGGCCCGCCTAAGACCCACTCTGACCCATCTCTGTCTCTCTCTCGCTGCCTCACGGAGATGCACTCGACCTCCGCTAGTGAATCCTCCCTCCCATTGCCCTCCTTCGCCTCCCTTGACCTCCACCTTCCTCAACCGCGCTGCGGGGCAGGAGCAGCCTCGCTCCGCGCTCCGCACTCCGCCCTCAACTCAATCCACCCTCGCGAACCAACCCAGCCCAACCCAGCCCAAACCAACTACGGAGACTACAGTAAAGCAAGCGCAGACGAGTCGGGAACCCATCGTCTAGCCGTTCCTGGCTTCCTGATATCATGCAGGTTTGACGAAGCATGACAACGCTGGCGGACTCGGCAGACGCACGCCAGTACCCATGACGATGCCACCGGCTGCTGAGCGAACCTTGAGCATCATTGCTCGTTTTCTGATGTCAAGCGAAATCAGTTAGGTGGGCGGCGCTGTCGGTACATGTCAGGGATTTGGGCAGAGTGGGGCTGCCATCTGAGAACGCAGGTCGGATAGTGGGGCTGTCCGCGTCGAAGGGGATGGGGGTCGCTACCTCATCGCAATGTGAGGGGAAGCGGGGCATGTCTTGAGGTGGGTATCCTCATCGTCGACGTTTGGTGAGCGGTGGTGGTGGCGGCGTGTGGGTTACTGGGGAGGGGGGTCGTTGGAGGGGATATGTGGTGTATGGTGGAAATGAGAAGAGATGAGGAAAGGGGGGGGATGTTGAGGTGGAATGGGGTCGGTTGTGATCATAAAGAGGACGGCTGAGGTCGCAGCAGCTTTCCTTCCTTGGGCCATGGGATACTTTTGAGGCTTAGGGTGGGAGCGAGATGAGCGCCCCAGGCATCCGTCGACGAGTGAGAAATGAGATCGAAAGGATACGAGGCAGACGAGAGGAGCCTAGAGGAGGCAGACGAGAGGGAGAGGACTGGTGGACTGGTGGGGACTAGTTGGGGGACAACGTGCACGGCCCTTCCGCTGGTCTGCCTACCTGCCCTCCTGTCCGCCTGGCTAGCCAGGCTTCTGCTGCGAGGTCGCGCGTCGATGCAGAGACGAGGAGCAGCGACGAGGAGCTAGGAGTGGAGAGGCGCGAAAAGTGTGAGGCGAGCGTCGTAGGGTCCTTGACATATGCTACCAGGGGAAGCACTCTGACTCGCAAGCCACAAAACACACCCACCTAGTCGGTATCTTCTGCATCGCCGCGGTACATTACCCGGGAACGGAAGGAGAGGAAGAAGGACGAGGGGACAACGGGCAGAGGGGAGGGCAAACGCTAAGGGGATGTGCTCGGGGGGCCGGGGCATGGGGCAGCAATGCGTGTTCGGGGGACGGGGGACTGGGGGGACTGGGGGGGGAGGGGGGCTGGAACCAACGCATGAACGGGGGGTCACACGTCGGACACCGGAGAAAGAGGAGGGAGAGGAGGGAGGGGAGGCACGTGAGGAAAGGGAGTGGGGGTTGAGAGGTAAGGGCGTAGTGATCCAGTGAGGCGCCGTGTGATAGCGGTGGCAGCATAGGAAGCAATAATAGTGTTAAATGATGAGACGCGCCAAACGAGCAGGCGAGGAGGGGCTGGGGTGAGGGGACGGGCTAGGCTCGCGAGGTGGGAGCTCTGAGCGACACGGCAGGCATGGCATCGATGTTTTGCCCGGTCGCCCGCTCTCCTCCCCTTGATCCTGCTATCTGAGACGGTACCGGAGCACGACGTTGACCAAGTAGGGAACTGGCGAGACTGAGGGAACTCGGGGGGGACTGAGGGAGCTGACGGCCATGATCTGCACCCATTTCTGGTTGGGTTGGAGGACCCTGGGTTTTCGAGATAATGGGCATGGGTAGCATGGGTAGCATGGCTGGATGGCTTTGTTGCCCAAGGCATGGTATGCAGGTAGCCGGGTGGGTAGATCGGCGGCGTGCAGCAGGTGCAAACCGCATCGTGGGAGCCAAACTCGTCGACCAGTTCAGTAGCCCCGGTACGCCTGTGCCGCTTTCCTGGAGCCTGCGCATCCTGCAGCTCCTGCAGACGATGTATTGAGCAGTGACGCCCAAGGGCAGGTCATGCAAGGTCAAAGGCCAACGTTTGGGCCTGGGCGGTGGCGCACATACCAAACGACACTCGGCGCTCTCTCGCTGCAGGTTGTACAGCAGTCTTGTTGCGCCGCTGGGCCGTCTGGGCCGTCCTGGCCATCTGGAGGGGGATCTCGTCTCTGACGTTCCCATTATTTTTCTTTTCCTGGACCTTGATACCTTGAATCATGGAGGGACGAGGGTACGAGGGTATTACGGACCTGAGATGATGAAACTGAATGCTACCGACCTGCCAGCGACGGTGCATGCCCCGTGGCTTCCGGGGAACCCGCGCCGCTCAAACCTCATGCCTCAGAAGGCAGAAGGAGGCCACGGCACGTAATCGCGGCAACGGCACGGCGAGCAAGAGCGCAATCGCAGGTCGCAGTCTCAGGCCGCCCATGCCGCCCATGCCGCCCATGCCGCCCAAAGGCAGTCGCAGTCGCACGCGCCACCCAGGTCCAGATGGCCGGAACATATACCCTTGATATCCGACCAGCTCTACCTCCGTTAAAGGAATTAGAGGCAGATTGCGCCTCGGGCTGGGCCTGCAAAATGGGCCTGCAATAACACTCTTGCATGCCACGCATGCTACAGCCGAAATGCAACCTCGGGCAGAACTCTCAACCTGGGTTGATTACTGCAATTTAGCCCACAAGCTCGGAAAACTGAGGTTGGCTCAATGCCACGCCGGTCCCTTTCATGTCCATTTCAGCTGAGATACACTGAGCCCAAGCCGCCTCCTGTTGTGCCGTCCAGCGCAGCACCGCCCATGCAGCCCATCACAACCCAACCTTTTCCATGGCTCCAGGATTTTAAGGTATCATAAGGTATCAATGACGGGGAGAGGACGTGGGGGCGTCACACAGCTCCTCTTTGGCCCACGCCTGCGACACAATACCTCCTTTTCACTTCTCAAGACCGCCCGTCCGTCTGCACCCTCGTTCTCGCTCGCGCCTGCAGCAGGCCCCAAATGACCCATGACCCAGGAGCCGAGGGAGGGCTCGATGCGTTCAATCATTCAAACCGATCAAGCCATCTGGGAGCTGTGACAAGGTAATGCTCCGGCATGCAACCCTGCACCAAGTGCAGCCGGTGCAGCCGGTGCGCCGGTACAGCAAACGCTTTTGCTTGGCGGCAGGTCCCAAACGCGAAATTCATCATCCCCATTACCCCGTATCTCCCTTCTCGACTCCTCCCTTTGTCCTCGCTGACCCCGCTGACCCCGCTGGCCGCTTGTCACACGCTTCCTTTGAGTAATGCTTCGGTTTCGCCCTTGTTCTTTAAGCTTCAGGGCTACGCCTTGGCCCGATGCCATGAAAGTGAACTGCGATGTTGCGCTGCGCAACCCCGGCACCCAGTCTTCCGATCTTGGGTTGTCAAGCCAAGGGTGTGTCTAGGCGCGCCGGTGTGTCAAGGCCTGTCGGTTCATAATGGACAGTTTACCTTTCTTTCTCCTTACGTCGTCGCGGCGGCTGTTGTAATCCTCTCCTGTTACTTGAATGCACACGGGTCCTGCAGCACACGTCCCTCTCGCCGCGGGCTCACGACGCTGCGGACCAGTGGTCTGGCGTTAGGTCCTGCTGGGCCTGCTACCGATGCAACAGTTGAACCCAAAGCGTGGATACGCGGTGCTCCTGGCTCCACCGGTGCCTGTGATTCCTGAACCGCTGAGCCGATTAGGACTCTTGGGATGGGCTCGTCCGTCGTGGTTTGTGATCTGGCACCATGGCACTGCTGCTAGCACGCACCCCGGCGACTGGATGCGTCAAGAACAATGCAAACAACGGTGTCTCCCACGCCTCTCGCCAAACATCCACGGCCTGCCAACGCTGCCCCCAACGTCGTCTTCGCCATCTGTTGTACTTTCTTCACCATTGCCCAATTCACCGTGACTCGTAGCACCAAGGCCAGGATGGAAGCGGCAGAGTTGGCGGAGGATGTTCCCTGGTACCTGGCACGGACTTTCCTTTCTCGATTGCATTAGCTCGCTGACGTATCGGCGACTGGCTGCCGGCAGGACACGAAATCGCTCCTCCACTGACCTCCTCCCGTTGCTCCAACCAAGTCGAGCATCCCTTCGTACCTTACCCATCGCCCACTTCACCATGCGCAGCCCATGAGCAACACCACAGCGACAGGATCGAGGCAGGCAACCTCGTCGTCTGGGTCGCTTGGCGCGTCGGCCCCCGGCCTGCCGGGCCAGCGGGCCGCGCCGGCAGTCACCAACGCTGATAATGTAGCTCACGATCGCGACAGCGCCGGGGCTGGCGCAGGTGTCGCGGCGCTCTCGCCGATGAAGCCGGGCGAGGGAGTCGCGATTGCACAGCCGACGAAGGCGACGAGCGCGGGTGCGGCGTTCACCCGCTCGCTGCTGCTGTTCATCGGTGAGCTGATGGGGATGCGCATCTGACGCCAGGCTTCTTCTTCCGCCGTCCGTCAAAGCTGTTCCGCCCGAATCGACGTGAGTGGCTGTACAGGATCGCACTGATGCCAGTGGATACTTGGGCCGGGCTGCGCAGGCTGGCCGAGAGCGCGGACCAGAACCTCTCGCCGGCATTTGTGCGCCGCATCGTAAAACTCAAAGGCGGGGTAGGTGTTCTGGCAGCCCGTCGAGCCCGATACTGACGCCGCGTCGTGTCCACGTACTGCCTCAACAGCCATTCATTCTCGCGGCCGCACTCCTGCCCCCGCTGGCGGTGAACACGACGCTCGGCTTCCTCCTCTTCTCCAGCCACTCGCTCATCTCCCTCTGGCTCGCGCGGCTGTCGTACTTCCAGCGCGGGGCCGAGCTCGACCCGGAAGAAAAGGACGACTTTATCAACCTCAAGCGCTTCCGCGACCCCCTCGGCTCGCTGGACGGCGACTACGGCGACGCAGTGCCCGGCGCAAGTAACGAGGAAGAGGAGATCACGTTCGAGACCATCATCCGCGGCCCCAAGGTCATTGCCAAGCACCCGACGCTCCTCTCCGCCGTCGCCGGGGCCGGCGCCGGCGTGATCCAGGGCATGGCATTCACGCCCATCGAGAATGTCGTGCGGTGAGTGCGAACCGCGGCAGCCACTGATATCAGACTCGTGCAGCAGTCCGCGAGCTCACTCACCGCCATTGCGGTGAAGTTCCTGCACGTCCCCACACCGCAGGCCGCGACTCTCCTCGGCACGCCGCCCTCGTCGCCCCTCGAGGCGCTGCGCACATTCCTGGCCCACGACACATGGGCGAAATCGCAGGACTGGTGGACCGGCTGGCGCTGGGCAGTCGCCCGCGACGCGTACGTCCCTCCGTCGCCCGCGCTAACCCCAGGGCGAGCTACAGCATCTTCTTCGCAACATTCGACATCACGCGCCGCGTCGGCCTGCGCGTCAAGTCCGTCATGTCCAAGCGCGCAGGCGGGCCCACCGGCGCCGCGATCGGCGGCCTCGACGACGACGCCGCCCTGCGCGCAGCAGCCGCCGCGCCGCCCGCGCAGACGCCCACGTCCGCGCGCCTCGCCCAGGCCGTGACCATCGTCGCTGGCGGCGTCGTCGCGGCGCAGTTTGCCGAGTTCTCCGGCCGGCCGTTCCGCGCGTGCCAGCGGTACAGCGGGCACGCTAGTGCGGAGCGCGCGCGGCTGCGGGCGGGGGGCAAGCCGATCCCCACGCGCTACCGTCATCCGGTGCGGTACGTGTGGGAGCACCATGGGGTGCGGGGCTTCCTGCGGCGCGACGAGGCGCCGCTCGCGGCCAAGCACCAGATGGAGGCGAAGGCGAAGGGCCCGCTCAAGGTCATCGCGCGCGGAATGGGACGCTTGGCTTGGCGCGTTGCGTCGGTCGGGCCTTGGGGCATCGGGTTCCTCATGTTCGCCTGGATCGGCGGCGAGGTATAATGGCGCGGCGGAGTGTAGCAATTGGAAGCCGTATACCCAGGTGGATCGCCTCTGCCTTGCTCAGTCACGACCTCTGGTCCTCGCGGAGTGCTACATTGTGTCTGGGGGAACTCGTTTCTGGGAGACTGTCGTGGCTGCCATTCGCGGGAGCCTGCAGACAGAGCGGTGGAAGCAACCGCGGCTGCCGGTCCAACCATGCCTCGATGCTGGAGCGGATAGAACTGGCTCCGGCAGCTCGTGATGACGACTTTCTTGCCATGGCAGAGTAGAATGTACAGTAGATGCATAGAACCATGGCTGGACCGCAAAGTCGAGCCGTCCGCACTCACTCAGCCACCACAAAGGCACTGCTTCAGACCATCTCGTCAAGGCGCTCAACACTCACCCCTTCTCCTCCCCGCGCGGTATCTTATCCCGCATCTCCTGCATCTCAAGCGCACACAGCGTCTCCCAGTTCTTCCCCTCGAACTCCCCGTCCGCCGCCATCTCCGGCCCAACCTCAATCCGCCGCCGCACAAACGTATGGTCAAAGTCCACAAGCCGCACCCGCCCATCCACCACAAGCCAGTGCCGCGGCGTCACATCGTAATGCAGCACCCCCGCAGCGTGCAGCGCAGCATAAGCAGCCTCAAGCTGGATCCTGGCGTCAACGCCTCTCACCTCCGCCCACTTACTCGAGATCGGGCCACCGCTCCAGGTCCGCCGGCCCCATCTCCATCCCCACATCCTCCAGCACCACCGCCCAAATGGGCACCTCGGCATCCCCCTCGCAAGATCTCGCGGCGCCCGCGAACACCCCGTGCATCCGGGGCACGGCGCCGACGCCAGCAAGTTCGTGCATGTAGATATCCAGTTCTGTCGCGATACACCGCTCGATGTGGGAGCGCGTCTGGCCCTGATCCCGCGCGATACGTGGCACGGGGGCGAAGTCGGCCAGCGCGCATAGCTTCACGATGACGGGGACGGCGTCGCCGTCCGTGAGGAGCTCGGCCGCGAACGCATCCCAGACTTCGCCGTACATCACCATTTCGCCTATACGGAGTTGGGCGGGCTCGCCATCGAAGAGGTCCGGCAGCGGGAGGCGGGGATACGCCGCCTCGAGGGCTTGCGTGCTCGCTGCACTGAGGATCGTGTTGTCGAGGGCAAAGTTCCAGGTCGAGTGGGTGCTCTGCCCTCTCCGCCTGTCGCCTGGATCGCCGACGGAGAGCCGGACAGCTGCGATGGGAGGGGTATCGGGTTTCTGAGCGGAGACTGGCAATGACATCTGTGCCGGTTGGGCTCCGTACCCGGGCCGAACGGTGGCAGTGGGTCAGTTTGTGGCCTGTGCAGCGCCGCAGACCTTCGCCTGCTGGGATCTGGGCTCTCTGGGCCGTACAAGGACGTTAGATGTCAGTTGGAAACGCTGAGATGTGGATTCTGGCGGTATGGACGAGATCGAAGTGTGCATCGTGGTGTGTTGGGAGGTGTTTGTGGCTGTGTTTTTGCGCCAGAACGGCGCGGCTGACTTGTTCTGTGCCCTGCGGGCCAAATCCGTAACTTGGGCAAAAATGGTAGCCCGCTACCCCCGAAGGGGAGTCAGGCATAGCCAAATATTGAACGAGTGAACCAGCCGAAGCCAGCACAAGGCAGGCCCCTCCACTGAGACTATGAGTCGCTGTGCAATGGTCGAGGAGCAAACCTCTCGGATGGCAGGGTGAGGGCCATTGAACCGAGCAAATAAGGTAAGTATAGAAATTCATGCGGGTTCAGGCTCCGGTTTTGAGCTTGCACGACCCGGGGGGCCCTACTAAGTACAAAGAGTATGGAATTTCGCGCATTATGAGTCCGTTTTGGGCGGGCAGGCCCCAGGGCGTCCCGGGTGCATCGGCAGCGTCGCTTCAGTCGGTAGATTGCTGGACAATGCCGGTGGGGTGGGTATGTTTACATTTGGGAATTTGGTTCCGTGGTTGCAAGGTGTGTGGCCGATGTGGAGGTCGATCGGCATGTGTGGAGGTTGATCGACATGATGTGCAGCGGTGGCATGGTGGTGGAGGTGTTACACAGCGATGGGCAGATGTCATGAGCGGGATGGGATGAATGTGTGTTGGGTTGCAATGGATGGAGTGTGTGTCTATCCAAGGGGACGCGTCAGTGGAGTGGAACGTCGCACCGATGGTTGAATAGATTGGTGGATGACGGGATGAGTGGATGGTGTCTGAGTAGGTGGTGTGTAGGCCGCGTCGATGGATGTGGGCGGTTGAGTTGTCAAAGTCGCAAAGGTGTGGCCGGGGGGGGGGGGAATGGATAACACGGACATGAAAGTGAGAGATGAGAACTGATGGTTGGCAGTTCATGGGAGAAGAGGCAGGGCAAGTGTGGTATCGGAGATGCGTGGTATGCGTAGGAGGGGAGGTAAAGAGCACAGGGAGTTATGGTTGAGAGCTTGGGTCAAGTCCAGTTCACTCACCTGGAAGCTTGGACGCCACGATGCCCCTTCCGCGTTCATCTCGTCGTTGTCGTTGCAGTAGATGAAGTCGTTGGGGGGGAGGACAACCAGTGGATGTGAGTTCGGTGATTAGCCGATTAGCAGTATGTGGCGGTCGCTTCGAAGTTACGGATGTGGCGGCGAGAGGTGGTGGATCACGCGACGATCAAATGGGTGTAAGGGGGGTACCAAAGAGGGGGGGTACAGGACAAAGTGGCGAGAACAATGGAGGTGAATTGTAAAGGGGAATGTGGGAGGACAGGCGTGTGTGGTGTGACGTGACAAGCATGGGTGGGATGTGAAAGGGCTGGGGTGACTGGACACGGGGCGAGAACAGATGGATTGGGGCAGGCGAGGTTGTGGAACAGCTTGAGCAATTGGGCAGTTGGGAGTGGCAGACGAGAATAGTGATGAAGGAGCAGGCACCCGTGCAACGAGTGACGAGAAGCCCGGAGGGGATCAGCGGGAAAAAGCGACTTCTCCCCTAACTTGGGTTCACGGACAAGCTGAGGTTACTGCATTATGGGAAGGGCAGGTAGGACGCTGGTACTGTAGGTGTTGGTCTCGCTCATAGGTGTCTGGGACTAATGGCACAGTAAAGGGGGATAATGGCGGTTGACGAGCAGGGCGATGTGAAGAGGTGGGAGTGGGACATAACGCTCTCGCTTTTTTTCAGCTGACGCTCGCCGAAGCGTCAGTCCAAGGACGTTCTGTCAGCGAGAGACAAGCTGAAACTTACTGGTTACGATACGCGCCTTCATGCAGACCTTCTACGACGGTCGAGGGGCATTGGATGTGATCAATGTCGACGGGGTGGTTGGAGTAGATGGTGGTTGAAGTAGATGGTGGTTGGAGTAGATGGTGGATGGCGCAGTGGTGAAATGACGAAGAGTGCAGTTGAGACAATTGAGGGAGAATGGGGGGATGGAAAAGCTGTTCTTCGCGGTCGAGTCGAGACATTTCTCGTGGGGTTGCCGGGGACGACGAGGAGCAAAGCCTGGGAAACGAAAAGGAAAGAGGGAGGACCTGTGTGCCATCTCGAATGACTGGACCTCGGACAGTCGAGCGCGAAGCCAGTGTCCATGCGGATTGGCGTTGAGGGGCGGAATCGGCACTTGATCAGCGGAAGCTGTAACGGCACATTCTGACCACACTCTGCACTGCTGCTCCGATGCTGACTTGACACTGCCGATACAAGGACCGAGGGCCGAGAGAGCAAGTCGAGAAGATAGGAAGCACCACGGGCCGGCGTGCTGAGGAGGATCTCGTTGATCTCGAAGTCGCTCGACCTGCGTAACACCTCGCACCTCCAGCTGCAGGAGCGAACAACGGTGCATGACGAGGGCACCGGTAACAGCCCCCGTCCTTTCCCGAGCAGGGGACCATGTGTCCCTCAGGAGGTGAAGTGGGAGCACGCCGAGAGAAAAGAACTTTGCTGACGGTTTGACGGGCAGGGGTCAGACGTCAGTGGGGTGTCGGTCAGATAGCGAGCGGTGAGTTCGTACGGGCAAGTCCACCGTTCCCGAGGTTTGAGTGGGTTTGTTCACGTGTCCATCAGCAGACGTAGAGGAAGCTGACAGAGAGAGGGAACCTATGCAGAGAGGCAGCTCGCGGAGAGAAAAATGGCGTGGACCGCTCTGACGAGCAGGGATCAGAGGTCAGTGAACTTGTCAGAAGTGAGCGGCGTGCTCGCACACACAGGCGAGGACGCGGGTGCGCAGTGACAGAGCGTGTGTCGAGCCAAATTCTGTAGATGAGGAGTGACGGGAACGGGGAAGAGTGTAGCAATACAGCATTTTGGCAATTAAGGCATGCAGGCAATTGAAGCTGTTCGGCGATTCCAACGAAAGCAAGGGAGAAGGTGGTTGGACTGCCCCACTCTCTGAAGATAGTGAGAGTGGGGCAGGTGGATGAGTTCTGAACCACACTATTGGACTAAGGAACCAGGACCAGCCAAGCCCACTCGGAGCATTTTATGGGCCAAGTTTCTAACAGAGTGATTACGAGACCATAGAGACAGCGAGCCACCCTCTATACAGCGCCGTCCTGTGCGAGCTTTGAGTAGCCCAACGCTGCCTCGTCTAGACGCGCGCGATACGCCAAGTTCGGTCTGGGTTACCCTCAGCACAGTGGGGGTAGCTGGACCGCCCAGGTGAGGTCGTGTGCGACACTGGCTTGATGGGCCAAGTCAGCATCTCAGCAGTTTCGCAGCCAGCGAGTATCCAGCTGCCATCTTTGCCCATCTACAGACTTGTGCAGTTCTGCACCTACAGTACGCTGAACTTGCTACAAGCTCCGCCTGAACGCACTTGCCACGGCCAGACCTGCGACGCAGACCTGCAGACCTGCAGACCTGCAGCTTAGGCCATCTCAGGCTGCGCGTAATACCGCCCTACACGGCAGCCCAAGCCATCTACGCACCCTATCCCTTCCACCTCCTCACTCGTGGTCGTATCGCGGCAATGCGTCCGACGCATCCGCCAACTCAGGCCCGCGTTCCTTTTCTCCCCACCCTCGACCAACCCTCGATCCGTCAATACTCGTTCTCACGACACCCTGCAGTAGTCCCCTGACCACATCATATGACCAAGGACCCGCCGATCCTGTCCTTGCGATTCCTGCATTCCCTTCACTTACACCGAACCTTCTGCTTCCCATTCATCAGGTCCACCATTCCAACCAGCCACTCGTCGTCCCTCGACGTCCTGATCCTCCCGCTAAGACAGGTCCCATTCATGCTTATCGCAAGACTCGGGTCGGCATCCTCGTTATCTGTTATCGACGGCTAGATACCGAGCGTCGAGGACGGGAGCCCTGATGGTGATCACCCCCCCTTGTCCTGCACCTGCACCTGCAGTCCTGCACGCTCCTACATGCATCCGCATTCCTGTGTGCCAAAGCAGTCCACCACTGTCAGCATCCGACATGCGCAAGAAAAAGTCTCCAGGCACCATCGCGCCCTGACGAGTATGACTACCAGCTCGTTATCGTGGACAAGGCCCTGCAACACCGTCACCGGCCCCTCCGCGTCGCCTGCGACACCATGCATGCATGCCGTATAGAAGACCAGAGGACAGGGTATATGTGACCGCAGCATCGTTGGTGCCCGTGCGGTGCTGGGTGGTGATTGTGAGATTTAGTGATTTTGAGCCGGGGGAAGGTGGAGTTGCCGTGAGAACGCGAAGGGACAAGAAAAAACAGAGAGAAACAAAAGTTAAGAGAGAAAACGTTGTGATGCGGTGGAGGATGAGGTGATGGAGTGTCTGTAGTAGTTGATGTAATGTGCGCTCTAGGGGTGACGGGCTGGGGTCAGCCTGAACAGTGTCAGTGGCCACTTACATTTGTCGGAAGTCGCGCCCTCCGCGTTGCGGGGCATGGCGCCACCGTACGAGTATCCGTTCGTGTACGCGTACGAGGGCATGGCGCCGGGGTTGCCCGACGCCTGAGCCGTCGAGACGCTCGAGGGGTCAACGCCTCCCGACGAGGAGACGTTGTTAGCCTGGAGAGGCGTTAGGCGACGTCTGGGGACAGAAGCAGGAGAAGGAGGCTCACGAGGAGCAGCGCCGTTTCCGCGGTACCGCGGGTCCAAGTCGTCGCCGGGAGTGGACGACTGCGTCCTCGGGGGGTAACCGTTGCTCATCTGGGCCTGGGCGGCGTAACCGCCAGCGGTCATCATCGAGCCATAGGACGAGTCTCGGGGGTAAGGGACGCCGTTTTGAAGACCAGAGTACATGTGTTGCTGGGTGTGGTCTGGGGCGACATTCTGCGAGTAGTACTGGGAGTGAGCACCATAAGGCGACGGCATGGCACCAGGCGCCCCGTAGCGGTAGCCCTGGCCGTACTGGCCGGCACCGGGGTAGGCGTAAGCTGGCGAGAACTGCTGCGAGTAGAACTGCTGATGGTGGGCAGAGGGCATCGACGACGCAGCAGAGTGGCCGTTGACGGGCGACGCGACACGGCTTGACTGCGCCGACTGCGTAGCAGCGGGCATGACACCTGGGGGAGGGGGAAGGGGGTAACCAGATGGGTAGCCGCCGTACTGGTTTGGGTCGTGCATGTAGCCCCCATAGGGGGCCGATGCCTGCGTTGGCGTCTGGTAAGGCGATTGGCCGTGAGTCACGCTCGAACCGGCCGAAGAGTTTGGTGTCCCAGCCTGCGAGCCTTTGGACTTGCGAGGCTGCCTGCTGTTGGACGACTTAAGACCCGCCGCCATCATGGCCGCTGCAACGGCCTGACGGGCGGCAGTGCCCGAGCCGCGGCGGAGCGTCGGGGACAAGTGGGTCCGGTAGTGTTGCTGCAGGTTGTCTTGACGGCTTGTGCGGGTCTCGCAACCAGGGTAAGGGCACTTGAACGCCTTGATACCCGTGTGGATGCGCTGGTGACGTTGGAGGTGACCACCAGTGGTAAAGCCGCGCTGACAGATGGGGCAGACGTGAGGTTTGGGTTTGCCTTCAGCGGGACCCGTCGCTCCGTTCTTGCCCTTTGTCGGCGGAGGCGGAGGCGGGCCTTGAGCAGGACCGCCGTTGGCACCAGCCTCGCCCGCTGATGGTTGAACAGCGGAAGGAGGTTGGTCGGCATCGTAGCCGCGGTTAGCGTCGTTTGGAGGCATACCCATCTGGTGGGGGGGACCTCCAACAGGCTGGCCGTAGGTGGACATTATGTGAGGGGAGTGGGGCGGGGATGGGGGGGAGGGTTGGGTGTTGGGGTCGGGGAGTTTGGTCGTGAGGCCGTGTCAACTAGTGTCCACGTAGATCACACTGCGATGCAAAATGTTCGTGCGGGGACGGGCGTGCGGGCGTGCAGAGACGCGTAATGGGTCGTGCCGTTGATCAAAGAGTCAGGAAATAGAGGAATGGGATGCAACGTTGAGATCAACAAGAGCAAAAAAGTGGGGTGGGTTGAAAAAAATGGGCCAATAACCGGGAAACGGAAACGAGGTGGGCGAAGGGGGCGATCGGAACAAGGAGGGGCCAAAGTAGCCAAGTACGCGAGGTGGCCGATGCGAATGCAGGTCGTTGAGCGTCGTGAATATCAAGAATGCAGCAGCGGACGGGCGATAGCGAGTAGCGAGTGGCCAGCAATGAGCAATTGATATTTGGTGGAGCAAGGGAGGAGGTAGAAGTTGACCGAAGTAGATCAAGGAGAGGGGAGTGACGACAAAAGGGTAAAGGCGGGAGTGGATTGTGGGTGACCGGGGGGGGGAAAGACAGGTGTCAGCAAGCTTGGTTCTGGGATTTCGGGGGCGAAGAAAGAAGTTGGGTTGGAGGGGGAGGCGGTGGGGGGGGGGAGGAGAGGAGAGGCATGCGCAAGCGAATAGGGATAGCTGAATCAAGTCCGGACTGAAACAGCGTGCAGCAGAGAAGCAGATGAGAAATGCTTTCGTAGCTGTTAGAGTGTTGCTCGCTGCTGGCTACTTTGTCGCAGTGGTTGCTGAACACGTTTTCCAAACCGTTGGCAAGACGGTGAGGAGTAGCTAGGGGATGGGTTGTGGTGGTGGTGGGTAGTGGGTAGTATGATAGTCGGTGGGTACGTACGGTGGCCTGGGGAGGGGGGGGGGAGGAAAGGAGCGGTGAGAGGTGAGGGGGTTGATTGGAATAGGGAGAGAGAGGAGAGGGATGAGGGTCAAAAAGGGCAAGATCAGAGCAGGTGGGTAAGGATTTGGGGGCTTTTTGGGTTAGGTTCGGCCTATACCGCCCCTCGGCTGGTCAACCTGGCCAACCTGGTCATAGTGTGGCATGGACCAAAGCAGCAACACCATGTTCGTCTAACGAGGGCGACGCGCGCACTATACATGGTGATTGCCTCACCGGGTACTGTGGCCGCCGAGTCACCATGTGCGGAGCATGTCATGGGCTTATGGGCGCCTTGGGCAGTCATGCTCAGCGGGTCCCGTGGCTCATCCTCGGCGTTCGGTGGCCTCGGTGGGGCGGTTAACCCCGGCATTGACCCGACAGGCGCACCCGTAGGTCGACCCGTGGCCAAACTGGCGGGTGGCGACCACCGCGCAGCCACAGAACGCCGGCAGACTGAGAGCAAGCACTCGCGAGACAGCTGATTCATCCATTTTCATTTAGAAGCAGTCATGCGCGTGACGGATGATGGCCTGTTCACAACGCCAACAGTGACCAGCAGGTTGCCGACGTAACGACGACGGGGAAGACGTAGTGCAAGTGGTGCAAGTGGTGCAAGTGGTGCAAGTGGTGCAAGTGGTGCAAGTGGTGCAAGTGGTGCAAGTGGTGCAAGTGGTGCCAGGGGCCATGCTGGCGGTGGTGGATGGTGGTGCAACTTCAGGTCCGCTGTCCAGGGCTGACCGCCCCTAGATCCGCGTCCAGGTTGTCTCAACACATTAGGGAAAGATAAGATGCACGGATGGACATCAACGAGCGATGGATCATAAACCTCTACCGCCGGCGAGCATCGTGGTAACGAGCATGCACACTCTGATGGGGACAAGACACGAAGGACGGAACGGCAGGAGGAGAGGAGGAGAGGGGCGGGGAGGGGGAGGGGGGCCAGCAAAAAACTCACGTTGGAATGGAAGTGGATTGGCCGGCGGCGAGTGGGCGAGAGTGGATGGACGGAGGTTGGGTTTGCCAAAATTGCACTACCAGCCAACGAGGTTACGCGTTTATTTTTTTCGGCTCAGGAGACGGGGGGGCGGCCGTAGTTTATGCGTGGGCGGAGGGAGGGGGATGAGGGACACGGAGTGGGGTGGGCTTAGAGGGCAGGGTAAAGAGGTTGGTAGGTTGGTGCTGCCACAGAGCAAAAGGAGGTTTTCACGCGAGCGAGCGAGAGAACAAAGTCGATGTCGTTTGCGCCGTTTTGTGTTGAGACGTTGTGACGTTGTGACGGATGGACGCGGCTGTGAGAATAACGTCTCTGTTGATGTCGTCGTCGTTGTCTTCGTTGTCGTCGTTGCAGAAGGCAAGCGTATAGAGGTCGTGTGTTCGTTGAAGGAAAAGGGAAAAGATAATTGTGGATAGGTGATGGGATGAGCGCGTCGGGGAGAACGGAGGATGGAAAGGGAGTAAAGGGAGCAAAGGGAGGAAGAGGGAGGCAGTCAAAGGCAGGGGGGGGGGAGGGAGGATTGAGCGTAAGGAGGTGGTGGGGTGGATTGGGTGGATTGGATATGCCCTGGGCTAAAAAGGGTGCAACAGGCGAGGAGCGCAGGAGGAGAGAGGGAGGAGGCAGATCTTCCTGGCTTAAGGCTTTTCGGTCACAGCCGCTTTTTCCGAGTCTATGCCATGGTCGAATGGACCGTACCGTACACCTACACCGTACTGTGTCGAGCATCGGTGTACGTATCCACTGTACATAACAAAACTGCTTGCTGACTGTATCCAAGTTTTGAAAAAGGGAATAAATGCCGTGATACAATTCAACCAGCAGCCAACTGCGACTCATCAAGAGGCACAACACCAGAGGTTTGAGGGTGCACAAGGCCCACAAGGGCAACACGGCACAAGGGCACATGGGCACAGGGGCAGCACAAGGGCAGAGGCATCCATGAAAAAAAATAAAATCCTCTGCTTGTTTTGCAATGGGATCTCTGGGCCAAGACTGCATTGCTTGCTGTCGGGCTGCGGGACTGGCCGAGCCACCCGACGTACCGACCCCCGACGTAAAGACGACGTAGCACGCGAGAGACGCAGTAGTGGCATGAGCAGCATGGCAATTCTAGCGGTCGTGGAAGAACGGAAGCGGAAGCGGAAGCGGGCAGGTTGAAAATTGACACGAGATACCTCGGCACGGCCCACATACGGCCACACGGCCGGGAGCAGCAGCAGAGAGTTGGACTGGCGCAGCAGAGAGGAACGCATATCTGGGTGACCGCGGTGACTGAGGTTGAGCTGCCTCACTCACTCCCTCTGCAGCTTGCGGCAGACGTACCCACTGCAAATCAACCTCAAGCACCACAAGCACCACACGCACCACCACGATTCGGCATTTCGAGGAAATGCAACAACTCAAAACTCGAATACCCTGAATCAGACTCACTCAATCTGTCCCTGAAAGGAATTACATATTGGTCGGGGACACAAGCGAGAAGCGGGCCAAGGCAGGGGAGGGAAGGCAAGTTGAGAGAGAGAGGGGAGCTCTCGATTACCCTGAGTTTCCGCTACACTTCTACTCTGCTCCTTGTGGCTTTGGCCTCCGCTTGGCTACCTTGCTTGCCTCCTTCCCTTTGGTCCTTGCCTTGGGTCCCCTGGGTGAGCCAGTGTTTGTACCCACCTCCGGCGCCCGATGCGAGTCAGCCCTAGTCAGCCCAAGTCAGCCCCGAGGGCTCACCACCCACCCTGCCCACTACTGCGGAGGCTCCACTCCAGTAATCCACATCCGTTCAACCATCGTTGACCATGGTCGACCATCGTTAGTCCAGCAGCGCAATACCGCGCGCCGCGCAGCACGACACATCCGAGTAGTCATACCACATGCCGCCCATGCAACACTGCCACGCTGGGCAGCCCTTGGCGATTGGCGAGTCACCGAGTCACCATGTACCGATCCCCGCAGCCCACGATCTCCGCAGCCCACGCCCAAACCACCACACCTCGCATGTCACTCTCATTACACCCACTATGGCCACTACGACGTCCTCGCAGCCACCGCGGAACACAGATACATTCGCATGTCCCCCATCTGCCACGAAACTAACCACCACCACCACCACCACCACCACCACCACCGCCTCCGCCACACCATAGGCGATAACAATGAGCGACTATCTTGCGCCACGCGTCCACCCATGTCGGCAAGCCCGATGGACCGATATTCTGGGTTGGGGTTGATGGTCAGGAGCCACGCTGACCACTCCGGTGGCCCAGGTCCCCCTCCCCTTGATGTCGTCCGTCCCGCTCCGACCGGCTTACCCCCGTCATGCCCCCCTCTCTCCCCCGACCAAGGCCATTTGCCGAAACGCCATCAAGGTCAAAACCCGAGGATACATAGTTACCACCCTGTTTCTGGTTGGCGTGAGGCCCTTGGTGTGCCCTTTCAAGGAAGAGGCAGAACACGGCAGAACGTCAGTAGAGGTACGGGGGAGTAGGCGGGGGGTTACACAGAGTCCTCGGCATCCTCGGTTGGGATGACAGGTGAGGCAAAGTAGCAATTGCATCATGTGGTTCCTATCACCTTTGGGTGTGAAAGAGTCATGCTGCTCATGCCGGTCGGGTCATCGTGGTCATCGTGGTCATCAAGATCACGCTGCCCGCTGCTGTCGTGATCACGCTTTCCGACTCCTCCTCCACTGGGCGAATTTCTCAGTCGGAGTGGGTCCGTGCGCTTTGCATACTTGCGTGCCTAGTAATGTCTCACCCTGGCTGTTCACCTCGGACCCTGAATTGTCCTTCCCTGAGTTGTCACCCCCTCATCCACCCCCTCCCCCCCCACACTGTACTTTCTTTTACCCCCGTCTTTTGAAATCCGTTCATTCTATTCTCCCTCCCTCGTTCCTACTTGTCCATGCCGTCCTTGTAACTCAAACAGGCGCGATATGCACTTATGCACTCCTCTTCCCGTGATCACAGCTCCCGACATCCTTCTTACTTGTTCTGTCAATCGAGCACGCACACCACGCTGGCCACGCTTGCCCACGCCGGCCATTCGGTCACTTAGACTCTCGCACCACGGGGAAACTGTTCCTGGCTCGTCCTCGTCACAACTCACATCATTCCGCATTTCCGCTTCCGCATAGTACGCTGCACTACTGGCCAGCGCTCGTCCCCATTCCCGCTGCGTGGCTCAACACATGAGACACGCCGATGGCCGGTACGGGCATGCGCTGCAACCCGTCCGGAGGCACGAGCACGGACCAGCATTCAGTTTGTTTGGCGTGAACGCATCAGGAGCGTGGGACGGAATGGGGCATACGTGGAAGCTGAGCGGCGATCCATGCCCACATACCTGGCGCCCGTGCGTTCGCCCGAGTTGGCGCAACCACAGCACAGTCCATGCATTCACTTGGCTCGCGCAACCCAGCCGGCCAGCGAGCTAGCCAGCCAGCCCTCCAAGTTCGCCCGTCGCATCCGCATAACATGGCCGCCGGGCTTGGCGGCTCGCCGGGCTATGGAGGAGCCATTGGACAAGCGCATGCAAGTGTCCGAATCGCCGAGTAATCCAGTAACGCCATACGACGGAGCCGAGGAGTGAAGCCATGAGATGGGCACACGATAAGAGGGGATGCTTGGCATACGTGACAATTGCGCCAAATCGCTTGCTCCGAGTGGTGGACTGGCGAGCCTGATTTTCATTCGGCATGCAGCTGGTCGCACGTTTGTGATGAGGACGAAAAAACGTAAACAAGCTTGTGGTCTCCTGAAGCCTTCCGATGAGGGAGATGTAAGGATGTAAAGGCCATGGTGGGGGCAGGGACGTTTGGGAAATTGTGGACATTACGGACGAGAGGAACAGGGCACGCCGAGGGCACGGCGTGCCCGACCTGGGCTGACCTGGGACGATACCTGACGATAAGGATTCCTGGCTTTACCTGGCCTTGGGGTCTGATATCTGAAGCGTCATCAGGAGCGAGGGTGTGTGCATGCAGGATGCAGGATGGGAGGATTGCTGATAGCCATGCCCACGAGATAGGAGAGCTGATATGATATCGAGGCAGCCTCTCGAGCCGGCGCTCTCCTCTCTCGGCTCCAAACGCCCAGTCTGATCTGCATTGAAGACTGTGCACAGGTCGTTCAATTCGTGGGTCAGAGTTAGTCCGACACCGCTGTCTGAATGCATTGCTGAGTGGCGCCGCGGATCGCACTGGAATCAGCTTTGATGGTCCGTGGATACAGTTATCCCCCGTTGGGCGATGGGCACTGGGTGCTCGAGCATGCGACCGAGCTGGAGGAGCTGGAAACAACTCGAGCAGTCGCGTGAACAGTACAGAGCGGCATTGATGCATGTCAGCGAGCCTGGTCCTGCAGGGCTGTCGTCGGCGCTCGGCGGTCGGCTTGGACCTGATCGGCAGATCGCCAGATCGACGAGAAGCACGCGCTGGATCCACTTGGTCCGAGACAGAATATCGACGACGTAGCTACGTGTTGACAAGCTACGTGTTGACAAGCTACGTGTTGACCGAAGCAGCTAACCAGCTTACGTGTGGCCAAATGCAGCTAACCACAACCTTTCGGACTACGGCGGCAGGCAAGTACGCAAGAGCACTTAGCGATGACAGGCACCTGATGCGGTATGCCAACTCTACTCGGATTGATGCAAAAGCAACGCCCCGCTCCGCCGCTCGCAAGTCGAGGCTGTATCAGTAACCCGAGCAAGCGGGACGTACGTGGAACACGAGTCTCTAAGTGGGCCACACGCGCGCTCTGCCGCCTCAGAGACAGGGGTCCGGGTCTATGTAACTGCTCCCATGGCAACGGAGTGGGTGTGAACATGATGCGATGAAGCCATCTCAAGCCTCCTCCCACAAACAAGTCCGAGTGGTACACACCACACACGACCCCTCACCGTGCGGCAAACGCATGCATGTAACAAATCAACACGCCGATGCAAGCAGCTCACGGAAACGACCCGTCGCCGCCGACAAGTGCCCACGCACGCGATCCAGCTTCCCGCTCCCCCCGGCTCAGCATGGCACAGTTCATCGCCCACCGCGGCGTCCGCCGCAGCCCCTCCAACAGCTCGCGCGCCCACTTCCTCTCGTCCTCGCCTGCGCTCCCGACCCCCGCATCCACCGTCGTCAGTATCATGCCCAGCGCTTCGGGGTCTATAATGGGCGCCAGGATCCGCGGGACCACGGACGCAGGGTAGTGGCGGAGGTAGCACCAGCGGTGCGAGGCGGGCAGAGGCTTGAGCGCTCGAAGGAGGGACAGGCCTGTCCCCGGGGCTGTCGAGGTCGGATTTGGTGGTGCTGGCGGTGCCGCCTGGGGACGGGGAGGAGCAGGGGTAGAGACTGGAGGCGCAGGCGGAGGTGACCCCGCAGGGACTGCAGTGGGAGTGGTGGACGTTGCCGCGGTCCTGGGGCGTGGCTCGGGAGACGCGCGCGCGTATGTAGGTCGCGCTTCGCGTTTGCCCCGCAATGCTGCGAAGCTCGACGCTAGGGCAGGAGCAGGAGCGGATGCTAGGGCCGGCCCTGGAGCCGGTGCTGGGGCTGGAGCTGGAGCCGGAGGCGGATCTGCAACGGACAACGGCGGAGGTGATACCGGAGCTGCGACGGGAGTCGGCCCAAGGGTGCCCGTGTTGGCGCCTTGCTCATCGACGTCCATCTCCTCATCCCTCCCGATGTCGTCCGCCTCCGGCGGCGACTTCACCCTCGACCCAATCTCCCGCTCGACCTCCTCCAGTTCCTCCCTCGCGGCGGTATTCCCGCCGTCCCGCTCCAGCACGGCCCGCAGATCCGCCTGCGCCGCATCAAGCCGCCCAAGCCCCCGCCGAGCCAGTGCACGGCGATACTGCGCCTTAACGTTGTCCCCGTCGAGGGCGAGAGCTGCGCTGGCGTCGGCCTCTGCGTCGGCGTACCTGTTGTCAGCGTCGGCCGGAGACAGACGTACTTGTCCAGCTTGAGCCATGCCATCGCCCTGTTCGAATGTGGGAGCGGGTCGGACGGGTCCGCAGCGATCGCGCGTCCGTACGCCGATGCGGCGTCGGACCAGCGTCCACGCCGGAAGAAGGTGTTGCCCTTTCGTCAGCAGTCGCGCGACTAGGATGTATGTGCCCGCCCGTCCTTCGAGCTGCAACCGGTCTTGAGCCTTCACTTACCTCCTCGCGGGCGCGCCGGGAAGCGGCGGTGCCGGACATGATGGCGAAGAGTGATGACGATGTGGAGAGGAGAGTTTGTGCATGTGCTCGTGTGTTTTTGTCGTGAGGGGCCCCAGAGTCTGTGGACACGACCCTGCTCTTCTTTAACCATTTCCACAACCAATACCTCCAGCGATGTGGACTGTAGTGCATATGCTTCTGATACAGCGTCCTCTATGCTCTCTATGGCTTACGCATGCGCCATATCCTCCTCCTCATCATGCACCCTAGGCGGTGGCGTCGAAGCCAACGCAGCAGCATATGCCTCTCCCTTGCCGACCCACACGCCGTACTTCTTCCCGCCAATCTCGACACTCAACTCCCCCCGATCCCCGTCGGCCCAACACGCGCGATCCGCCCATTCGAGCCGCACCAGCGCCACGCCGACACTTGGCGCAGCCTCGCTCAGGGCGAGCATCTTGCCGGCCGAACGGGCCTTCTTGCTCTCAGAAGATGCGGGGGGTGTATACTTGATGTCGACGAGATGCGGGCCACCCTTCACAGGCAGCGAATGCGGAGTGACATCAAGCGGGTTGAGCGGGATAGCGAGTTGCCCAGGGCCGGAGGAGAGGTCGTACAGGTACACGGGGAGGATGCGTTTGCGGGTCGCGCCGGTGTGGTACGTCCGCACGGTCAGTTCCTGGCCGAGGTAGCAGCCTTTCCGGACGTCGACTGGGGTTAGCTTTACAAGTACACCATGTAGCTGCAGAGGGGGCCTGCAGACGAGACCGTCATTCAGGCGCTACCAGACTCACCGCCGCCGTGGATATCCATATCGCTCTCGAGAGGCAGTGCCGAGCCGGGGATGACCTCGTGAGAACCTTCCGGCACGCCGAGAAGCATTCTGCGGAGGTTGTACTCGTCTGTCGTCCCCATGTCGTGCGTGGACAGCAACGACGCTGGCGTCAGATCCGCCCAGTCACCAACTCACGCTTCTGGCCCTTGGGCACAAACATCTGCCGCCCCATCATCTCCGTCCCCCACCCTGTCCGCAAGTCCCAGCACCCGACCTCGCCGTCCGCAAGGCCCAGCGGGGCCCGCTCACCCCCCGGCCAGCTCCACAGCCTCTCAGCAGCCCCGCCACTGCCGAACCGCCAGATACTTTCTGGCGGGGGCATGGCATCAGGCGCCCCCCACGACGCCCACACGTCCCACTGGTCGCTCACGTCCTTGATCCGGATCTTGGCGCGCAGGCGGAACGGCGGGAGGAGCTTGGCGAGGGGGTTGGGGTGGTCGGCCCCGGACTCGTGTGAGATGAGGTACGTATTGGGTTTGGAGGGGATGCAGAAGACTGTGTGCAGGACGCGTCCCTGGGTGTCAGCGGCGAGCTGGGGCGGGGACATACGCTGGCGTTGAGGAAACCGGAATAGCCGCCTCCGATTGCGTCTACGTCCTTGCACATCTGTCCCTTGAGGAACTTTTGCGCATCGGGGCCTGATACTTCGAGCACGGATCGGAGTGGCTGCGGTGCGACGCGTGGAGTGTTGGAGATCAAGGAGAGTGCGCGGTGTGATGGTCGCATGGTGGATGTAATGATGACGAAGTAGGGTGGGTGAGAGTTGCGGTAGATGTGTGGTGGTCGTGGTGACTTACTGCCATGGTTGAATGGACGAGTAGGAATGACGACAATAATATCGATAAGTCATGACGGGATCAAATTGCTCATCGGCATTGAGCGGAGTACAGTCAGCCTCCGCATTGACCTTGTACGATCAATCACAGGTGCCGAGCAACAAACGCAATAATGAGAATAACGCGATGGGATGCTCGAGTGCCGACGGTGCCGACGATACCGACGCGACGACCACCACGCTTCAATCGTCTAGCGAGGTCGTGAGGTCGTTTGAGAGTCGTTCAGTCGTGTTGCATGCAGCATCGGCATGAGGCATGCAGCAATGGCAAAGATCAATCGCGTGGGTTACTTGCAGCTTGCCGCCAGCTGCTAGCTGCTGTTTCGTTGCAACGCGTGGTTTACGAAGGCGGGCCGGAAATGCGCAGCAAAATCTCAACCTGTCCTGTGACCTTCCCTGCCTCCTGTCCCGTCGCCCCCTTTTGGGGCCTGGGCCGTTGTCCGTCCCAGCCAACCCACCCAACTCACCCAACTCACCCAGCCAGCCAGCCAACCAGCGCAATCCACCCACCAACCCAATCCATTCCATCCACCATCACGTACTACTACTCCTTCCACTCTCATTCTCATCCTCGACAACGACGAGCTCACTCTCTCTACCCCTCTCTAAAAGACATCTATCCCACTCCGCAACACCTCCATCCCCTCCCCCTACCCCTCCCCCGCCCGCTCGGCCCATTCCGTTGCAGCCACCGCCACCTCCAACAGCCAATAGCCCCCCATACACCAGCTCATGGCGGTGCACGCCCCCGCGCCAGCACCAGTGCCCGTGCCCGTGCCGGCCCCCGCTCCCATCCCGCGGTCATCCTCCTCATCAAGTCGCGCAAGAGACGACTTTGAATCCTACTCCGACCGCAACTCGGGCTGGGTGTCGCCAACAGCAGCCCGTAAGTGTTTACTCCGTCTTTGCCGCGGCAACTGCAATGACGCGCCAGGGCGGGCGAGTTGGGCAGTTGGACAGTTGGACAGTTGGACAGTTGGGCAGGACGACTTGCCCGTCAGGCTAACAATTGCAGGCGCAACATCTCCACCGCGCATCAACCCATACCATCTTATCCACCATCCAAACCATTCCGACGACGCCCTTCCCCCTCTGCCTCCCCACCTCCAGCGCTTGGCATCAGGCGAGGCGCACACCGACGACGAAGGTGACTCGGACACGTCCGACGAATCAGACTCGGATTCGGACGCGAGCGAAAGCGACGCAGAAGAAGAGTTTCAGAGTGCTCGCGCCCGCTCCCGTTCCCCTCCATCCCCGAGGCAGCCCGCGTTTGCTGCTTTCAACAAAAGCCCATCCCCACCATCCCTACTGCCACCGGCACCTCCTGCCCCACCCGCACCACCACGACAGCCCTCCACCTCCCCTACTCCCGACGCGCTCAACAATGAGAATAGACCGCGGAGAATAATGAAGAAGGTCTCCAGCGTGTTCCGGCGCGGCGACAGTGCAACACCACCACCACCTCAGGAAACAGCCCACCCCATCGCCAACCCGAGCACCAAGTCTGCTGCGCGCCTCGCTCCCGGTGTCAACATGTCGCCACAGCGGCGCTCGCCTGTGATGCAGGGACCGCCGCCGAGCCCTCCGCTGAGCGATGCAGGTGACAACGACTCACATTACGCGCCCAGCATTGCCGTCACGGACGCGACAATGGAACTACCCCCACTAGTTGGCCCCGATGCCGAGGGCACCCGATCCGAAGAGCCAGAGACCCGTAACAACCAGCTCATGCCTGTCACTGAGGCCGGCGAGTCCAAGCATGCCCTTGTTGATACGCCCGTGCCGTCGTTTGCAGTAAGCATGCCAAATGGAGAGCCTGGAGAGCCAAACGAGGCTGTGCCAGGACCGGACGCGACGGCGGCAGCGGCGCCCCCCGCCGGGCCTGCTTCGCTTGGCCCTCAGGAACTGCAGCCGATCCCACCTTTCCTCGGCGTAGCGAGCTCGCGCCGGGTATCCAATGGTTCGACTTCTAGCCGTGCTGGTTCTTTATCGATGGTGCGCAGCGGTAGATTAGCACCGCAGCGTGACCCTTCCCCTTCGCCTATGCCTCCCATGCCGTCGACTGCGCCCGCATCTCCCGAGATTCGAGCACAGCACCGGGCGTTACCTGCGATCGACACCGGCGACGAGCAGCTTCGCCGCGCACCGCCTGTCGAGGCAATCTTCACCCAGACAATATCCGAGTCGCCCATCTCGGCCTCCCCGTCTCCAGTCCGACCCGACATTGTGCGGCGAAACACCAACCCGACCGTCTCAAATTCTTCGCCATTGTCCGGAAGACCATTGACCCACTCAGTGTCCATCTCTGGGCATGGCCCGTCGTCTTCCATCGGCAACTATGACGACTTTAGCTTGCCCCCGGACGTCTTAGCGCAGGCAGACGTGATCCGGCAAGAGCGGTTACAGCGGAGACAGAAGAAGATGAGCTTACTCGTCACATCGCCTCCGCCGGTCGCTGAGGCGGTCGCAGCCCCCACGGCCAACACGACCCCCGTCGAGGCCAAGGCCGTCGTCAAGCGCCGCGAGACGGATGAGACCAAGGTGCTCGTGGGCAACCTCGTCGGCGAAGGCCATCGCAACTACGTCCTCATGTACAACATGCTCACGGGTATCCGCGTCGCCGTTTCGCGTTGCCAGGCAAAGGTCCGCCGTCCTCTCACCGAGGAAGACTACCGCGCTCGTCACAAGTACTCGTTCGACATGCTCGGCAACGAACTCACGCCGTCGGCCAAGTACGACTTCAAGTTCAAGGACTACGCGCCATGGGTATTCCGCGAGCTGCGCGACGACCACTTCCATCTCGATCCCGCCGACTACCTCCTCTCCCTGACTGCCAAATATATCTTATCCGAGATTGGCTCGCCAGGCAAGTCGGGCTCGTTCTTCTACTACTCCCGCGACTACCGGTTCATCATCAAGACGATCTCCCACAGCGAGCACAACTTCCTCCGCTCAATCCTCAAGGACTATCACGAGCATGTGCGTGCGAATCCGCACACGCTTCTATCACGCTTCTACGGACTTCACCGTGTCAAGATGCCCCGTGGACGTAAGATTCACTTTGTCATCATGAACAATTTATTCCCGCCACACCGCGACATCCACGAGACGTATGACCTCAAGGGCTCGGCATGGGGACGCGAATACCCGGAGGACCTGGCCAAAAACAACCCACGCGCTGTGCTCAAGGACAAAAACTGGGTCAACAGGGGACGCACTTTCGAATTTGGCCCTGAGAAACGTGCGCTCTTTACAGAACAGTTACGGCGGGACATGGAATTCCTCCGCAGAATCAATGTCATGGACTATTCCCTCCTGGTCGGCATCCACAACATGGAGCGCGGGAACCGGGACAACCTGCGTCAGGCAACGCTCAAGGTGTTCCAGCCAAACACCAAGTCCGGTGTTGTCCACCGCAAGCCGAGTGCTGTCAAAAGTCATGCCGAGGCACACAACGTGCGCCGCGCCGTGACACGTTCAGATCCCAAGTCGATCCTGGACGCTGGGGCGGGCGCACAGCTCCCCGACGAAGGGGCTCCCGACAGGCGCCATTTCATCTTCTACCAGGACGAGGGCGGTCTGCGCGCGACCGACGAGCAGAACCAGCCAATAGACATGATCTACTACCTCGGCATCATCGACATCTGCACGCCGTACAACTTCTCCAAGCGCATCGAGCACACGTGGAAGAGCGTAACCGAGAACCCGGTTACCATCTCCTGCGTCGAGCCGAGCGTATACGGCCAGCGCTTCCTCGACTTCCTCATGTCCGTCATGCGCGGCGGCGACATCAAACTCCGCCCACAGGGCCTGGAGCCGTCGCCCAAGAGCGCCGACCATCCCGTGGGGGCGATGAATCCCCCGGCCTGCGCGCCCGCCTCGTTCGGCCGCGACCCGACTGTCATCGCCCAGCGACACGATTCCGAGGCCTACGCCATCGCCCAGCAGACCAGCCCGACATGGCCAGCCCCGCCCAGCCCCTTCCCGACGTCGTGCGACAGCCCAGCGTCCGACTGGCGCGAGCCCGTGAGCCCCAGAGCGAAGGGCGAGGTCGAGGTGCACGACGACGTCGTCATCCCCAACGGGCATGGCGAGAGCACCGTCGTCGACTTCTCCGAGAAGATCGATTTCGAGCCCGCCTGTGCCGAGGCAGACCGCGACTTCAACGGCCGCGACGCGAACGGGCACGGCGCCCGGCCGGCGGTCGTCGGCCACCTCAAGGCCGAGTAGGCTATGGCTACCCATTCCTCAGGACCCAGCTTGAATCCAAGCCCTTCATTCACATTGCATTCGTACCTGGTACGCGATACCACCGTTGTCACTACCCTTCCGCTTCAGTTCCATTCCTCATTCCTCCGCCCAGCGGCGTTGTAGTATGGACCATGCTTGGTCCTGTGTATGAACGTATATCCAAGGAGTCGTGCGAGCATACGCACTCCGTCGCGTCCCCAACTCTGAGCTTGAGACCGGAGTTGTTTGGGCTAACTCTGTGCCTGGCCAGGGCAGCAGGGTAGTGGCAGCGGCCACCAAACAGCCAGCGAGAGCCTGCTGTACTCCCTCCGCCGGAAAGCGCTCTCCGGGCATGCGTAGCGGACGATTACTGAACGGCTTTTTCCTTCGCGCGAGACCAGAAACGTCATCGGGCGAAGAACGGTCGGGCGCCGTATCGACGTGAGGAGGCATCGACGCTTGACGAACGTGATGTTTGGTTGCCCGTATCACGCACATCTTGCCCTCCGGCATGATTTCCGCAGACAGATGCGTCAGACACTCTGCAGCGCGATGCCGCTATTTGATACCAGTCGATCACAAGCCTGTCGCTCTGTACTCTCCCCACTCGTACTGTACTATTTAGCGGATGGGCGTGATTACCGGCTTCCTCCTCGACGCAAGGGCCGGTCGTGGATGACGATTGATTTTACGGCGCGCATGCTGAGTCGGCCAAACTTGCTGTGTCGAGGACTAGGGGGTCCGAGGCGGTGCGGTTCCTCATCCCAGAAGCCAGTCTTCCGGCGTGGTGAGTGGCTCGGGGGGACAGCAGACTCCGCCTTCGTGAGCTGCATGAGGTGCTTGTGCATCTACGCAAGAGTCTCCGCGTGAGTCGTAGATGCCCACTGCAGTTGAAGAGGCCAGGCGATGTGAGGGGACAGGAACCAAACTTTAATCAACAAAAGTAGTTCGGTTTCAACGATTTTGCCACCTAACCCAAACTTGCATTTACAACTCGTCCGAGTGGGAGCATCGACCTCCGCTCCGCCTCGTCTGTCTCTATCTCTCCTCTACCCTCCTCTCTATCCACCCACCCACGAACCATGTCCTCCCCATCCCGACTTACCACCGAGCTCCGGCCACTCACGTCCGCGATCCTCACTGTGCGGGTTATCAAAAACTTCCCATACAGGACGACCAAGAACCTCATTCTGCGGGACCTCGACCTCACGACCTTGACGGTGGGGGGGCTGATGGACAAGTGTCGTGAGGGTGAGTCACGGGGGCCGGCAACGGAGGGCGTGGCATTGCAACGCCAGTGGGAGGCGCCATAGAGGAGCATAGCTACCATGGGCGCGAGGGTTCAGTCGCGAGACCAACACTGGATGACAGCGTGCCGTCCTTCGCCATCGCTCATAACCTGCGCAGGTACTGACGCCAGCTATCGCGACCCAGGTCGCGTTCAAACTGTACCGCAACGTCCAGCTCGACACGATCAAGAAGTACACTGTCGCGCACGGGCACAAGGTGGGCGAACCGGCGATGCTGCGCTAACCCCAGTCCCAAAATCTCATTATCAACCTCGACAACGACGAATGGATCCTGAGCGACCTGGACCAGACGCTCGCCGATGCCGGGTGTGGTGAGTACGCAAGTCTGGAAGAGCGCCGGCCGCTTGCAGCTGAACATGTGATCCCAAGCTGACGGCAGAAAACGAGACGGAGCTCTCGTTCTTCAACCGCGCCGCGTACGACGAGTTCAAGGCCCACCCTGAGGTAGGTCCCGTCGGACTGGACTGGAAGCTGACGAGCAGACAAAGTGGGATTAGAGCTAGAGCTATGCATTCTGGGTTTTATGTACGAGGGCGTGCTCGGCTGCCTTGACCTCCGACTGCCGCCGCTAACAGGCTCTGCGCTACCCCCGCCGCGCCTCGGCCTGCATGTTCGCGCGCATCCGTTCGACGAGGTAGCGCATGTACATCCGGTGCACGAAGCTCATGATCGGCCCGTCTTCCCGGGCATACGGCTCGCGGTACTGATCACACGCATACGCAATCTCGAGATCCCCACTCCCATCCGGCGCTGGCAGCGCCGAGACGACCTGGACGCCCTGCGGGATGTCCCCCTTCGCAGCCTTGTGCAGGATGGGCGCGGCGCGCCCCGGGAAGCTCCAGAACAGCACGACGGCCTCGGGCGACTTGAAGAGCGTCTGGAAGAAGCCGCCGAGGTAGATCTCGTCTGTGAGGTCCGCGCGTGCGCCGAGCGGGCGCGGGCTTGCGTAGCGCATCCGGCCGAAGAGCCAGCCCTCGAGCCGCAGGGCGTAGGTGCTGAAGAAGGCGCGGATGGCTGCGTCGCGCGGGCTGGAGAGCTGCAAGGGCGAGGGGGAGGTCACGCGCGCGTAGACGACCTCCGGGTCGCCCTGTCCGTCCAGGTAGGCGTCCATCATCTCGGGCGTCGTGTGGTATGCCGATGGGGGGCGGATGGGGTAGCGGTAGTACAGGTAGCCAGCGTAGCCTAGTCCGCCGGCGCCGGCCAGCAGGCCCGCGCCCGCGAGCGTTCGGAGGATGCGTCCCATGAGGGAGTGTTCAGTGGCGTAGTGGCCGGAATGGATAGCAAGGAGAGGCTGGGTCGAGCTACCTTTCGTGAAGTTGTGGATGGAACATCCCACGCAAAGATTAAATGGCCCAGAGCAGCTCAAGTCGAGAATAGTAGCAGGTGTTCATTTACAATCGGCGAGACCTCGGTGATCACCGAGGTCGAGGAAATCTTTGGACTAATCGACGTCATTGCGGCATTCCGAGCGGTCTGATGAGATGAGGTGGGATGAGCTCAGCGATTGACGGTTTCGCGATGCACACGAGCGGCGTGGGTGAAACAGAGCATACGCAGGTCCGAATCCAGATTGATCGACCTCGCTGCCTTGAAGAGGATGAGGGAGTGTGGATGGCTGGATGATTTCCGCCAATGATGACTGCGTCTCGAAGGCAACTCACGGGCTCACTGCGTATCGGTGCAAAACTACATTTTCCCATCTATCTACCTAATCTACAATGACACTACCTAATTTACCTCCCGGATAAGACTGGACGCAAGCCTGAACGACGGCGCCGGGTCATGCCTCGCCATCTCAGACAGCGTGAGGAGCTTCTTGACGCCGACGCTGAACTCGGGCCGCCCCTGCGCCCCGAACTTGGCATCCCGGAGCATCCCCATACACTTCTGCAAGTCGGCATGGCTGAACATGTTGATCTCCTTGAGCACGTGCTCGACGCCGTCGAGGCTCGTGATTGGGCCCACGGACAGGTCCGAGTCAAACACGTCCTGCACGCCCATGTCTGTCAGGATCGACTTGTTGCTCGTCGTGGCGAGGATGAGCAGGCGGCGGCCCTTGGGCGGGCGTTTGCCGAAGAGCACGACGAGGGCCTGCAGGACACCGTTGGAGAAGCGCGGCCCGATGGGGTTCCAGTCGAGCAGGCGTTCGATGTTGTCCACCACGACGACGGACGAGGGGGACTTGTATGCGTCGGAGAAAACTTTGTGCAGCTGGGCGATCTTCTGGGATTCGGAGAACCCGACCATCTGCTCCGGGGAGATGAGCTTGATGAACGGGAAGTCGGACTGCATCGCGATCGTGGCGGCGAGAGCCGTCTTGCCGGTACCAGGCGGGCCGTGGAGGAGGGCCGAGACGAGAGGCGTGCGCTCCGAGTGCCTGACCTGCTCTGCGAGGAGAGAGCCGTCCTGCAGGGTCTCGTTGATGGTCTTCGAGTAGTGGATAATACCCATCGTGACCACCGACTGGAGCTCTTCCTCGCTCACACCAAAAGCGGGCTGGACCTCGTCCAGGGCGTGCATGAAGTCGGCACGCATGATCTTGAGGTTCTCGACGTCCTCGAACGCAGCAACACTGCCGACCTTGACGTGGCGGTTGAATGCGAAGGACGTGGCTGACTTGACGAGACCGTTGATCTCGGCACCGGAGAAGTTCTTCGTCATGCCGGCCAGCTCGGCAAGGTCGACGTCTGGGCCCATCACGCCGTTGTCCCGCATCTTGGCTGTGTGGATGTTGAGGATCTGCAGACGTCCCTGCTCGTCGGGAAGGGACACCTCGATGTGCACCTCAAGACGGCCAGGACGGAGGAGGGCCTCGTCGATCATGTCCATCCGGTTTGTCATGCCGATGATGAGAACATTATTGAGTTGGTCCACACCGTCCATCTTGGACAGGAGCTGGTTCACGACCGAGTCGCCGACACCCGTGCCGCTGTTGGTAGAGCCACGCTGCTTGCAGATGGCGTCGAGCTCGTCAAAGATGATAATGTGCAGGCCAGACTCGTCGCCCTTCTCCTTCTGCTCCTTCTCAGCGTCGGCGAACAGCTTGCGGATGTTCTCCTCAGACTGGCCAACGAACTTGTTGAGAATCTCGGGACCGTTGACGACCTTGGGCTCGCGCGCGTTGAGCATCTTGCCGATCTGACGCGCCATGAGCGTCTTGCCTGTGCCGGGCGGGCCGTAGAGAAGGATACCCTTGACGTGCTGGATGCCGAGCTTGTCTACGAGGGCGGGGGGGAAGATACGCGACGCAAAGGCACGGCGGAAGATGGCCGAGAATTCCGAGTCGAGACCGCCAATGCCCATGTCCTCGAACTTGAAGTTGGGGGCGAGGATCGCGTTCTGCTGGCGCATCTTGGACGAGCTCTTGAGCTTCATGTTCGACGCCGGGTCCTTGGACCACAGGATTTCCGAGCCCTCCATCACGATGCCCGTGCCGCCGTCCTTCCCGTCCAGCGTCGACACGTTGCGCACAAGCGCCTTGAGCTGATGCCCGCGGTAGTCGAACACGAGCGACTGGAGCGGCGTGAGCGGGATGTTGGGGAACGCGTTGATGAACGCCGCGCCCATGTCCTCCGCGTCGAACAGGTCTGCCGTCTCCTTGCGCTTGACGAGGAAGCCAACCTCGAGCTCGACTTCTGACGCAAAGTCTCCACTGCCGGGGTAGTATGGCTCGCAGTCGACGCTTTCGCCAACGGCCGACAGACCCATCCATAGCCGCTGGATCTTGGACGGGCCCAGGTGGCCCTGCGGCAGCGTCCCGGTGTTGTCGGGAATAATCGACAGGACGTACTTGCCGCGGAGGATCACAAACTCAATCTCGGGAGGGAAATCGCCTGGGTGTACGACCAGGCGGTTGGTCAGAGCGAGCGGGTCGGACGGGCACGGCGCAATACCGTAGCTGATGTTAGCTGTGGATCGGGACACACTGGGGAGCCAACTCACGTTCCGCGGCCGCCACCGGACTGCTGCTGACCGTAACTTTGCTGGCGCTGATGTTGAGGCTGACTGTGTTGGGTTTGGCCGTAGTTCTGTCGAGCGGGAGGCTGGGGGGGGGGCCGCGCCTGTGGTGCAGGTTGACGGTACTCGGCCTTCTCCTGCGGGTATCCGCTGTCGGCGTACCTCTGGGGCGGAGGCGCCGGGGGGTTGTACTGCCCAGCCCCGTACCCCTGGCTACCACCGTACCCGCTGGGCTGGCCATATCCTTGCTGGCCGCCGTGTCCCTGCTGGCCACCATACTGTTGGCCGCCGCCGTAACCGCCCCCGTACCCCGGGGGCTGTGCTGCGCTGCGCTGCGGTGGAGGCGTCGGCGCACTGGACCCAGCTTCGGACGGTACTCGGTCGTAGGGTCCTGCGCCGGCTCCAGCTCGCCGAGCAGCTGGTGCGTTCGGATCGTTGCGTTTGAAGAAAGACATGATCAAGTGGAATGAGTAATGGCATGAACGAGTTCCGCGACGTGGACTTAACCGCGTCGAGGTGGAGGGCCGCGATTGCCGCTCCAGCAGGTCACGTGGGCGGAGATAGACCTCTTCTCCGGGTGACTAACAGGTGGGACCAGTTAGTCAGCAGCAAGTTGGACATTTCGACCGCCTCCACTTTGTTGTTGTCTCTCCAAAACTCCGACGACGATGTCTACGCCGACCGACGACGAGCTCCGCGCCGCTGTCCGTGCGGCGCGGGACGCCAATCCCTCCCTCGGCGTTCTCAAACTGTGGGCGTCCGTCAAGGAGGAACACGGCTGGGCCGTGAGCGAGAAGCGTTTCCGCAAAGCCCTGGCGGATGTGGGCGGTACCGCGTCAGGCGGGGCCACGGCGAACGGCCAGACATCGAAGAAGAAAGGCAAGAGCAAGAAGGGCAAGAGCCGCCGTTTCGGCGACCACCTCGAGCCAGAGACGCATCTTGACTCGACCCTCGATGTGGCTTCGGTGGCGCCGAAAGTTGAGGTGTCCATGTTCGGCGGCGCGCGGGGTAAGGGCCTGGTCGCGAAGGACGAGATCCTACAGGGTGAGATGATCTGGCGCGAGGAGCCATTCGTCGCCTGCGCTAGTCCGTGAGTAGTGAAGCTATGTGAAGGAGAACGACCACGAGAGACCGTAATTAGCGGCTGACCGCAGTGAGCTCCATTCCCTCCTGTCCACCGGCCAGATGTGCACCCACTGCCTGCAACACTGGGACCCGCGCCCACGCATGATCGCCGCCTGCCCGAAATGCCCCGCGCTCTTCTGCTCCCGCCTGTGTCTCCAGCGCTCCGCCGAGAGCTCCCACCACCCGCTCCTGTGCGAGGGCACCAACCCGGCCGCGGCGCCGCTCAACGAGTTCATCCAAGGCCGCGAATGGCGCTCGCTGGGCATCGTGGCGCGGATTCTTGCTCGTTTCGTGGCCACGCGCGCGTGGGAAGGCCCCGAAGCTGCGAAAGCGCTCGAAGGTCGTGTGTGGAGTTTCGCACGCGTCAATTTGGAGGAGCGGGAGCGGGACAACCCCGCCTTCCTGGCCCAGGAGGGCACGATTGTGGCTATGTGGGGCGTCGCCCACCAGCTGCTCCTGAGCGCGCTGCATCCCCAGACTGAGCCGGAGCAGGCGCGGCTGGCCAGGGTTCTCCGCAAGGGCGGCCGGAAGGTCGAGCCGCTGACGGAGGAGGAGGAGCAGAAGTGGTTCTCGTACAATGCCATGCTCGAGCTCCTCGGCATGGTCAACATCAACCTCGAGGACTCGGGGGGCCTGTATTCCCTCCATGCGCATCTCAACCACTCCTGCGAGCCGAACGTGCAGGTGAGTCGCGCGCTCGCATACCATGGCAGCGCATACCTCGCAGCACGGACACTGACGTCAAGGTCCGTAACCTCCCTAAGGGCTGGGCGCCGCCCGAGACACTGCCTGCGCCATTGCCGGCGCGCATGCAACGTGGCAACCACAAGCTCACGCTGCTCGCGCGCGACACGATTCCGGCGGGTGAGGAGCTGACGATCTCGTACGTTCCGCTTGAAATGGACTACGACGACCGGCAGAAGGCGTTGCGGACGGGATACGGGTTCTGGTGCGCCTGTCCGCGGTGTGAACGGGAGAAGAACAAGGAGAAATGACTATCGGTCAAGGGTCACCATCCCATACTCGGACCATGCGAGTATTTTGTGGAGCCCGGGCCATAGCAGCAGCTCGCCCGATATCAAACCGTTCCAGTAGCATGTCCGGTGCCGTAGACCCTTTACCTCACGCCCACACCCTGCAATGTCCATAACGTAGAGGGGGAGACTAGCCATCGGGGTCCATTTGAAACGGCACAGGAGGTCACAGCTTTCGCAGCCCGAGGGTTTCTGCCACAACATACCATACGTATGCATAGCGAGTGGCAGTCTGTGCTCGATGTCACTGCCTGATCCAGACTGCTTGTCCGAGAGAGCACAGGGCAGTTGGCGTCGTTTTGCGCCACGGGCACTGTGTGACACTTGTTCTACATCAGCGTCTATCGATAGTTATCACCATCGTCGTCACCTGCGCTTCTTGACCCGTCCTCCCTGCTCGGCCTTGCGCTTCGTGCCTCCCCGGTCCTCCTGGCTCTCCTTCTTCTCGATCTGCTCCAGCCGCGCAACTTCAGCAGCCACAATCCGTCCCACAACACCCAACACGCGCTTCTCGCCCAATCGCACAACAGCCGCATCCCTCATCCTTCCCGTCTCCCCCCTGATAACCTCGAGGTCATCCGCAACACCCCCCTCGTACTTCTCCCTCCTCCTCTCAATCGCCCCCATGATCACCCGGGCACTAGCGGCGTCAAGCGTAGGGCGAGGGAGCTTGCCCTTCCCCTGCGCTCTCTCCCACTCCGTGTCGCTGGTGAGGAGTTTGGCAAACGCAATGAGCGCGGGGGGCAGGCCATCGTCGTCGTCGGGGTACGTGAGGCCAAACGCGTCCTCCTGCCCCTCTTCGAGCCACCAGTCGATCCGGTCCTGCAGATCGGTGCTGGTGAGCGTCGATGCAGCTGCCAGGACGAGGTCTCCAGGAATCTCCGCTTCGTCGCCGGCATTGCCGAAGGCATGGTCGGCAAGTTCCTCAGGCGTCAAAAGGGACACTACGGAGTCGGGGAGGGGCAGGACGTCGACGTGTCCGTACTTCCGCAGCAGCTCCGAGTTTGGAGGGGAGGCATATGTGTTGTACTGCTGTCAGCGCAGCGGAGCTTCGACGTACGATCTGCTCGCCCTGGGCGATATCCTTCGTCGTGATCATGGTGTATCCCTCTCCAAAGTCCCTCACCCCCTCCTCCTCCTCTTCCCCATCGGCAAACAGGCGCGCGTTATCCATCTCATACGCAGCATTGAGCATGTCCGCCATCGGCACCATGACGGCCACCTCGTCTTCCTGCTCCACCTCGTCTTCGCCTTCCGGCTCGGGGCCCCCAGCCCGCGTCACGGGGATAGTGAAGGAGCGTGAGAGGATGCGGGAACCCTGCACGTGCATTGCGTGCAGGGAGAAGTGCTCCGAGCCCGAGGGGAAGAGAGCGGGGTGGGAGGACATCAGCGGCGTCAGGGTGGAGTGGTACAGCTCCTCGGCCGAGGCCTTGCCAATGCGGTCTGGCGTCAACGGAGCTCGTCCACCCTACTCACCCTCAATATCCGTTCCTTTCAATGCTCGCAGTTCGGTCTCAGACCACCACATGGGCGTTTCGAACTCCCTCGGCATGGTCTTCAAGTACCCCGCCCACTTCGACGCATCGCCCAAGCTCTCCTCATACATCATGCACAGCATGAGCCTGGCCCATCCCTTGTCCGCAAGTTCGTCCCACTCCTGCTCCCCGCCATCTGCGATCAGTGCGGGGCCGAGAGCGCTGGTCCACTCCGTGAGGAGGTATGGTAAGGGAAGGTGGAAGAGCGGTGAGCCGCTGGAGATGGGGGAGGAGGCGATCGCGCCGACGCCCATGCCGGGGATGGGCGATAGGCGGAAGGAGGGACACACCCATGCGCCGCCCGAAGACATGGAGGTGAAGAGGGGCTCATAGGCCGGATCGGAATCGTTGGGCATGGCGGTGGATCAAGTGGTGGTTGGAAAGAGTTGGCCAGCCGAAAATGTCAACAAAAGATGGGTGTTTTGCCGAAATTGATCCGTGACTCTCGCGATCCTTGAGCAAGGACGTTGCCATCTGATACACCGCCAGGCCGCTTCGCCCCACTGCCATAAGCTCCTCAGACCGTCTCTCTCTAGACTATGCATAACGACGCTGGCAATATGCCGACAACATGAACAATGACACTTCCTACCCGTTGCTACACAACACCTTTCCCTTACCTACCCCACACGCCGGCTCTTCGAGCTGCGCAGGTCGTCCTTAACCGCATGCGACCGCGTGCGCGTAGCAGGCGATCCCTGCCCGGCCATCAGTCTCGCGGTGTGCGCGCGCGTAACGCGCTGTCCTTCGGGTCGTGGCGTCGTCTCCCGCTCTCCGTCGCCGTTCGCCGCCTGCTTTGGCGGGCTACGCACGGTCGTGTTCATCCCCTTACGTGGGCGCGCGGTGGAGCGCCTCTCCAGATCAGGAGGGGGTGGGGTTAACTCGCCACTCGAGAAGGCGTACCCAGAACGCGAGGGAAGCTTGCGCTTCGCCCCAGCGGCGACGGAGGTGTCCACGTCCATCGCTGAGCCGTTCGCAACCTGTGCCGAGGGCGAGACAGGAGTCCGGGACGTCATCACTTGGTCTCCATCCCCGTTGACGTTGCGCTCCGGCGACGCCGTTGCCTCCTCCCGGGCGGGCGATAACTGGTTGACCTTGGTGCTTAATCTCAGGTTCTCCACCTTCTGGGAAAAGCTCTCGCCAGAGCTGGAGCGAAGGAGGGCGCTGCCCACGTTGCTCGCGCTGCCGAAGTTTGTCGCGCTCATCGTGACCGGGCGCGTCCAGTCGCCTCGCGACGAGTCGCCGGCCATAGCTTCGCCGTCGCTTGTCTCCTCATCGCTCTCGAACGCCTGGATATTCCACATGCTGTCGCCGAACAGGCCCTGGCTCTGTGTCTGAGTCTCATTGCCCTGCGAAGAGGGACCAGAGAGCCACTCGTGAAGTAGGGCCTGCTCCATCGTCATCCGCTTTGTCGGATCAGGTTCGAGCAGGCGCTCGATAAAGTCGACGGCCGCCGCAGAAACATTGTACCGTGCTAGCTCGGAGCGGTCGAAAGCAATTGTCGCGCGAGCCCGAATGCGCTGCTCGAGAGATAACTCGCTGTTGTCGTCGAAGGGTAAGCTCTTGGTGAGCATGCTATAGACGATGATGCCGACGGACCACGAGTCGACCAGGTTCTGGTAGCCGGGCTTGGTCTTGGTCTGCATCACAACTTCGGGGGCGAGGTACTGCGGCGTCCCGACTAGCGACTTGAGCATCGTCTTGTCTTCGACCTTGATCATCTTCGCCAACCCAAAATCAGCAATCTTAATGAGCCGTCCCTGGCTCTCGCTCTCCTTCGTCACAAGAATATTCTCTGGCTTGAGGTCGCGGTGGGTCACACCCTTCCTATGCTACTGTCAGCGCAGGCAACATGCAGGTTAACGTACACAATATGCCATCGCGTGGCAAATCTGGAATGTGAAGTCCATTGCTTCATCCTCCGCTGCTGTCAGCTCAATTCGGACGATTTGCGAGCTCACGCAATGGGTCCCTGCCACCATTGTACTCCATGATGTAGTTCAGCAGGTCGCCTCCGTCAATGTACTCGAGCACAAGGCAGATGTGTTGTGGGTCCTCGAAGCACTCCAGCAAACGGCAGACGTTCTCGTGTTCAAGAGACCTGCAAATCTGGATCTCGCGGTTGAAGAGTAATAGCGTCTTGGGGTCATGGTCGAAGCGGTGCTTGACAATCTGCTTGATCGCGCGCAAGTCGCCCGTCTCGACATCTACCGCCTTCTTGACTTCAGCAAACGTTCCCTTTCCCAGGCTGCTGTCAGCAACGTCCACAGGTAGTAAGAGAGCTCACGTGCTTAACATCTGGTACCGCTCGTAGACCACTCCCACGCGCCCGTCCTCAGCTTCGCGCCGCCCACTCTTCGTGCCGACAGAGCGGAAGATGTACCGCACATCGTGCCCCTCCAGCGTGGACTGATGTCCGAGACTGATCTCGTCGCCGTGTTGGAGGAGATGGCGCACCTTGCCAACCCTATTTCCATTTACCTGCCATCAGCGCCGCCTGCCCAGGTACACCCACCCAGGTCCCATTGCTGCTCCTCAGGTCTTCGATCCAAACATCTGGCGGCTCCTCGCGATCGTGTAGCTCCTCTAGGATATCCTCGTCGGTCATGCCCAGACGAGCTTCCCTGAGCTCCTTGATACCAAGCGATATCCTACAGTGCCGGTTGGACACGCGGCGTTCCTCGAGCTTGACATCGTTGCCGACGGCCGTATGTGTCCCACGCCCAATCTGCAGCGTGGTCTTTGTCCACGGTAGCTTGAGGATGTCATGAGTCGAGTTGGTGGGGATGAAGAGCGCCCCTGCGGTCAGCGAATGCGAGAGGGACGCGACTGGTTGCAATGGAGGTGATGGGGCGACGACACTCACAGTACTTTCTGCGTGGCTCAGTCTGGGTATTGGGTAACTGGGTACCTTGCTGAGACTCCTGCATGGGCTGGGATAACTGGGTTGCCTCTAGATCATAATCGGCATAGTTGTAGCGGTAGTCATCTTGAGACTCTGGCACGAGGTCCATGGTGGTGTGGGCAAGATGGTGCAATGGGGGATGTGGCGCAAGTGTGCAACGCGGAGTCCAAGGGAGCGGCAGCCGTGTGGACTATGTGCTGGGATCAAAGCCGACGCGTGCAGGATGGCAAGTGATGAGGACGCCTTGGCGCTTGACACGCTGACACTTGATTGTGCGCTTGTGGGCGATCGGGCTACTCTGCTGGTCGCGGTGGTCTCGACTTGTTGGGTCTGGTCTTGATCGTCGGCTGGGGTGACGGCGCGGGAGTCAAGGCGGTTTTGGATGAGAGATGGAGAGAAATGAAGGAGTAGGACGTGGGGGTTTTGCGCCTTTTTATGCTCTCTTTCGAGTGGCCTTGTATTTTGTCCCCTCTCCTTTTGAATGAGTGCTCTGATTTGAGCAAAAGAAACAAGAGCGAGAGATGCAAAGTGAACGACAAAGAGTTGACGATGGTAGCAGGGAGTGGGATTGTTGTTGCCTGCCCCCTCCCCCTCGCCCACCAAAGCAAGTGGGTGGTGGGCCTGAGTGGGCCTCGACGCGTCCAAGCAAGGGGGGTCACCGCCAGCGGAAGCAAATCCACGTGACAACTCAAGCGGAGGCATTTTACGTCCATGGGTGGCCATTGTTACATGGGTGGCCAAAAGGGGCAAGGGGGCAAAGGGGAGAACGAGATGGTATCGTCGTCAATCGTCGTCACCCGTCACTTTCCCACTGCTCCTTGTCAACAACAACGTCGAACAAACGCAGCACATCTTGCAGAAACACCTCGTATCATCATCCTCTCTGAACACAGGACACTTAATCAACCAGCGGTAGCCATGTCCGCCGACCCACAGGCAACCCCGGCCGCCACTCCGGCTGCAACTTCTACCGCGGAAACCGGGACTGCTCCCGCGGTTACCGCCGCACCGGACGTCGACAAGGTGGACAAGTCGAAACCTAGCGACAAGGAAGAGGGAGCCAAACCCGCAGCCACAGCTACCGCAACAGAGGCCGCCTCTGCAGCCGCCTCGTCTGTCGCCGGGACCGCCGCAGCTGCGGGCACGGCCGTGCAGAATGCCGCCAACAACGCCATTGGACGCGCGCAGCAGCACGGGTTCTACCAGGGCAACTTTGAGGAGGAGGTTGGGCAGGTCGTCAAGTCCATCGGTAGCTTCTGGGGCGGGTTCATGTCAAAGGTGCGTTGTGCATCTCGGATCGCACAGACCGCGCTCATGCTCACGCCAGTCGGCTTCCACGTTCACCTCGCTCAAGGCCGAGGCTGACAAGACGATGGCTCAGGTCCAGAACGACCTGAAGCACCTCCAAGAGACCAAGGTCGAGGTCGGGGTCAAGGACAACGAGGAATGGGAGAAGGAACAGGAGACCGAGCGGAAGAAGAAGGCCGAGAGAGAGGCCAAGGAGGAGGCGGAGCGCGAGCAAACCGCCGCATCCAAGGAGAAGGGCAAAGGCCGCGCGCTGCCCGACGACGAGGCAGCTCCGACTTCCCCGACGTCTCCGACCAGCCCCACCTCACCCACCTCCGCATTCTTCTCCCGCCTCAGCAGCTCCACATCTTCCCTCCAAGCAACGCTGCAGGGGACGCTGACCAGCACGCTGGCGGCAGCCAAAGCGAACCCGGCGCTGAACAACCCCGCGCAGCTGCGCACCCAGCTTGCGGAGAATCTCCGCCTTTCAAGTGCACGGGAAAATCTCTCCCTCTCGCTGCGGCAGGCAGAAGCTCTGGCCGAGGAGTACCTCAAAAAGGGCGGGGGAATGCTGCGCGACGCCGAGCGCGCGGCGGAGAAGTGGGTCGAGGAGAACGTGAAGGTTGTTCCTCCCGAGGGTGTGGGCGCCTCGCTGGCCATGGGCGCTTGGGACGCCGGGGAGCTGTACTCCTTCTCCACTATGAGCACGACCCCGCCCCCTGAAAAGTCTGGCCCCGAAACGGGGCATGGAGGCGCTACGCCACGTGCGTCCCTGTCCTCAGCTGCCGTCGCCGGGTCGCGGAAGGAGGCACTTCTTCGCCGCTTGCGCGAGGATAAAGAGTTGCTCCTCCTTGATCCAGGAGCGGAGGGAGAGAGCCAGCAGCGCCGGGACGAGTTCGCATCGTGGGTCCGCGATGTCTGGCCTACAGCGCAGAAGAGCGGGCAGGAGACCGAGGTCGGCAACGTGGGCGGCATCCGCATGGCTCTCGTGCCCGAACACTTGACGGACGAACAGTTCTGGCAGCGATACCTCTTCCACAAGGATATGATCGAGGCGGCCGACAAGAAGCGCAAGGCTCTGCTTGAAGGTGAGTTATGCCGCCAGGTGCCAACCGGAGATACGCCCATGCACCTGGCATGCAGTTGCGCAGAGCAGCTTGGCATAACCACCATCCCCAATTTGTGTGCTAACGCCAGCAACCGAGGCAGAAAACGCTGATGACTTCAACTGGGACGACGACGATGACGATGACGAGCCGGTCCCAGCTAAGAATGCCGCAACCAAGGAGGGCAAGGAGGGCGCCACGCCCGCCGCCTCATCAGCGACGACGCCGAAACCTGTTCCTGTTACGCCGGCCTCTGCCGTTCCTGCCGCCTTGAGCGGCAGTAGCTCGACATCGCCGCGGGACAGCGAGGAGAGTTACGATGTCGTGCGCGCCAGCACGGCCGCGACGACTGAGGATGACAGTGATTCTGACTGGGAGTAATAACTACAACCGGTTTTGTAGTTGGACTTGGCAGGGCGTAGAGGTAGTTATTGTAGACATGTACGAACTTGGAGTTTGAGGTGGATGGTGAGAAGAGCCGCAGCGGACAATGGGCAACTCGATCTTAGTCGACGGTCTGGTCGGAACCATGCATCCGATCACCGAATATTGTGTTCCAATGACTCGGCCCTGATCCGGCTGCCATGCTGTTCAGCGTGCTCAAGGCAATATGATAAACGGCCTTCCACCCGAACGTGCTGGGTTGAAAAGTTTATGATATCCCTTTTCCATGGAGAATATGACAATTGAATTCTTTGTGGCTACTGATCTACAACATACAAACAAGCAGTGTGAAGTGTCCAATGTGATGTAGTTTCTATACTCTCAGAACGAGAAAATACCTGCCCCCCGCCGTTTCGACCCGCCGAGCGGATGCATGACCACTGCCGCTACGAACAGCCCGACACTGGCGTTAGTACCATCCTAGGCGTGTCGAACTCACGTTAACCCAATAGCAACGCTCACGAGTTGCCCCGCAACCCGGAAACCTGTCGAGTACTGGCTAATACTGCCGCCTTGCGTTTCGTTGGCAAAATTGAACAAACCGCCCTCCTTCAGACCACTCGGCACCTGCATGAGGACACCCGTCACCATGACGGGGAACGAGGCTCCATTCGAGATCCGGCCGTAGATGTTACCGAGGACGCCGACGCAGAAGGAACCGATGGCGGATACAATGTCCGAGCGGCCGGGGAAGGCGCGACCGGCAAAGTAGTTGGTAACCCAACCAGCGCAAGCGAATGAGACCATGATGGGCAATTCCTTGGTCCGCAGCGGCTGTTGCATGTTGAGGGAGAGGAAAAAGGAGAATGTGGGGACGGTGAAGAAGTACCAGTACGGGTTGGGCCTGGTGAGATACCACGGTGCGCCGTCGTAGTGAGTTCCCGAGCATGTGTTGTTGGTCTGGGGTTAGTAAACGTCGACCTGTAGTGACATACAGCGTTGGCGACTTGCTGGCCCCGAATTTTGACGTAGACTTCTGAGCCGATGGAGATACCAAATCCCAGGAAAAGGGAGTAGATGACACTGTATCCCATGCGTACAGCTCCTGACGTGATGTTGCGGCTCGCGAGTTCGAGCGCACCACTGAGCACGATAAAACCGGGAAGGATGAGGACAATACCACCCGACACCAGGGCGGTGTAGCAGAAATAGTGGGTGGAGGCAAGGACAGCCGCGAGGAAGGAGATGACGGTGGCGATGACGATCTCAAACACGCCAGAAAAAAGGTCGTTTTTGAGAGCGATAATCTGCACGGCTTGGAGCAGCATCCCAAGCGGCGCCGCCATCAGGGCATCGAGAAGGCTTCCGTAGTAACTCGTAATTACGATGATGCCGGAACAGAAACCCGCGATAATGATCATCTGCCAGGCGTTGTAACACGGGGGCATGGTCATGAGGCGGTCGAGCTCGCGGGATGCGTCTTCGACATTCATCCGGTCGTGCACGACCTCCCAGTACAGCGCGTGGGTTGATAAGAGTTTACCCAGGTCCTGCCCTGCGGCCTGTTTCAGGAATTTCGTCTCGGAGGTGTGAGTCGACTCGTCGGCGAAGGAGCTATGATCAGCGACGTAACCGACATGCGACTCACATGAGCATAATGTTCGGGAGGTACACAACCTGGACGTTGATGTCGAGGACGCGGGCGGTAGCCTGAATCTGGGTTTCTAAGCGGTGTGTCGGGCTGCCGAACATCATAAGTGCTCGCGCCAGCTTGAGAATAAACTGCTGTCGCGACAGGATAGCAGCAACATGCTGAATAATGTACACTTCCTGTTTCTTGCGTGCTTCTTTGGCCTTTTTCCTCCGTTTCTTCTCGGCCTCCCACTCCCGCCGCTTTCGTTCGTCCTCAGCGCTCTCTGGGGCGAGGAGTTTCTCAACACTTTTCACAGGGTTCAGAGTGAGCGGGGAGGGCTTCGGCTTGCGTTTCGGCGACTTGGACTTGGACCTCGACCTCACCTCAATGAGGTTGTCCGAGCTCTGAGCCTCTTCGTTCCCGTACCAGCTGGAAGGCCTGCCACGGGCCGGACTCTCGCTCCGGTCCCGCTGCGAATTGAGGCCGACGACTGAACCGGGCCGGGAGCCGAAGTTAAAACCGGCACGCTGGGGAGAAGACAGGGGCGGGGACTCGCGCGGCTCGTACCGATTCAGATGGAAGCCGGGCTTCGTGCCGGAGGGGGCGAGTCTAGAAGAAGCAGGCGCCGCTGGCGCCGTCATGCCTGCCGTCGCTGCGGCCAGGGCTCCGAACACACCGGCACCGGAGCGAGCGGCTCGGGGTCGGTCGTCCTTGAAGTCGTGCACGGCGCGCGATACATGGTCCATGAGGGACGAACTGCTCTTGTTCCGCTTCGGGTCCAACTCACCCGTGCCGGGCGTTGAGGGAGTTGAGTTTGTGTTGGTGGTGGCGGTGCTCGATTCGCGGCGGCGCCAGGGGCTCTTGGGGCGCTTGGTCCTCTGCCGACCGCGTTCCTCTTCCTCGGACTTCTTTTCCGTCTTCTGAGGCGAAGGGGGCCGGGAGGAAACCGGGGTGTTTGTGGCTGACGTGTTCACGCTGTCATAGTGGTGCTGGTTGTTGTACAGTGCCAGCAGCGAGGAGAGCACACTCGTGCCTCCTGGAAGCGGACCCGTACCAGAGTATCCCAGCGGCGCGTTCAGCGGGGGGTTCGCACCCTTGAGCTTGTCTTCCTCCTTCTCTCCAACCCCCGCCAAAGTGGAGTCTGCACGGGTCTTCTCATCGTTGTCCTCGGCCGTGGCTGTGGCGGCGCCACTCCCCTTACGCTTAACCGAGCCACTTCGAACGCGTCGTCGTAGCCTCCCCCACTTTCCTGTATGCTCCTGGACAAGTTTCGTTGCGGTGTCTTTGTCCCTGTTCTCGTCCTCTGGATACCATGTAGGCAGACCGTCCGTCTCTCCCAACTGGACGTGATACGCCACATTCTCCGCGCCGTCAGGTTTAAGGAGATTGTGGATGGTCTCGACCTCCGTGGCAGTCTTCTCGTCGTCGCTGTTCTCTCCCGGGTCAGGATCGAGTCTGTAGTCGTAGTCCTCGTCGACGTCGTTCCCCTCATGCCCCTCGAGATGGGAACCGTAGCTCTCCAACGCGCGGTTGACGTGCGCAAGGTCGGGCTGGTGGTCTCCTCCATGATTATGGGCTCCCAGCTCGCCCATCTCGATCTTCTCGTCGCGTACATGCGCGGGCTCGGGGATGTCAATGACATGGTCGGCCGCGCGCTTGAACTGGACTCTGCGCGGGATCCGGAGCGCACTCCGCCCCGGCTCGAGTGGCGGAGACGGATTCGGCGCGCCAGTGCTGATAGCGGGCGGGGGAGGAGGCGCCGGAGGCTTGTCGGCCTCGCCCTCCTCGGTGAACGCTTGCTCGAACGGGTTGTCAGCGACCATCTGTTGCTTGCTGGCACAGCGATGGAGTGATGTTGCACCAAAACCTGCTACGATGCATGCGCGTCGAGTTAAGTAACTACATGCTGTGGATATGTGGTGCATGTGGAGCGCTGGGCGGCTGTTGGCGGCGTTCGGTCTAGGCCTTGACCGCCTTCGGCCCTGTCTCGGACATGACCCGTGTTATTAGGGCTTAATAGGGTGTGATTTCTCATGTATTAACACCGTCCAAGCCTTGGCGAAATGTGTTAGGTGAGCGACGTCAGTAAGCGCTCCGTTCGGCCCTTGCTGACTTCCAGATTGAGAAAGGTTAGAAAAAATTAGTTGTGGAGCCGCAATGAAAACCGCAGCGAAACGCGATGTGTTCTCATGAGTGGTCTCAAGAAAGAACATGAGCGATGGAGAAGCTGCGGTATGGCGATCCACGGTCTTTTTCTGGCCGCGGGGTGGCTGTGAACGTGGGCCATTTCCATGGCTATTGCAATGGCCGTCGCAGCGTCTGGTGGCGCTTTGTGGCCCCGACTGAAGTGATGAGTGCCTCTGTGCAAGCGGTACCTAGGCCGGGCTGATCGATATTCCTCCCGGAACTCGGCTCGGCCAGCTTGGCCAGCAGCGTCTGCGGCGCACTCTCGTCCCGCCCTCAATACCTCGTTTAAACCGTATAGATCCCATTCTCAATCGAAAAGAGTACCCAAGAAATCCGGCAATCCAGCAATCCTTCAACGGAATGAGTTAACGGGATACTTCGGCAAACATCGGGGTGGGTTGACTTGGGTCGCGGTGATTGTTTAGGTAATGCCGCGTGACTTGCACGTGATGTGGAGCGCGCGTGATTTCGTGGTGTTTATCGTTGTGACTTTGTGTTTGGTCAAATGGACGACGGCGTCGCGTTCGAAACAAGCCATCTCCATTCATCTCAATCAACCTCAACTCTGGCATCTCCCATCCCACAAACACTCTCCTTATCTCATTAGCTCTCTTTCCAACCTCCCCACGTCCCCAACCACACACGCGATACCGACTCCTACTCCTCGTCATGGACGACTCCGTCGACATGACTTTCACGACCGCGGTCGGCACCCCCTTCCCAAGACCGCCGCTGCATTGGACGCCAGCTAGCGACCATCCCGCCCATCACACGTCTCCAACATCTCCCCCTCCAGCCTCAACCACAACTCACTTCCCAACAGCTCATGAGCGTCCACCCACCAGCCGCACAACATCCACTCCTGTACTCCCATCAACGGCGAACCAAAATCGCGTGCTTTCGAACGGATCAAACACCTCCGCGGACAGCACAGGCAGCACAGGCAGCACACCGGGCGCTCGTCGCCGCACAATGTCAAGTCAGAGTGCTCAACGCACCCGTAACAAAAACCGCGTACACGAGTACGGATACGCGACCTCCCCTCTTGCCAGAAGCGCCTCGGCGCTCGCCAAGGACCGCGCGCGAGATGCCGAACGAGAGCGCGAGCGCGAACGTCAGCACCGCGAAATGCTCGCATCCCCTCGCGTCCGGACTACGTCGACGACTTCAACTTCCTCCGCTCGCTCCGTGCCACGCACCCTCGTTCTCTCCTCCTCGGCCTCCTATCACCCCCGTTCAGTCGCTACTGGTGCATCCAAACACGTCCCTTCTTCCCCATCGCTCCGCCTGAGCCCGCCTACATTCTCCCATCTTCGCCGCCGCGACTCCTCTCCAGGGCTCAACGCGTCCCGCCTAGGCGGAATGAACTTTACTGAAGCCAGTTTCCTGGGCTCGGTCGGAGACAGGACGTACGACGAGCTCGAAGTCGCCGTGGCGGATAACAACCGGCGACGTTCCTTTGGGGTGGCCCTCCGCGCACCTCTACCGCCCAGTCCTAATGAGAGCATTGATGAACCACTGAGTCCGAGGTCGCCGAGTTTGCGCCACAGCCCCGATAGAACCCGAAAGGAGGATATTCCCATCCAGGACTGTTACGAGGCTGCAAGTTTTGATGCGTCCCCCAGGGCGCCTGCGGTCCGCATTGAAGAGGATCGAGACGCTGTGACAATGCCTCCCCCACGTATTCCTCCTCCCCGCGACGACGGGCATCTGCGTACCCCGTCCGCGGATTCCGGGCGGTACTCTCCCAGGCGTTGCAGTCCTTTGCGCGAAAGCTTTGATGACGACGAGCGTCGTCCAAGCGCGAACCGGCGACCTCCCTCGGCCACGCCGTCCAGCAGGAATGGCAGCACGATCAGCTCTCCCCGTATCACCGCACCCCGCCTCGGGTCAGCGAGCACGCTCGGCTCGCTTGGCGGCGGCACCGTTCTCCACAATGCGAAGGACTCTCTGCGAGGTGGCGACGTCTCAGTCCTCTGGGAGAGAATCGACAGGCAAGCTGCCGCGAGCAGGCTCGACTCGCGCGCGCCCGACCTCCTCGATGCGGGTTCCTTCCGCCTCTCGCCACCACTCCGTCGCCCCTCAGTACGCGCGGCGTTTGAGGAGGAGGAAGTTCTCCGATCACCGGCGGCAACGCCAGGTCGCACTGCACGGACCCCGGGACGCACTCCCCGGATGTATACGCCGCGCAGGCCCAACTCGGGAGACATGACGGTCGATCTAAAGCAGCTTGTGCGGTCGAGCGGGCGGCCGAAGCGGCCCAGCGGGACCGAAGAGAGTCTCCTAGGTCTAGGCGACGAGCTCGCTAACGAGCTCGCGGACCTGAGTGACGGCGAGGATGTGCTTCCGGTTAGGGTTCACTCGAAGACTGAGTTGCAGCGTGGGCTGCAGGTCGAGGAGCGAGGGACGGTGCATGCGGAGATTAAGCAAAGCGAACCTGCTGGCCTCCAGCGCACATCCTCGGCGCGCTCTGCGCGGTCCACCCTCCAGCGATCTGACAGTGCTCGTTCTGGTACTGGTGTGACGCGGTCCAGCAGTGTTCGCTCTACCGGCGTGGAGCGGTCGGACTCAACTGGCTCGACTGCCGGCCTCCAACGCCGCAACAGTGCCCGCTCCGCCGTCCAGCGCTCCGACAGCACCCGCACCGTCCACGCCACGGGCGGCCTCCCACGTTCAGGCAGCACCCGTACTTTGCCCACATCAGCCAGCGGACGCACGTTACCCACCTCAGCGAGTGGACGCAATCTCGCGCGCGATCGCCCTGATGTCCCCTTATCAATGCGGCACCGAGCCCATGAGCGCGCCGCCTCCGGTGGTCGCTCAACCGGGATGCCCAAATCGACGTCTGCTTCATCGGAAGACCGTTGGGCCGACGCCATCGAGCGCGACCTCGTGCCCGAGCTCAAGCCTACCTTTGCCCCGGAGCGGCGCGGACTACCCTCATCGAGCAGCAGTCGGCGCCTCACCCCCGGCCCTTCCGTGACGAACGCCTCCTCCGTCCGCCGCACCACTGAGACCACGGCGACTGCAAACGCGGTGCGGCCGTTAGCCCGGACCAGCAGTGTTCGTCAAGCGTTAGTCGCAGACACTGGAGCAAGTGCGCGCGCGGGAGCGACAGGGCTTCCCCGTACCGGCTCCCGGAAGAGTCTCGCTGCGGCTGCCATGCCACCGCCACCTGTGCCGATCCGCGCTATGTCCTCGACCTCGTCGGCGCTGAGGAGGCCAGCCGCGGCATCGGCGCCCCCACCAACGTCCGCGCGTTCGACCGCGACTTCGGCACCGCGGCCGTCGGTCGCACCAGCTACATCAAGGCCCAAGTCGAGCTCGCGCAGCTCATTGCTCCCGCGGTCGAACTCGCGCCCATCCCTCGCCCCAGCCTCTGCACCGCCTCCAGGTATCCCCAAGTCCAATTCGCGTCTCTCGCTCGCCCCCGAAACCTCGCTGCCGAAATCGAACTCGCGCACGTCCCTCGCCTCAAACCTGTCGAAGCCATCCGCCCGCCCCTCCACCGCACCCTCGCTGCCGAAGTCGTCGTCGCGTCCCTCCCTCGCCCCAGGCCTGTCGATGCCCAAGTCGAACACGCGCACCCCCCACGCTCCGGCATTGCCCAAATCGTCGTCGCGTACCTCCCTCGCCCGGCCCGCAGCCCTGGCGGAAGGCAGCACCGCGAACCGCGCAGCAGCGCCGGGCGCCGGCGTCGCGCTCGCGCGAAGCAAGCTCTCTGCCCCGGCCACTCTCGGCGGCGTCAAATCTTCCCGTCGTCCCGCGTCGTCGCGGCCTGACGTGCCGGCCACGCCCGCAGGAAGGGCTCCCCGGGCGGCCATGGTGCCCCGGACTGCTGTCAAGTCGGCGCCTTCTCGTCCAATGTAGTGGTTCGTGATGTTGAAGTGGAAGACTTTGCGGTTATGCTAGGAAACGCAATCGTTTCCCTCTGTGTCTAATGCGTGCAAACCGAGGAGATAGCCGATGGAGATGACCTCATCGTCGGCTTGTGCTGGTGGGGACTTGTACAACTTTGTCTAGCAGAGACTTGCAATGTAGTATGACCTACTCAGTGAACTCACCCACGTACTCAATCACTGACAATGCGAAGCGTCGGCGTCGTGGCCCACATCCTCCTCGACCTAGCCCTCCCATCCGGCGGGTCGTCTGCAACGACGGGACCTACCTCCAGTACGCGATTGAGCTAATGAAGTCGTCTCCGCTAGGACCGGCACATCGTCCTGCCGTTCATTGTGCCCTCCCTGGTCGATGTAGCCACATCAGGGCCTGTGCGACTTGACGCAACTGACACTCATGCAGTAGCCCCCTAGACACGCTGCGGAAGCACGACAAGAGCATGCTGGAACAAATGTATTTGGGCAGGATCCTGGAGGGGCGCCTGAGCGCTGTCCATGATAGCGTGGACGCCGCGTCCCCCTCTCACGAGAGCGGAGCCCGAGGGGCTGTGGATACCGGCGGGATGAGATCGAAGTCGGGAGAGGGGTTGATACCAGGGCGTAAGGGGATACACTAAAGGTGACCGACACCATCGAGGAGATCGTGGCGAACGCTGCGGCCGTGGGTCGGCACAGATGGCTGACCTCAGCACTTCGCGCTGGCATGGTCCTCGGACGACGTCGGCGAAGCCAGGTGGGAGGTACGATGCGACTCTGACGACCATATCGGACACATCGCGGCCGGCTGTGTGCATTGGCTCTGACTTTGCCGGCATGGAGCAGTGTCCCATCACGGACACACCGTACATTGAGTGCGGATCAAGTAGAGCGTATGCATAACTCTATCGCTCAGACCCCACCTTGGTGAAATTGGAAAGGCCACGGAACTGCTTCATTGCGACAACGGCCTACCATCATCAGGTCGGCGGTTTGACACTCGTCCGGCGATAGCTCGAGATATTTGCCGGACTAGGGGGGTTGAGCCGCCTTGTAGTATCACACAAAACCCACACTGTTCAGTCAAAAGCCCATGTGCTCTGCAAAAATAAAGCATACAATAAAAGGCTTCAGAAATATAGTAGCGGCTCAACATTTTGTATCTCGCTCTGCGGCGGGCGAGGGACGGGAGAACGCGGGCAGGTAACCTTTGTGAGCTTTTGCTGGGCCTCGCTCCAGATCGCCGCGATGCTGTCCCCCGGCTGGGGTTACGACGGTGTCCGTGGCCTGCTCTGTGGCAATGTCCTGGGCGTGCTCGATGGCGCTGACCGTGTGAGCGAGCAGATGGCCACGATGCCCGCCAGTGGGGGTGTGCTCGAGTAAAGGCCGGGCTTGCCAGATGGGTGCGGGGGGGGGGTTCTCACTCGCCAAAGAGCGGGAATATCTCAAGAAGGTACCCCTGCGCGATGAGCTGTGGAGGGGGTGAAGAAGGAGGTGCAGGAGTAACCATGCAGCAGTATCCAGCTCACAGGCGAAATACATAGAGAACAGCGTGGAGATGGCCAGCGAGTTCGTCACGAGTCAAGGAGCGCATTGGGATCTACAAGATACAGAGTCGCGCCGTACCTCTGAACTACAAAGTGTCTGCTTTTTTTGCAGCCGCACTAGATGCGGGCATGCTCACCCCGCTCGGGCTTGGCCTCCTCATCGATGGTCGACACCTCGCTCGCGTCGTCCGCGCCCACCTTCGCAGCCACGCGCGCCGCCTCGCGCTTCTTAGCCCGGCGCCGACGGATAAAGTAGACCAGCTGCCATTAGCCAAGCCCTTGGATGCACTTACGAAGATGATCAGCCCAATCAGGGCGAGTACGGGGAAGAGGATGCCGCACACGAGCGCAATGGTCTGCCGCTTCGCCTTCTCCATGGCGTCCTGCTGTGCCTTCTGGATGGCGGCAGGGTCGAACGCCCCGAACGGGTTGGCGAACGGGTTCCCGGCCGCCTGCGCCGATGTGTCCGTGCGTGTCGGCGCGACCATGGTCTCGACGCGGCGCGTGCCGTCCTCGGTCACCCAGGCGAGGTACGTCGTCCAGTCCTTCCCGCCGTATGTCACCGTCTTGGTCGCTGTGAACGGGTATGTGAAGGTATAGACCTGGGTCGTGGGCCCGGTGGGGAGGACCTTCGTCGGCCACCAGTCGTCGACGATGTTTGCCTCGGCGTCGGGGCCGGGTTTGGGCGCCGCAAAGGCAAGTGGTAGGAGAAGGAGCGCGGGAAGCATCGTTACTACTCTACTACAGGAGAGTGGATTACACAGTGGATGCCGTCCAGAACGTCAAGAGGATGGACAACGACAGCGATGCTGTTAAAGTACTGCTCCGGTCGACAGCGACCACCCGCTGCTGGATTTAGCTCGACGCCGTTCCCATGCCGCCTGCATTCCAGCTACATTAGCTCGCGGGAACAGAAATGAGATGAAATGAGATGATACGATCAGACACATGACCGGCATTTGAGTGACGCCATTCCGCCCCGTAGCTCCTGTTCCTGGTTTCCGCTCCGACGGTCCGCTCGCGGAAACAAGTCAGTTTCGAGCGCCTTGAAACATGAACAATAATGTATGCGATGCATGAGGGCTACACTACGCGACCTGCGCTCCAAGGCTCTCGGCCAGCATACGTGCGGGGCGGGCGACCTCCCCTCGCTCGCCCATGACTGTGAGGCGGACGCTGACGCCTGCGAGGTCCGCTGCATTGTCCAGCGCCGGCATCCGCGTCAGCTCGTACTTGCCAAACGCCCAGTTGAGCACGAATGACTCGTACAGCCCGCTGACTGAGGGGAAACGCACGATACCTTTGACTGTCGGTTAGCTCGGGGATGATGGATATTGCGTGATACCGTCGGCCTGCTGGAACGGATGTCACCCGCCCTGTGACGTTGATCGACACATGTCCAAATCCCACGTGCAGCACCTTCTACACAATGGGGTTCCAGAGGTGTCGGATGCATTGCAGCCCAGCACTTCCTCGGCAAGCGGCAGGAACTGTCCGCAGGACCCAACGTATTCTCTCGACTTGCGCTGGCGGCAGCCGGGTCTGGGACACAAGGACTGCGCTTGTCGCACCGTCAAGCGCTCAACCCAGTGTCCATCCCAAATACAGCTCACTCACTTCGGTAGATCTCCGGGACGTGCTGGAACTTGTCCAGCGCCTTCTCGAGCTGCTCGCGCGGCAACGGCTCCACCTTCTCCACCATCCCCTCATCCGTATCAGCACATGACGCGCACGCCTCCCCATCGTGCTCGTGCTTCTTGCCTGGCTTCCGCCCACCCCGCCAAACAGACTTTGTCTGCACCTCGTCAATGTGCGCCCCCTCGCCCCCGATCGCAGCCCACGTGTCCGCCTCTTCGCTGCCCTTGGTGAACAGCGTCGAGTCGAGGCCAAACACGAGCTCGGGCGTGAGCGGCTTGTCCCGCGACACCTTGACGTGCGGCGTGGAATCCGTCAGATCGCCCAGCCGGTCCAGGAGGATGTCGAACTCGCGTTCGCTGCAATCTTCGTGTTTGGACAGGATGTGGAGGTCGGTATATTGCGCCTGGAGCTTGGCGGAGGGCGAGTCGTCCTCGTACCCCTTGAAGTTGACGCAGTCGATGACTGTCACGACGCCGTCCAGCTTGAAGCCTTGCGGTTCGAGCGAGCGAATCTGGAGGGCGAGTGTGGCGGGGAAGGCTGAGCCGCTGGGGTCAGTGCCGAAGCGTGGAGCGACGCGCGCGACGCGTGAGCTCTTACGCCGCGACAAGTTGCGCACATCGGGCGTTCAATCACCCCTGCTGCCGCCCAGCACCCACTCACCTCGACTCGATGATGATCCTGTCTGGGTGGAACTTATCCCGAATTTCAATGAGGGCGTTCTCGACGAGCCCGACCATGGTGCAGCACAGACACCCGTTGAGAATCTCTGACACGCCGGTGATATTGCTCTGGTTCGCAAGGAGCGAGTCGACTGGGTGTCAGCTTCCGGAAGCTGGGGGGACGCACCCTCGACATCACCGTACTCGTTCTTCAGCAACACGACCTGCCGTCAGCTAATTATGTACAGCGCTCTAGACTAACCTTGTAGTCCTTGGGCAGTTGGCCGAGCAGTCCCAAGATCGTTGTCGTCTTGCCCTGCGCGTCAGCTGAGCTCATCACTCTTTTAGCTGACGACCACTCACAGCCCCTGTGGTCAGCATGGTCTGAGCTCGTCATGGTGCCGCGCACGCCCGACGTACCAAGGAACCCCGTGACGCAGGTAACGGGGATGGGGTTAGTTCGTTCTTGTTCTCCCATTATCGAGTTCAGTAAAGTGGTAACTGTGCAACGTCGAGTCCACGGAACGGAGCAACGGAGATCACTAAGGCCGCAGTCTTGGCACGCCGAAGTGGAGGCTCCGCTCTGCTCCCTGAAATTCACCATTTAGGCAATGGACGCAATCTGATCCCGTCCCGGCATTTCGACGAACACTCGATGGTGACCAACCCTCTGCTCATCATCAACCACTTCACTCGTACGCCATGCCCTCGCTCCAGCCCGTGGCCGAGCTCGCAGGCCACGCAGACCCAGCATGGGCCGTAGCCTTCAACCCCTCCCGCGCGCTCCTCGCATCATGCAGCACAGACCGGACAGTCCGGCTGTATACCTACACCCTCGACCCATCCAGCGACCCGGCATCGCCGACATCCCCGAAGCCGACCTTCACGCTGGCCACGACAATTCCGACAGGTCATAAACGGACGGTCCGGTCTATTTCCTGGGCGCCGGGCGGGCGCACACTCGCCACAGCGAGCTTCGACTCGACCGTCGGGGTGTGGGAGGAGGATCCGGACGAGGAGGGCGGGGAGTGGGAGTGCGTGACGACGCTGGAGGGACACGAGAACGAGTGCAAGAGTGTGGGGTTTAGCGCGGACGGGGGCCTGTTGGCCAGCTGCTCGCGCGATCGCAGCGTCTGGGTCTGGGAGGGTGAGTCGCTACCGGGGTCGGCTGACGCGAAGTCCAGCCCGACGCCGATTTCGAGTGTATCGCCGTGATGATGGACCACGGGGCCGACGTCAAGGCCATTGCGTGGCATCCGAAAGATGAGGTGGGTATCTGAGCTGTATTCCAAGGCGGCACACTGACGCCAGCTCCTCGCGTCGGCATCGTACGACTCGTACATCCACCTCATGTTCGACGACCCCGACAGCGACTGGACGCTGCTCCAGAAACTTCGCCCGGCCCTGGACGCCGCAGACCTCGTGATCCCCTCGACCGCTTCCCCGTCCCTTATTGAGGCGCTTTCCCCAACGCCGCCTGAGAAGGAGGCGCAGGCGCTCGACGTCCCGCCCCTCCGCGAGCCCGAGACGGTGTGGACACTAGCGTGGTCCCCGGACGGCCGGTTCCTGGCGTCCGGCGGCGACCGGGGAGGCATACGGTTGTGGGAACGGGTTGAGCGGGGCGCCGATGCCGAGGCGGAGGAGTTGGGCGAGATGGAGGTCGCGACGGGGATGGAGATGCGTGAGGCCCTGCATACGTCTGCGCACTCTGGGGCTGTGTTTGCCCTCGCCTGGGCTCCTGGACCTGGTTCGGGGCTGCTGGCAAGTGCTGGCGCGGATGGTCGGATCATTGTTTGGGAGGTCGAGGGGGGTCAGTTGCGCCCAGTTGCTGGTGTGAGGGAGGCGCATGGGGTCGCCGATGTCAATGGCTTGGGGTGGAATGTGCGCGAGGATGGGAAGGGAGCGGGGATGCTCGCTAGCGCCGCGGACGACGGGAGCGTCAAGGTATGGCGGGTGGTTGGGGATGAGTGAGACTAGTGGATAGACTTGTAGAGTGCAGCATGGAGAGTCGGCTTGTACGGGCCACGACCGCGAGCATGCAGGTATTCCTCACCTCAGTCCGAAGTGCAGCACGAATAATATATACATAGAACAGACGTGACAGCGCGCTCGATAATCTGAATATAAGGGGACGGGACGAGTTACAGCTTTGCCCGCGGCTGCTCAACGGGGAGGCCCTCGACCAGCGCGTCACCGACGAGCTTGACCGCCTCACCGGCCATGCCCCACGACGCCTGGTACCCAGCCGGCCCGATGCCGTACGCATGCACGACCGGCACACTGCGCCCCTTGAATGTCTTATCCTCGCGCTCTAGGCGCGGACCGCCGCGCCGGGACGGGCGGAACCCGACACACTCGCGCACGACCTCGATACCCTCGACCGTCCCGTCGCGCGACAGCTCGGGGATACGCGCAAGGCAGTGCTCCAGGATTGAGCGCGTCATCGCTGGGTCGGCGGCACGCTCGAGCGACCCGACCTGGGGTCAGCAGCGTCTGGCGCCGGACTCACCTCGTAGCACCCGCCGCAGATGACCTCGCCGCCTGAATTCGGGCGCGGGATGACGTACGTCGACCGGGTGGGGTGGTTCATTGTTGCGTCCATCACACACCGCCTCACGCCCGGGGCGCGCACAACAACAATCTGTCCCCTGATCGGCTCGACGGCGTCGTCGGCGACGTCGGACAGGCCCCCCGCACCCAGGCCGGTGGCATTGATCACGGCGGCTGTGTTGGGCCGGACGGCGTCGGCCAGCGAGGCGAGGGTTGCGCGGCGGAGGGTGACGCCCAGCGCCTGGGCCTGCGCGCCGAGCCAGAGCAGGTAGTGCGGCGAGTTGACCGAGACGGAGGTGTATGTGACGCCGACGGAACCAGGCGGGCACCTGCTCGGCGGGAGGCGGGTGTAGTTCTCCACGACGCCCGCGTACCAGTGGTTGTGGAGGCCCGCCTCGGTTGATGCGAAGCGGGTTACCGGCAGTGGCATGGCGAGGCCGGAGGGGATGAGAGCCTTGAGCTCCGGGCTGGGGTTAGCTTCTCTGGATCAGGGGACGGTGGGCGCTCGACGAGGGAGGAGATCCAACCATCCATGGAGCTCAGCCTCTCCCTCACTCTGCTGTTCTCGCCACTCACAGGGTCTCAGCCTCCCACCGACAAACCCGGGGCTCAACGCCGAACGGACACCAGTTGGCACCAGCCCATGGGGACGACCAGTCCTGGTCAAGGCTGTCGCCGGGGAGGTTACGCGCGACGACTTCAACGGCGTATCCGCGCCTCGCAAGGATTAGGGCCGCAGTGAGACCGATGACTGCAGTCAGCTCGTACTCATGGGGTAGCTGATAAGACGAGCGTGCGGTGACTCACCACCACCGCCGACAACGACGACATTGGGGGGTGTGGGACCGCGAACGGAGACAGACATGGCGAATTGAGAATGGATGCGAAGTCGAGAAGTCGAGAGCTGTCCTCTCCACGTATTTGTATTGAGACAACAAAGGAGACAAGGACTTACTTCGAGGTGGGGTTCAAGGGAGAAGCCCGGGGTTAGATTGTTGCCCGTTGCCCGACTGCCCGCACGTGACAGATCGGTCAACCTCGGTGACCTATTTTCGGCGAATTTCCAATCTCGCGCTCATTGGGCGGATGGGTTTATGCGGTTCCTCACGGCGCTCCGAAACCTTTCGCGGCGAGGAATCCACGTTGCTCAACGGTGCGTGGACGCTCGCCACCGTGCTCGCCTGATGCTCGGAGCCGCGATTGCGGGCAAGATCCGCCCGCTGCCCGTATACTTGCCGCCCGCGTTGCGTCGAGGAAGATGACGAGTTACCGTTGGCGAGAGGAGCGACACACCAACTCCACATCCCACGCCGTTGTCGCTATTCATTTCATAAGGTCTACATGATCATGACGGAGGAAAGGGGACGCCACAAGCTGCACAAGTCTAGTAAAAGCCGGTCGGGTTGGGCATCATGCCCATGCCCGTTGGCTGGCCCATCATGCCTCCATTCATCCCTCCACCAAACCCGCCTTGGCCAGGTCCGCCGATTAGCAGACGACCGCCGAGGCCGCCCATGATGTTTGTGGGCTCCTCCTCGGTGGGCTCGTCCTTCTTCGCCTTGGCCTTGAGCTCCTTGAGCTCCTTCTCCAGTGCGGCGACCTTGTTTGTCGAGTCTCGAGACTAGGTGTGAGCATGTACACCATTCGCTCAAGCGTGAAGCTCTGCGCTTTCGTCGTTGCCGAAGGGGAAGCAGCTTCTCGACACATACCTGCTGCAGGGCATATGGACGGGTGTAGTCGCCCAGACCATACCTCCAGGTCATCTCCTCGACAAAGTCCGGCCGGACAAATTCGTAGCACACATACAAGGCCGCGGCGAACGCGTCCTTGTTGCCAATGCCAATGAAGTACGCGCACAACTCCTCGACGACTGCCGTGTCCTTGCTTGCCGCGGCGGTCTCGAGCGCGTCACGCCACAAGCGGTCCGCCTTGGAGATGGACAACGACTCCTCCCACTGTTGTCAGCTAGTATCCTAGACTCTTGGCTCACCTTCGACTGGTGGCGGTAGATCAATGCTGCGATGCGACGGAACTCGAGCAGCTCGTGCTTCTCGAGCCGCTTGGCAAGCTTCAGCGCATCGTACTGGTCGTACTCCTGTAGACTGGACCTCAGGGTGACGTGGTCCTCCTCCTCGATCAACAAGTCGTTGTACGCCTCGTTGACAACTGCGAGGTTGAGCTTCTGCGTCGCGATGAGGTACTGCTTGGCGAGAGGGAGGTTGTCCTCGTTCTTGAGGATCTTGATGACACGGCCGTGGTCGAGACGAGAGGACATGGCGGCAAGGAGATCGGGCAGGAGCAAGGGCTGACGGGCGAGGTAGAATGACACGGCCTTGTAGGCAATCTCCATGTTGGCAACCTTGACAATGTTCTTCTTGAACTGGTCGTGGTTCCACTCGCCGAGACGCTCCATCATGGCCAGGGCGGCGTTGTCGGGCTCATCGTACACAATGTACAGGTAGACGAGCTCGGGCCAAAGAGCCGCCTGCTCGGTCGCGCGAATCACCTTGGGGATGTTGCAGCGCTGCCAGAAGAGCTTGAGGTGCTCCATGAGCTTCTCGGGTCGGTACTTGGCGTAGAGGACCGAAAGCTCCGTGAACATGCCCATGTGAGCGCGCTCCATGCCAAGACCAGCCTCCATGAGCGAAATGATCTCGTCAAAGTAGCCGTTGCGTTGGTAGAGGTTGAGCAGAGCCGGAAGCTCCTCAGCGTGAACGATGAGGTTGAGACCACAAATCTGGGCGAGGCGGAACTCCTTCTTGTCCACGCACGCCGCGTTGACCTGCTTCCACACCTGCGTGTTGCCGGCCTTGCGCGCCGCGTCAACGGCAGCCTGGTTCTCCCCAAGGTAGATGAGGGTGGTGGCCAGACGGGCCCAATTGGAGATGGACGAGAAGAGGAGCTTGGCAGCCAGGTAGAGACCGTCGTCGAAGCTCTTCTCTCCGACCTCGAGGACGTCGGCCACGTTAGTCATCGAGAGGAACTCCTCCATGTCGTGCAGGCGGTCCGTCTTGGCGTAAGCGTACGCAAGCTCAGTGTCAATCTTGGGCTCGCGGGCGGTCTTGCGCGCCATCTGGAGGTAGCGGATAAGGTCCTCGTGCTTTCCGGCACGGTTCGAGATCTCGATAACCTCCTCAAAGTTGGACGGGTCGTCGGCCTTGATGTACGAGTCGATCGAGTCCTTGATACGGAGACCATCGAGCTGCGCCTTGGCGAGGCGGCTCCACACGGCAGGCTCGTTGATCTTGTTGGCGTAGGCGTAGCCACGGTCGATCGAGACCATGTGCTCGACCAGCACGTTCATCGCCTCGGCGTGCATGTTGTGTTTCGAGTAGATGGTGAATGCCTCCTCGTACAGACCAGACTCGGTCGCGACCTTGGCAATGGTCTCGACATCGTAGCCCTCGAGCTTGTTGATGTAGCCCATAACCTTGCCCTTGTCGTTGCGAATGGCGGTGAGGAACATGAGGCTCTGAAGCGACTTGTTGTCGCTGAAGGGCGAGTCCTGGAGAATGATCTTCTCAAGAAGCTCAAGAAGAGGACCGTGGAGCTCCATGTGCATGAACGCCTTTACGGTAACAGAAACATCATCGGGGTCGGTGCACTCGGGGATGGCCGTGGCAATGACCTGGTCGACGAGGGCACGGCGGTGAATGCTCTCGGGGTTGAGAACCTGAGTCCAGAGGTCGACGTCGCGGCGCTTGACAAGGTAACGAGCCTGGTGCTTGTACATCTGGTTCTCGTTGGTGACATTGATAAGCTCGTCGTCGCAGAAGCCCTTGGCGTAGGCAATGTACGCAAGGTACGGGTCGCGCTTCTCGCAGTACTTGCCGATGGTGGCGGGGTCGTACAGGTTGTTCTCCTGGAGGAACTTCTCGGGGTTGTTGTTCGAGTCGATGCTGATCTTGGCGACAGCATTGTAGACGGCTGGGTCGGTGGAACCCTGTTCCACCTTCTGGTTGAGCCAGGGGAGGATGAGCTTGAGACGGTTGCGCTTCTCGACCTCGTCGACGAGCTCGTCAATGGGGAACTCCCCGGTCACCGACATGAGGAGGTTCTTGATCGTCGTCTCATCGCAGTCAACGTCGAGCAGACCACCAATGACCTGGGGGGTGCGCGCAGCGTTGACACGCTGGACGTAGATCTCGATAAAGTTCGTAAGGCCGTTCTGGTACAGGTAGAGCACCAGGTCGTGAACAAAGTCGAAGCGGTCGCACACGATGATGAGGGGGAGCTGGTCGGACAGCTTAGCCTCCTTCAGGTAGTTCTTAACCTTCTCCGGGTTGTAGTAGTTGGACTCGCGACAGATGCGCTCAACCTCACGGATCTGACCGGTCCGAGTCGCTGCCTGGATGTACTTGAAGTGCACCTCGGGGTCTTCAGAGAGGTTGACGATCGAGCCAAGGTAGTAGTACAGTCCCTCCGAGCTCTTGAACTGCTCGAACATCTCGATGAGCTTGACGGGGCCAAGGAGGTCCGAGTACTTGGTCGCGATCTGAACGACGATGGGCAGGTTCTGGCGCATATTCGACTTGAGCATCTCACGCATGCTCTCGAATGACTGCTCCACGGTGAGACGGCCAAAGTACTCCACAAGCCAGTCGTTGTTGAAGAGGTTGGTGTGGACAACGACACGCTTGATGTCGTTGATGTCCTCGTAGTGCTCGAGGGCGCGCTGCATGAGGCCAGCCTTTTCGGCGAGGTTGGCAATGCGTGGGCGGTCGTAGTGGGTGAACATCTCGTTGCCAAGGATGGCGTCCGCAACCTGGGGTGCGTTGACGAGGTTCATCTCGAGAAGGCGGGTCTGGAGGTGTCCCTGCTCCGGCTTGTTGTCCTTGAGAGCGTCGAGGAGGAACGACGTGGCCTGCTGGATCATGTTCTGGCCCATGAAGATGTCCACAACACGGTCGAGGTCGACCATGGGCCCGTTCTCGTCGTTAACAAGCTGGGTCGCAAACTCGGTTGCCTTGTCCGGGTTGATGCGGACGAGATGCTGGAGGAGCGAGACGTAGTCGGGGGTGTAGCCAACCTTCTTCGAGTACAGGACAATCTTGTCAAACTGGCCGAGCTCGGCGAAGCAGGCGACGACCTTGTTCGGGACGTTGGCACGGAGGTAGACCGAGAGTGCGAGCTGCATGTCGACCTGGCGGACCATGTCACCGAGCTCCTCGCTGCACTCGAGCTTGTTCTCCTTGAGCCACTTCTCGAGGAGCTGCTTCTTGCCCTGTTGGATGACGGGGCGCGCTAGCTCGAGCGACTCGTGCTTGTTCAACTCTCCCTTCTCGAGCAGGATACCGAAGTATTGAAGGATGGGGGAGAGAGTGCCGGGCTGTGCGGGCAGCTTTTTGAACGTCTCGATGGTCTGGGGCGTGCGAAGAATGCCGCGGGGGGAGTTGGCGGCAATCTTGGCAGCCTCACCGTACTGGCCGCCCTGGAGGTAGCGCTGGTACTGCTCCATGATCATGTCGTCAGCACCTGGAAGGCCCGCGCGGGTCGCGAGCTTGATACCGAGCTCAGGGTTGTTGAGCGAGCCTGTTGTCAGCTACTTGCCGCTCAACCCAACTCACGCTGAATGTAGGGCACGATGGTGTCGTCGTCGACACTGACGCTAAGAACCTGGCCCTTGCGGTTCACACCGATGATACCGTTCATGTGCTCGTAGGGCGCGGTGGTGAAGATGGTGTCACCCGAGATGCGGTTCATGTAGATGCACTGCCCAGTCTCGACCTCGTACAGGTGGATAAAGCCAAACTTGGTAACGAGGTAGATGATACCGTGCTTCTCCGAGACCTGCATCGCGACTGGGAAGTCGTTCGTCGCCTCTGGAGGGAAGAAAACGTCGACTGCCTTCTTCGGGAACGGCGGGTTGGGAGCCTGGTGCCCGATCTCAACGACATGGAGCTTGGCCCCAGTGCCAGTGCGCACAGCAAAGCAGAAGAGCTTGCTGGGGGAACTTGCGCCATCGAGCTTGACCTGAGTGAAGGCGGCCGCGTGTCCCTCAATGGGCTGCGAGACGCCCCGCTCAATGCTGTAGAGCTGCATCGCGCCCTTGATCTTGAACGCGTTTGATCCGGGCTGGTTTGCGGCCGGGTTGGACGAGATGCCAATAAGCACAAGCCATTGCCCGTCTGTGGACACGCGGTAGTTAATGATCTGGTTGCCGCTGAGGGACGCGTGGCGGTCAAAGATCTAGGCGTTAGCTCGACGTGGGAGAGAAATATCGCCTCACCTTCTTGGGCTGCGCCTCGTTCTCAATGACCTTCCAGTGGTAGACGTGCTGGTCGGTGACCATGCCGAGGGTGGTGTCGTTAATCCACGTCCAGAACGACACGTCCTCGTTCATCACATGCGAGCCCAGCTTGGTCTTAGTCGCGAGGTTGAACACCTGGAGCTGACGACCGGCTGGTGTCAGCTTGACATGGTGCGGGGGGAAGCTCACCCTTGAGGGCGATGATCTTCTCCTTGGGATGCATGATCGCAGAGTCGGCGGTAACTGGAATCAGCGAGGTCGTGCGCGTGAGGACCCACTTGGCCGGCGCATGACGTTGTTGGCGTCTGCCAAGTCGACAATGACGACCTGGTTGGTGTCGTTGACATTTTCGCGACTGCAATCAGAGCCTGTTCAACTGTTGCCCATTAGATACCTACACGCAGATGAAGTGGTCTGACTCGAGTGTCAGTGTCTGGAATGAGATGCTCTGAGGCTGGATGCCCAGTGCGGTGAGCTGAGATCAGCAATGCTCCTAAACAAATCACAAGCTCCTTCCCCGGAATGCTAACCTGGACATGCTCGGTGAACTGTAGTTTGTCAGTGCTGGTATCCTGATGGAACAAGTACACACGTTGATAGGCTTAGCGTCTGCCATGTCGGAGACCTGTCCTGTCTAATGCGCTGCGCGCGGGGGGGAGGGGGGGGGGAGGGGGGGGGATGGTTGCCGACGTGGAACGAGTGCGAGGCACGGGCTGTCTGGCGATGGGGAGGATGTAGAGGTACTTCTGAGGTGTCCCGCTGTGTGGGTGGTGGGTATAGCGGGGTAGATGAGGAGCAGTGGAGGGGTGGGGTAAAAGGAGGAGGATGAGATGATGAGAAGAGATGAAGTGGTAGTGATGTCGAGGTGGAAGTCGGTCTAGGAGGTGATTGCATGCACAGGAACCAGGCGCTATGAAAGGATCGCGTGTCGTGGCGGGTGGAGGCGTGGGCGGCCATGGGCGGAGGAAGGAGAGCCAGCGCTGGGCGCGTAATTCGGGGCCTCCACCGTAAGCAGAAGTACCTCCACCCCCCCCCGCATATCCTCCACCCCAGACACCCTGCCACAAGATCGGAGATAGCGGCGATTTCCAGAGAGGAGGTCAAAGGTGGAGGTTGTCCACTCCCTTCTTTGACTATCGAGCTTTAGAGCCTCGACGCCATACAGCCATAAAGCACAGACCTCACAACGTGTCCCCTTTTATTGATGCCCCGCAACTCTGTTGTTGCTCACTCGGCCAGCTCGGCCAGCTCGTACAGCTCGTACAGCTGGGACACCTCAGGCTGCTTTGATCACGTCGTGGCGGCCAACTCCTTAACTCCAGCTTCGCGCTCAAGCCAGGTGCCGAGGGGACGCGTCCACAGCACGGACCACAGATCCCTTCACCGCCCCGCCACACTTGCCACCTGTTAAGCTGTTAAGCTGTTAAGCTGTCATGCTGTCGTGCTGCTATGTTGAGTACGGGAACGCAGGGCCTGGATTCCCGAGAACCATAGAACTGGAGAGCCGGCGCAAGCAACACCAGCCCATCGCTGATCCCCTGCGCGCTCCGCGGCCCGCGACTATCGAGACGCCACGAGGCGCGAAGACATGAGACACTCGCTCCCAATTTAACTCTGCACCAAACTACCACCTCGACATAGAACACGTCCAACAGGTATCTCAACCTCAACTTGAAAGTCTCCCATCCTCAACCCGTCCTCAACTCATCCATATATTCACCCCAACTAACTTGATCACTCAATCACCTGACGCGCAAGATCCAGTCCAGCAATGACGGTGACACCCGAAACGGCGTGAGTATCCCCTTTCAAACGACGTGGTCCACCCCAAACATACTCGCTCGTGCATTCTCTTGGCATTTTGCCGCTCTGCACGTCCAACGTGTCCAACGCATGCAGCAGGACGTGCTCACCACAGGTCATACTTTCCTGGCTCCGAGTCGCGCGTCGTGCATCCGCCATCTTCACGCTCGCTCTCCACCAAGCGGCACGAGCAAGCAAAATTGGCAGCAATGGCCAGCGCACCAGTCCCGATGGCCACACGACAAGCCGCCCCACAATTTCCACCAGAGGCGGCGCGGAAGCATTCGCCAAGTGTTCCCATCCCAATGATTAGCGTCACACACGACGGAAACGACGACGACGATGTCCCCCTGTCTCAAAGTCGGGGGAGGAGGGATACGATCATGGAGGCGCGCCAGGCTGTTGGCGTTTTGGAGGAGAACATTGCCGGCATTGGCCAGTGTGAGTGGTGGGAGCAAGTCTGGAAGACTGGTCACGAGGGCTGCCACGCGAAACTGACCACAGCCCCACCATCTGTCAAGAGCGACAGACCCCGCCGTCGGCGTGTGCTACCGTGGTATCGCAAGACGGTTAGCTATTCTGCTCCTGGACGTCAGCTGACAACAGTGGGTCATCCTTAGTGGAGCCGGGGCAACCATGGGCATCCTCCTCCTCATCCTAATCGTCGTAGTGGCGACGCAGGCGGGTAAGGGATAAGGTGGAGAGGCCTCGCGAGACAATTGTACACTAGGTCATTTGGGTTATGGGTAATTGGAACATAATAGTGGGTCATAAGGTCGAACAAGCTCCATGCAAGATACATACACGCCAAGTCAATCGCGGTTCTCGCGCGCCCAGACCACGCCAACGGTGCTGCACAGACTATGCGATACATGTCTTTGGCGCTCTCTTGGTTCTACAACTTCGCCTCACTGCACAACCTACTTCTTCTTCCGCGCCTCATTGTACTTGAGCACGGCCTCATGCGTACTAGGGTCGCCGAAGACACGCGCGAACACATCAATACTCCTCTGGATCCCATCCACATGGCTCTCATTCAACCACGCCTCATTCAACTCCTTCTGCGCAGCCATGACGACGGGCGTCAGACCCACCACTTTGCCCAACAGCTCCTCGGCGGCCTTCTCGAGTTCCCCCTCCTCAGCGTAGACATTGACGAAATTCTCCCCCATCCTTTCGATAGGGTAGACATCGCCGATAAGCAGCATCTCCTTCGCGAGTCCTAGCCCCACGTAATGCCGCAGCAACGCAGCATCAACCACACTCGGAATGCCGACCTTGGTCTCGGGGAGACCGAGCTTGACGCCCTTGTACGCGACGCGGAAGTCGGCAGCGAGGGCCATCTCGAACCCTGCACCGATGCAGTGGCCATTCAGCAAGACAGCGGTGGGCTTCGGGGACAGGCGGAGGCAGCCGGCCGCGCGCCCGACTTTGGAGATGAGCTCTCTGGCGCCTTCAACGTCCAGACCTTCGAAGGCGGTCGTGTTCATCCCGGCGCAGAAGGCGCGGCCCTCGCCTTTGACAGCGATGGCGCGCACGGAATCGGGCGCATCCTCGACAGCGGTGACGAAATCGTCGAGGTCTATGGGGGTAAGGGCATTGAGCTGGCGTGGGCGGTTGAGGGTGATCCAGCGGATGGCATCGCGATCCTCGACTTGGAGAGCTGATTCTGAGCTAGTCGAGGAGTAGCGCAGGGAAGTGCGAACGAGTACCGAAGTTGGCGGGAGGTGGGGAGTGGATAACGCGCCAAGGCGGCTAGCGCGGAGAGTGCGCGTTGGTATCATCGGCATCGAGTAGGAGGAGAGTGGGCAGTTGGAGGGACGATTTGAATGACGAACTGATATATGGGTCGGTCAACGCCGAACACCGGCCCACGGCAATCACCGGCCTACACCTTGTTTTACATCGTACATTGCAGCAGCAGGCCGCGGCCGCGGCGTCGTCAGCAATGCATGGGATCGCGCTCATGGAGGATGCGAGTGATCAAGCGCTTAAGGCATGTAGTGTCGACGGTAGGAGTGCGGAGGAGCGATGCAAGGGCAGCAGCAAAGGTGCGGCGACTGACCATCAGGGCAATGAGCCTAAAGACCGAGATAGAATCTCATAACAACACACCCTGCCTACAACTCTTCCACCAGGCGGAGCACGCCCACGCCCTCGACATGTGTCGTCTGAGGGAACAGGTCAAACCCGCGCAGGCTCTCTAGCACGTAGCGCCACTTCCCCTCACCGCGTTTCTCGCTTTCAGTGATGAACCATCCAATGTCGCGCGCTTGGGTGTGCACGTTGCAAGAGACGTACACGGCCCTCAGAGGCCGGAACGCGAGTAGTTGTTCGAGGAAGGGGATATCGCAGCCCTTGCGTGGTGGCTGGGGTCAGCGCATTCAAAAGCCTCTACCTACGTCGATAACGACACACGAGTGGTCTCCTTCAAAGCCTGCCTCAGCCAGGCCCCCAAAGATATCCTCCGCCTTGCCGCACAGCCACGTTGTCTTGTCCCCCAGCCCGTTCATCTCCGCATTCTTCTTCGCGGCAGTGATGCTATCTTGGCTGATTTCGACGCCGGCGACTCGCTCAAACTCGCCCGACAGGGTGATTCCAAACAATCCCGACCCGCAATATGTGTCGACCAGGTGGGTTGGCCGTTTCACGATACCTGCAGGGAAGATGGCCTCCTTGACGTAGTCGGTGAGCGGGATTAAGATCGAGTTGTTGTTCTGGAAGAAGGAGCCGGCTGCGAAAGAGAAGAGGTAGGGGCCGACGCGTTCGTACACTTGTTCCCGGTGGTTTGTGATTGCAACGTGGGGGAGGTCGACAGCGAGTGATGGGTTGAATGGGTTCTCGGCTGAGGGAAGGGGTTCGGGGGGAGGTAGAGAGTCGCGGAGAAGAAGGGTTGCGCCGCGCTTGAAGGAGAGAATGGTACTGGTGTCAGGTGTCGTGGACGGCTTTGCAACTCACTCCCTGATACGTTGCCTCTCCTCCGTGAGCTTGTCGTTCAAGACCTTGGTGGCGATCACACACTCCTGCTTGTCAGCCTCTCCCTATTAACCTTGCCGGGCACCCACCTCGATGTCCAAAATACGCCCCTGTCCAATGCGGTTGAACCCGATCTGAGGAACCCAAGAGTTGGCCGTCTCCTCATCCTTCTGAGCCCACTTTGGCACTGCCTCGAAGTGTGGTGTAATCTTCGTTCGGTACGCCCACTGCTGCGGCGAGCCAATGGTGTCGAGGATCGAGGGCACCTTGTCCGCCTCGAGACCAGAGTAGCGCTGATACGCGAGGTCGACAGTGCGCTTCTTGTGCTCAAGCTGCTTGGCGTACGGCATGTCCTGGAGCTGGCATCCGCCGCTGCCGTTAACGTCTCCCCTCTCCACCGCTCGCCTGGCGCATTGGCCGGAGCGGGGCCCACTCACCACACGCCAAAGTACTTGCACCCATTTTCAGGATACTTCCTCCTATCTCCCTCTCCGCCACGCAGGTCGTCGCAGTACTCGAGTGTCTCAACGTAGTCCGCAAGACTGTGGAAGCGGTCGTGCTTCCACACCTTCGCCCGAATCTTATCCCCGGGGTGTGCCATCGGAGTGACGATAGCCCACTTCTTCCCATCCTTCTCGTACAACGAAAGTGAGTCACCTGGTGTCAGCGAAACAACTCATGCGGCTAGATCACCCGGGACTCACCATTCACACCCATAGCCCCGACGGTGAGTTCGACAACTCCCTGCAACTCCAGCTCCTCCGGCGCACTATACTCCCCCTCGTCTCCCTTCACCAACACGCCGTCAACATACTCTTCTCCCAGGAAGGCAGCAATATCCTTGGCCAAGATATCTCCGTGCGAGTACGGATCAGGCAGCGACCGCTTGTTGCGTTTCCGCTTTGCCTTGCCCTGGGCCTTGATCTGCTTGGTGTGTTTCGGCTTCTTGGGGCCAGCGTCAGGCTGGGCGTCAGTTGCCACCGAGGCAACTTGGTCAGAGGACGCGGTAATGACTGGGGCGGACAATGCGGCTGCTCCGTTCATGCTGAAGGGGTCGTCGGCGCGCGCTTTCTTCGGCGCAGGCGAGCCAGACGGCGTGGAGGTTGTTGACATGGGTTGACGAGTAAAGTGCGCAGTTGGGCGGAATAAGGACGAGTAGAAGTGTGGCCGAGCAAGTAGGGGTGCACGGCGCATGAGCTGGTCTGAGGCCTCGACGTTGGGGTCGTTGTCGGTTGTCAGAAATTGTTGTTGCGGCTCAATCCATTCACTTCGAGTTGTCACTCAAATGCGCGGAAATTTCAGGTGGAGGTCGTGCTTAAAATTCACCACGTGATCGACACGTGGATATCACGTCGTTAGTTGGGCCATCCGATTAAATAATGTGAGGACGCGCGTTGATGACGGACTTGAGAGTTGGCTATGGATCCTCCATCAACACCAGAGACATCATTCAGCATCGCTCATTTCCACTCTCTCGGCTCACTGCACTCACGATGGCAACAGCAGAAGCTTCCTCATCCACAATGGACACGGCTAAGGTCGACGCGCTCAAAGCGTACCGCCAGGTGAGCTGCTTGACGAATGACGAGCTGACAGGGCAGAAGGTGAAGGAACACTCGACGATGAGCGAGAACCTCAAGAAGAGTAAGTCGAGTTGAGCGAGCACACAATGGACACTTGGGAGACGGACCGTAGATTGGGGGCTCTATCGACGCTAACCGTAGTCCGCATGAACATCCGCGCGCTGGGAGCCGACTACGACAAGACGGAGGAGGACATGAAGGCGCTCCAGAGTGTGGGGCAGATCATTGGGGAGGTGCTCAAGCAGCTCGATGACGAGAGGTGTGAGTGGCAGCGAAGCGGAATGCTACAAGCATTGCTGGTCGGTGCTGACCTCAGTCATCGTCAAGGCGTCGTCGGGACCACGTTATGTTGTTTCCTACCGCCCTACGCTGCCCGCAGAAAAGGTGGGTTGTCTTTTATCTCGCGAGCGCACGCTCACATCAGCTCAAAGCCGGCGTCCGCGTTTCCCTCGACATGACAACACTTACGATCATGCGTATCCTCCCCCGCGAGGTCGACCCAATGGTGTACAACATGAGCCTGGAGGACCCGGGGAGCGTGTCGTTCGCAGGTATCGGTGGATTGGGCGACCAGGTCCGCGAGCTGCGCGAGGTCATCGAGCTGCCTCTGATGAACCCGGAGCTGTTTGAGCGTGTGGGCATCAAGCCGCCCAAGGGTGTGCTGCTATACGGACCACCAGGAACGGGTGAGTGGGAGAATGGCAGCCGTGAAGGCGACGCTGACATCAAGGCAAGACACTGCTCGCCCGTGCCGTCGCTGCTACTCTCAACACCAACTTCCTCAAGGTCGTCTCTTCAGCAGTGAGTAGAGGATCAGGACGAAGTTCGCCACGCCGTACCGTCGATGGCGCTCACACCAGATCGTCGACAAGTACATCGGCGAGTCGGCGCGTCTTGTTCGTGAAATGTTCGCCTACGCGCGTGAACACGAACCCTGCATCATCTTCATGGACGAAATCGACGCCATCGGCGGTCGCCGCTTCTCGGAAGGTACCTCCGCCGACCGCGAGATCCAGCGTACCCTTATGGAGCTCCTGAACCAAATGGACGGATTCGACAGTCTTGGCCGCACCAAGCTCATCATGGCCACGAACCGACCGGACACGCTCGACCCCGCCCTCCTTCGACCAGGACGGCTGGACAGGAAGATCGAGATCCCTCTCCCGAACGAGCAGGGCCGTCTTGAGATCCTCAAGATTCACGCCAAGGGGATCAACAAGAGCGGGGATATCGACTACGAGGCTGTTGTTAAGCTCTCTGACGGGTTTAATGGTGCTGATTTGCGCAATATCTGCACGGAGGCTGGCATGTTCGCCATTCGGGACGATCGCGATGCGATCGTGCAGGAGGACCTCATGAAGGCTGTGCGCAAGATTAGCGATGCGAAGAAGCACGAGACGACTTTGTGAGTTGGCGATGGGATTTGGGACCAGCCGACTTCGCTTCACCTGTATCTCATGACCGCAACTGACAGACAGGGACTACCAGGCAATCTAGGTGTGGTGTGGAGATTCATGTAGAGTTACAACGTCGTGTGATATGCAACATTCTAGAACTCGTGGAAGCGTCCGATGTGTCTAGGGAGAATCTTCCTTCCCCTCCTCACGGTGCTCATGTCTGTGGTGATGAAGCATTGTTCTTAGATACATGGTCTAGGTCTATACAAGTGTAGGAGTCTATGCTACTGTCCGGAGCCCCGCCGTGGATGGTGGTCTCCGCCTACTGCTTCGACAGGAGATCGGTGAGAATCCTTGACACGAGATCCACGCCCTCCTTCACAGTATCCCTCTCGGCCTCTCTCACCCGGGGCAGAACGCGCGAGACAAACCGATCAGGGTGGAATAGCCTGATCGCGTCGCGGAGCACGCGGCGCCGCGCATCAGCCATACTACGCCCCACCGGCCCAGCAGCGGCATCAGACTCGGCCAGCGCGAAGAGGAAGGCGCGGACGTTCGGCTCCGTGATATCAGAGGGCGAGAGAACGATGCTCACGCCAGGGCCTCTCGCGCTGCTGACAGGCCATGGGATATCCGCAAACGCGAGGTTCACGGCGAGGATCTCCGCATCGAACAACGCTGCGCAGCGTTTCCGCCACGACAAGCGTTCGGCTGCCTCGGCTGCGCGGACCTCGGCGCGAGCAGACTCGACCTCCGCCGCTGAGGCGGACGCTTCGGCCTCGGCACGTTTCCGGCGGCGCCGCCGCGCGTCCCGCTCCTGCCGCTCCTCCTCGATTCGCTGGTCGCGGTAAGCGCGCTCGGCGTCGTCGCGGGCCGCCCGGGCACGCCGGGACGTCTCGTCGCGGTCCTGGGCATTTTGCTGCGCACGGAAGCTCGCACGGACAAAATTCCGATACTCGTCATCGGTCATGCCTCCAAGCGGCGGTGGGTTTGTCCAGTTTCCAGGAGGAGGCGCTCGAAATCGCCGGGGGATGTGCTGCGGGAACGCGCCCGGCATCGGCATCCGCTCGAAGAGGCCAAAGTTTCCGAACCCAAAGCTGCCAAAGGGGCGCATACGTTCGTTCAGAGTGGGAAATGCGCTTCCAAAGGGAAACGCCCCAAACAGCCCCTCGTCTTCGTCCATGTCGTTCACAAAGGCGGCCCTGGGCCGCGGGCGACGAGTGTGCCGTTCCTCCTCATCCGAGTCGTCGTCTCGCCTTCTCTTTCGGCTTGCGCTGGGGTGGTCGGGGTTGGCGCGGGCTATTCGCTCCTGTTCCCGCTCCATTCGGCGCTTCTCTTTCAGGTAGATCCGTTCTGCCTTCTCACGGGGTGTAGCTTTCCTGCAGCGTCAGCGGAAGGGCAAGTTGGGTGGCAATTCGACATCTGGCTGACACCGAGCTGGTAGCAGCAGGACTTACAAGTTAATCCTCGAGGGACGCGGTATTTCTTCGTATTCAGCCGATGAAGCCATCCTGGATGCCCGCAAGGAGCGGAGGTGTAATGCGTGAGTAGTGAGTAGTGAGTGAGTGATGGGTTGTGGTCGAGAGATATGTGATGTGAGCCTTCTGATGTGAGCTGCCGGTATGCCGATGAGGAGCTGGGAGTGGAGGTCGGGTATTTGATTCCGTATTTGTTTAGCCACGTGGTAGTCACGTGCTCCATTCAATAACTAGTCCAACTCTCCGAGTCGCAATGTTCTTCGTGCAAGGAGATGAACGATGTTGCACCTTCTAGTTCTAATCAAGTCTGCACATCTGCACACCTAGCGGTACTTGCCGTTACTACCACTATCACCAACAAGCAGCATTAAGGTTGCCCGCCATTTGCGCGATCAGCTCGGTCGTGGATATCCGACCAGGGAAGTGGGGTATTCACGTTCCATGCCGGGGAGTCGGCCATGCCGACGATGCCGACGACGCCGGTGATATTGACTGGGTCTTCAGTGATCGCCATTGATCTCCATACTGATCGCCATGGATCGACAGGCCTGAACCGCCACGGGTGATCCCGACGTGGTGGGGGCTGAGGCATGGCCTTTGTCGACGAACGCTAAACCTTAAGGAGTAGGTAGGGGCTATCCGGACCTCACGGAGGACGGGCTTTTGCTAGGTACACCGGGGAATGGTAACGGAGTAGGCTGTGGCCCACGCGGGTTGTGAGGGTCGACTGGCGTCCTCGCTTGCAAACGTAACTATATCCACCAGGAATGTGCGGAGATCCGCCGGAAGGAATAGGGGTATCCGCGAGTGTTCCTCCGTATGCTGTTGGTTCGATCATGCAACTGGTCAGTCGCCTAACGAGGCGGTTAGTTGCCTAACGAGACGGGTACTACAGTGGCAGTTGTGCCGACTGCGTTGTCGCGTCCGCTGCCAGTAGCGAGGTCACTTGACGCGGCATGGGTACCTCCGGTAGTGCCAAACCTAGTTGGGTGTAAGGGAGTATGTAACCTTGTGATATGTCGTGAGTGTGGATAAGGGGTTGCTTCAGAGCCAACCAAGTCGTAAGTCACACGTTCCTCCTGTCACCTCTACAGTTCCTGGATCCGGTTAAGCGGTCGCCGTAGCCAACTATAAGCAACCAAAGCTTGATGCTCATAGGCCATAACTTCGTATGGAAGTTTGGCCTGGTAGGCACTTCTGTATGAGCTAAGTGCCTCGAGCTCCTATCTGTTCCAATCGACAGCCCGGGGTGCTTCGATGCAGGAACAGTTGCGGATATGCGGATCAAAGAGGTACTGGGCGGAGCCCGTGCAGCGAGTACACATGCAGCATGTACACATCTTCCCACGCTGTTCCAGAAGAGCTACGAGCACATTGCCAGCGGACGTCAAACAGCCTTCGCGACGACCGCCTCCCGACTGTCCCGCTACATCGACGTACTCCAGTCCAGCTGAATCCTTAGGGTCGAGTCTCCCCCAAACGCCGATGCCATTCCGCGGTCAAAGTATGTTACCAGACTACTCTGGCATTGCAGCCCCCCCCAGCTGTCCGGGTCCGGGGCAGCGAGCTCCTGCCAAGGAGGGTGCTATGCAACGGGTTCTGGGATCACACACGGGCTGGCGGATCACTCTGTCTGAGATCCAGTTTGGCCTGGACCCAGAGGCTGGCGATGAGAGTACAGCTACGGGTGTGTCACTCAAGCATTGAGCTCCAAGAGAGGTAGGCGAATGAACGGTAGACGTCTTAGCTCAACATATATGTGGTCAGCCATTCATTGCTCAGCAGTCCCACTATATCGCGTGGCAGCCTCAGTGACAAACATCAATGGACCCGAGACAGTCTGCTTTGTTATCCGCTCCACCTCATTATTTCCTCTACCAGCTGACGGTGATTGAAGTTGCACTGCTTAGCCGGCGGGCTGTTGGCGATAAGCGACGACATGTACCTGGAGCTGCAGCCGCGGTTGAAGGTGCAGCCACGTCCCGCCGGCAATGGTCTGAATAGCAGCTGGTAGAATACGAGATGCATGGGTGTCGCGTGGTCGCTGCTGCAGTGGAGCTCGCCGCCATTACCTGTCTCGCGGTAGTGACGGTCATTGGGTGCTTGTATCATGGAAGTGTGGGGTTAGTGTCGCGAGACGTGGAGGTGTTGTCGCCAACACGTGTTTTGCGCGATTGCTCACACTACACAGAGGTAGTCTCAACGAGGGCGAGTGAGTAACCCCTCCGGGACGAGCATTGGGTTAATCTAGGTGGGGTAGCACCAGTGAATGGAGAGGAGCAGCTAGACATATTGCATCGTGAGCGATGGGGGATGCGGAATGTGCAGCCTGTACGACGTCAGTAGTGTCAGATCGAGTCAAACCTATGACAACTAGCGCGCCGTACTTTCACAGTGGTATTGGGCCATGTATTACACAGCGAGCGATATCTACGCCGAGCCGATCCCTCGAGCCGAGTTCTTCATGCACCACATGGTCCATCGGGAAGGGCGATCAAGTGATCCAACACCAGGAGCCGTTCATAGCACGCCGTCCAGCTATCAGATCTCCCCCCAGCCCGCGGAAAGTCCGCCTCTGAAACATCGAGCTGCAACCATCCATCACCCCCGACCAGCTCCCGCTTGCACCAGATCTGGCACTGATGGAGGAGGTTTCATTCACCGAGCTCCGAGGCAGCCATTCACACGTGGTGGGCGTGCACTGCGCATGGCGTAGGTATTGGAGGAGTTCGGGCGACTGTGATCGAGCAGATCCATTGCCTGCACATCAGACATGTATTGGGAGTGATCGGAGACAGCCGCGATCAAGCTTGGAGAGGGATGAGTTGGAGAACATCGTCAGCCGAGTGGCTTGGCGTGGCGCTATCGGCCATTTTTGGCCCCGTATCAGTTTGTGCACATCTAGCACGCTGCTTCTCAGTAAATAGCAATCATTACTATAGCTGGAACACTGATGTGGGAGGCATTAACTTGATCGATACCCTGCATCTGACCCCACCCATTCTGCACTACCTCGTGAGACCAGTTAATCAACAGACCCTCGTTTCAGTCTGATACTAGATCTGGCCCTGCCCAATTCACCAAGCCTGCTAATGCACTTTGGTGGACACTTACTGTTGGGGAAGTCGTGACTTGGTTCGTCTCCGGGCGTCCGCGTGGTGCAGTTAGTACGTACTCCCAACCGCACGTCCTTTACCTGCACAGGCGCTGCCGGACGTGCAGTTGAGAGTACGCCGCTTCTCCAAAGCACACGGCCTTGCTCGAGTTAAGGTTGCACTTGTCGGTGGTAGTCGGACGCTGCCACACGCGTCTGACTTCGTTGAGCGGAGGACGCCGCAGAGAAATTAATGGGGTGTGGCGTGAGGAATTTGATCGTTTCACCTCCTGCGGTCGTGGTAATCCAGCTGGAAAGACCAAGCAACAAGAGTGAAGGCTCTTCGACTCAGCAGAGTCTGCCAGATCGAAGCGACGCATAATGGCATCAAGTAGAAAATGCACAAAAGCAATTCATCATGAGACGCATGTGGATACTAACGAGGATAAACGGGGAGAGCTAATTACGCGGAGCTTGGTGACAGACCCATACCTCCGATACAGGGCAGAGGTAAAGCTTATTGTGGCTGCAAGGTGAAAGTTCGTAACATCTGGAATGCATCGGACAAATCGTGCAATTTGGAACGAGCCGACCCGGCGTGCAACGGACAGTGTTGGGTCGAGCAGGAGACAGGATAGGATGCTTAACGACTCGACAACTTGGGATGCCGGCATACAATTGTCTCCACTTGGCGCTCGACTCCTGCTCCCGTATCCTGGAACGGATCGGATTTCGACTGGAACACCGTCCGTTCCGCCCAAGCCACTCGCCACTACCCGTGCTGGAGTCGTGGGCCTCTAGTACGGCGCAAACCTGTTTGTGAAGCACGCCCCGTACACCTGGTTCCACGATCCACGAGCACGTCAGCGCTGTGGCACGCCGCATTTGTATCCGCGACGCCTTCCCTAGCAATTCGCAGTCGTCCCCAGTGGGTACGACGCTGGCTCCTGGAACGCCTCTCTCGGCAGTCGAGGGTAGGTGACCCTACTGTCTCGGGTTCCAATATCCATGTATAGCAGGATCTGGGGTGTATGTAATCCTCAATAATGGCCACTGGACGGGCGGTACAATGAATGAATGACAACAGGGCGCCCAAAAAAATAGGAAGGGGAATGAGCAAGTAGGGTGCGGCTGACTCCAGTGTGACCAAGGTTGCGTGTGGCTGGGCCATGATGGAGGCAGACCCGGTGACTACCTGTACAGTAGACAGTGATAGGGGCGTCTGAGACAGCGGCTTCGTCGTGCAAGCCTCCACATCTGACTGGTACAGCAAGGTGATGTGGAGGTTGACGTTCGTACGAAAGATGGTACGGCCGAGATATGCACCTCGAAACCACATACTGACGAGCCTCAAAGTCGGCGGCCGCAGGTCTAGTTACGTTTTGCGCAGGGGTTCCCTCGTCGTCGAGCGCTCTCACGAGGGGGTCGTATTCAATTGCAGCGCTGAAAGCGACGGAACGGCCACTGGAAGCAGGGACTCGGTCTGCGACACAGGCCTGAGTTTAATCTGGAGTTCGTTATGTACAACCTTTCCTCGCGCACAACCTTACCGAACTTGGAACTACTGTAGACATGGAGGTTAGCGGTTAACTGCCTGCCGGGTTGTCACCACAGCCGTGTCCTTTAGCTTCCGTTCGATTTCGTCTGAGTTGTCAAGGTACAGTAAACAGTACCTCAACATGAAGCGTAACACCCGTTCTTGACGACGTTTTGTCATCTCGGTTGATTTCATAGGACAACCTCAAGGAATGCAACAGATGGAGCCAAGGCTCAGTAGAGCTATTGGAGATGATCGAAATAATGAGATACACTACTAGGTGTGCAGTGAAGAGAGCTTGTCTGTTTGAGAGCAGGCGTGCGACGTCGCTGACGGCGAGGCACCATCGACTGCGGTCATAGCAATTCATAGGGTCTGACACTAATCATGGATGGGAGAAGAGTGGGGTACTAAGGGTAAGACTACCAAATTACGTTCGTGAGGCTAGCTCACTGGTGACGTACTGGGGAGCGAATGCAGTTGAGACTGTACTCTGCCTGGTGTGGTTACGGTCGGGCTGTCGGAGGCATAATGAATGGACGAAGGGTATTTCCTGCTTCTTTGGCGTTCGACATGTCACCCCAAGGCGTGTTCGAGGGGTCTGCGAGAGTGATGGCGGTTCGTGACGAAAAAGGAGCTCTGAGACTCTGACTGATAGACATCTCCCGTTCGTTACTATTCAGTGGGCTTGTTGCGCAGGTTTCCTTCAATTGATTACTTAGCACGTTACCAGGGAAATGCATCATGCCTCTCTAGTCTAGCTTGTTACGTTGTTTACATTTGCCTACATTTGCCAGCCACTGACTTGGTCTTGGATACGCTCAGTGCATGTACTGCTGCGGCTATTGCTGCGGCTCGTCGAGCACTGGAAGCGTTTCCCCGGTCATGCACATTGCTAAGAGAAAACAAAGTTGTCCTACCGTGGAATGCGGGAGGGTGGTAGGGTCAGCAGAGGACGGGGCTTTCAGCGGGGAGATGCTTCCGAGGGCTTGGCGATAAGCCTGGCTCGTGTGCACTCCTTCTGGCTACGGGGGCACGGCAAGTTCCGCGAGGCAGCTAAACGGGAAGAGTAGACGCCGGTATGCGGATTCGAGAGCACAATTATCACAATGCTGTCCAACCCGGTGGATGTTGACTCAGCGATGACGGCCGACTAACGCACTGCCGGACGTTATCAGTCGGCGCTCCGATATCGCATGCTGCGGTTGTACATCAACGACCACGTTGGGAGGAACAAGGTATCGACGACCCGCGATTCCGGCAATGTTACGACACGCAACGTGCTGTTCGGCGAGCGAGAAGAGGGAGCACAAGCAGAATATGGGCTTGCCGTCCATTCCGGTGCCGAGCATGCCGAGCATACTGAGGGCGATGGCATGGCCACGACGGCCCGGCGGCCGCCGGCGGCCAAGTCCGGCATGCCACATCTACATAGAATTGCATACCCCCCAAACGTTTGCACCCGCTACCCATGCACAAATAGTACATGGGCCTGAGTTTGTTCAGCTCGCTTAGACTGGTCGCCAAGACGTCCAGGGGGCCACGCAACCAACGCTGTTTTGCCCTGCCGGCACCGGTGCCGGCAGACATAGAGCAGCGAGCTTGAGCTACGCCTTTTGCGGCGGCATGGCACAAGTGAAGTCGGCAGCAAAGCACGTCGGTCGCAGCCACAACAGGGACCGACACATAATGCACGAAAGCTTGCGGTCGGGAGCTCTTCACACTCCTGAGCGTCGTTGTTTGGGCGCGCGGAAGCTGACGCAGATCTGGGATATTGCCTGTTGGATGAAAACCGGGCCGGGGGCGTCGCCCAGCGCAGTGGTAGCAACGCATCCAAAGGGAATGTAAGCGAGGCAACGCGGTCCGCGGTCACAGTCGCCGCGCCAAGGTACTTTCGAGGACTTGGCTCCCGCCCTCCTTTGAGAGAGGCCGCCAGGGCCAACTCTTAAGGCGTCGTTGGAACCACCCAGGAAGTGACTGTGGCTTTTGGGCAGGGACAACAACAATTAATAATGCAACGGTGTGCGCTGGTCGAGGGTCGAGGCGTTTGGCATCCTCCGAGTGCACTGCAGGGATTGACGTGAACGTCACAGCCAAGAGCAGATCCACAGGAGGTGACCAAGCAGACCGATGGGACCCGTAAGTATCCGGCGACCTCTGTATGAGTTCTGCTCGGATTGAGAAGTTGGAGCCACAACAGCCTGCACACTCGCCTGAGAACTTGCAGTGAGACTTGAGATCTGTGGAGACCACGGGAGCGCGCCACCCGGTGTTCTCCGGTGGACATAGGGCACGTTTACCTGCGATATCCTGCTCCGCCGTCCTTGTTCTCAGAGTTGGCTGGTTGTCTGGCCAACTGTCCTCCCGGCCCTGGTGTCTATTCAGATTCCTCACCCACCCTTCGGAGAGTGAAACCTGGGCTCAGTCCAAGGCCTCTGGGGTAACGGGCAGCCATTTGGGCCAACTGTAAGTATGACGAGTGGGCCTCGGTCTGGTTCTGCAACAAAAAGGGTTAGAGACGCGTCCGTCTATTGGACGCCGGCTGCATCAGTCTGGTCAGGTGGCCAGGTGTCCAGGTGGTAGTGTGTGCTATCTAGGTTAACGAGGTCGTCGCAGGACACAATGTTTGAGAGCTTGTTGGGATGTGGGGCATGCTGCAGCGTGGACGACGTGGATGTAAAGCGGCAGGCTGTAAACGAGCGTGCCCGGGCAGAAGAGAGGCGTACCTGGGCCATTTATTCCTGTCATCTGTCATTAACACCATGCGTCCAGGCTAAACAAGCTCCATCTCCAAGCTGCACGTCTTCCCGGATGCAAAAGCATTCTGACGGCATCGTCGCAACCGACAATGAGTTTGCAAACGCATCTCTTGCGCGCTCCATTCCAGCTCGGCATGTACGTAACAAAGGTTAATTGGACAGCCGTTGCAGGTCGCTTGGGTTGCGGCCGAGTTCGGCAGGGCCGGAGCCAGTGGTACTCGTAATGTGATGCGTCACGTCTTTACTTTGGCTCCTGTTGTCCGTTTACGGAAGCCAGATAGAGATGCAGCCTGCACCAACCAACTTGAGTGAAAGGTGCGCGTGCCAAACTGGGCGATCCACCACGAGTGTTAAGCGAAATGGCAGGTTGGGCTGACCCTCTCTACTGCCCTCCGCACCTACTGACGCGACCTCTTGAATGGCACCAGGCCGAGAGGGCGGGTATTTGAATTGGGCCGCTAGAGCTGAATTGACTGACACACGACAGGTCCAAAACCGTCAGCGCTCATACGCCTTCTGTGCATGTTCGATGCTGTTCGTCTAAACTGGTATGAGGTGTGGCCTGTCACCACCTATCGTTTCGAGAGTTCCACCGGACTTAATTGACGGTGTTCTCCCATATTCCAAAGTCTGTCCCTCTCACTCGCCAGAGGCCATGTCCATCACTTGAAAGGCGATCATGGTGGCTGGGTAAGAAGATGCTTGCAGAGAGACCTTGGACGGGAAGCGAGATATTAGCGGGAAAGAGTCTCCGGTGTCACCAGGCACAGAGCTTGAGCTACCTCGAGTCGGAAGGTCGCAATAACGGCAGGGGCCCTGCCCAAAACTAGTTTACGAGTTTGCGTTGGCAGTTGTGATTCCCATAACGACTCCAATGGTTTGGTACTCGAGGCCTGTGATCCGCGGCCACTGCCGCCTGCGGGAAAAGGGTTGGAGGAATCAGAGGGCAATATACCAGCCGATTCCCGGGTTTCCGTCTAGCGGGCGGCTAGCGCATCAGCTACAAAGGAGTGGACACCCCCCGCCACTGGCCTCGACGTCGTAATCATTGATTTGACGATAGAACAGCCAAAAATATGCCGTTTGATGCAACACAACGTTCGCTGCAAGCCGTAACCTAACTCAATGCATCTGTTACATAGATTGCATTACCCAGAATGGATTGATAGTGCTATTGTGCTCCGATCCGATCGGTCTATACTCGGCGAATAGGGGGCTGCTGCACGGGCTGACGAACAGATTGGGGAGGGGGTTGAATACATGTTTGTCGATGAGAGGTTGCAATGGCATAGTGTGCTTGGCACCTACGTCCCGTGTCTCGTTCTGCACCACGCGGACGATTGTGAGCATACAATGGGGATCTAGAGGTGGGGGAGGACGGGCTGAGGGGGAGGTATGGCGGAGGTCTGCGATGCATTTCTGTTCACTGTACCGTAGCCACCGGGGTCTGAACTCAGCCGGCTGACATGGACTGGGAATGCGAGGGAGAGGGAGGGTGGGTCAAGTGGTCAAATGGCCAAGTGGGTCTGAGGAGGAGGGCCCCGAGGGCGTGGAGGCTGTGTCTGGCGGGCTGGCACAGTACTTTGGGCCTCTTGAGGTGTCATCGGGTCTCCATCGGGTCTGGTGGGACTGCAGGTGGCGTTTCGTTCCCGCTCGTAGGTGGCAATGAGCCGGGCCTGCGTCCCGTAACGGTGGCGCGGGGGGGCGTCACTTAGGGAGACATTGTCTGGCAGGGTTTAGGGTGAACGAAGTGCAAAGTGTAAGGAAAGACGACCCAGGCAAGACAGAGTTGGACCTGGAGCCTAATTCTGAGTGGGGTCTGCCGTTGGCTCGTTGGTTCAAGGTGCCCACAGGTCAAGCGCCAGGAGAGTTGCCAGGTGAGATGCCCCAGTTGTGTTTTGTCAAATTGTCCCAAACCAATGCGTTCCAAGGAGTGCAGGAAATCAGAGCAAAATGCAAGAAATAGGAAAACACCGTCGTGTTCAGGAAAGAATCTCAATGCATCCATACCCTCTGGCACGAAACAGGGACGCACCCAACTAGAGAGAGTCGGCGGGAGTGCGCAGCCCCCCCTCCAACTCTTTTCTCTCGGCTCGCCTCTGATCGTGCTCCTCATACCTGATACCCTGCAGCGTCCTGCAGCCCGTCCTGCAGCTCAATCCTGCAGCCTCTGCCCTTCTCGGCCACTGCCAAAGTCTTCTGGCACACCTCCTTCTCCTTCACTCCTTTCTTTGAATGCTCGGGCAAGCCATGCCAGCCATGTAAGCCATGGACGACAGAACAGAACAGGCTGCCGATCGACACCAAAGATCCATCTAGCCTCTTTAAAGACCTCCCACTGCAGTTTGACGGATCATTCCCACCCCCAACACCCTCCTCCTCTACAGACCCTCGACCTCTCCATCTTCTTGTGTTGTTAGCTTGAGTAACTACATCTTGCCGAACCTCCTCTGTCGCGAGCTCAACGAGGGTTCCACCGCCGCTTCCTATCCTCGCCATCTCGACTTGACGCAACCGGCCACTACCTACTCGACCGTCACCGCTTCCGTCTGCGCTCGTCGTCTCCCTTCCCTATATACACCTTCGACCCGGCTGGCAAGGCGAACGACTCTTGACTCACATCGACGTATATCTACTTGGACATCTTCACACTAATACACCCATCTCCAGCCATGTCTCGCAACCCAACCCACCCAGCCTCCTTACTCCCTCTTTCGGAGCACGACACCCACGTTGTTCACACTTTGAAGAACAAGGTGCCACGGGAGTTTTATGGTAAGCCAACGCACGGGCGCTGTCCACACAGACACACGGACACCACGCCGATTGCCCACACCCACTGTCGATCACTGTGCTGACGACATGCAGACTATGTTGCACAACGCTGCGAGCAAGTCATCCGCATTGAGGACGAGCTCCCATCCCCACCCGCCTCTCCTCGGTCCATCGCCGCCGGCCCATCTCGACCTCGCCCAGTTGTCCAGGCCAATGCCGCACCCGGCGCTACTGCTCCTCGCTGGTGGGAGGCACCTCTCCCAGCCAAGGGAGAGATTGACGAACTCCCCTCCCTCGCCGACTTCATCCGTGGCCTCGTTGCCCAGTCCAACGTCCAGATGCCTACCCTCTCGGTCGTCCTCGTCTACCTCAACCGCCTCAAGGAGCGTCTACCCCCAGTCGCCCACGGCATGAAGTGCACGCGCCACAGAGTGTTCCTCGCCGTCCTCATCTGCGCAGCAAAGTACCTCAACGACTCGAGTCCCAAGAACATGCACTGGCAGCGCTACGCCCGCTTCTTCTCCCTCGCAGAGGTCAACCTGATGGAGAAGCAGCTGTTGTACATTCTCGACTACGCCCTCGACGTCGACGAGCGGTCATTGATCGCCCACTTGGCTCCGTTTTGGGCAATCCAGAACCGTCTCAACGCCGCCCGTTCGGCCGCCCAGATCCACCTCGCCAACCCCTTCGGCGCCTCTTCGTCAGTGGCTGGCGCACCGGCCACGAGCCTCCTCTCACCACCTCTCACTCCTCCATCAAAGCAGGCCAGCACCGGCAACCTCCCCTCGTCGCCATGTCTGCCCGCGCCACCACGCTGCTACTCGTCGGAGAGTGTGCGTCGTGCTCACCGCACCCACCCATACACCCACCCAACAGTCACTGCCTCCTCGTCATACCTCCCCACACCACCCAAGCAGGACTCTCCTCGGGATTACTTCTCCCACGACCACCGCGACGCCCACCACCACCATCACCACCACTCCCATTCGCAGGCGTCTGTCGCTGCCCTCGCAACTGCGCGGAGCCAGCGCGCCCTCCAGGCTCAGTACAACGCCCACGCCTCCCACCAGCCATCACCACTTACACACTTTGCATGCCTGCACCTCGAGGAGGAGGCACCTGGACTCGTTCCCCGCCGTGACTCGGAAGGAAGCAGCACCTGCTCTTCATGTTCATCCATCGCAAACGAGACCCCGGAGCTGTTCGAGGACTCTGTCCCTCCCACAGCGGCCGTTGTTGCTTCCCGCCGCAAGGCTCACGCCCTCTACCCCGAAGACACGTACATGGCTGGTCCTGGGGAAGCCTCGCCAGTGTGGCGAAAGCTTGGCCTCAGGCAGGCTCATGCTACGGTTATGCAGCGGCGGGCCGCGTGCTAAGACACTTGACGGATAAACGACAGGGATGTGCGCTGGCTTGCTTGGCACTTGTTGTTGTAGACCTTGCATTATAGAATCTGGACTCTTTACACCTCACGATAGAGACACGCTGCGTTCACGTATATGCATCACTGAGGACTTGTCTAGCTTGAGCATCAACAGTGCACACTGACTGGCGGTCGCAGGGGAAGTCGCCACTTGACCGTCCGACCTGCATACTGCTTCTGGAACGCTGCTGGAACAGGGTGGGTGTGCATCGCAGGACATCAAGACTGGTCGAGAACCCCCAACCTTGTACTGCTGTTTAACGGCGCTAATCGAGACAAGTAAGACATCGAGTCCCGAAGGCGTGACGCTCAATTGCCAGTCTGTCTCTGCCAATCCGCATATGCTGCTGGGGACGGACGCAATACATCCGGAGAGAGCAGCCTCGGATGCTGGTGGGTTTCTTCGGTGCTCTCGGTTCATTATCCATGGACAAGTTTCAGTGGTGGTGGCCGCAGTGCGGTTGCATGGATGAGTCGCACGCTGGGTCCCAAGGTAGATTCAGTTTGCATGCGGGGAACCGACGGGACGACATGAGAATGATCGTCACCCCCCTCCATCTGGCTCAGATATTGAATATCTCTTGTACCCGACATCCTATCTCCTCCGCTCCCTTGCCTCTTCCACCATCCGCAGCGAGTAATCAGTACTGTATCAGCACTGCACCAGCACCGCACCAGCACCGCACTAGCACCCTCGCCGGCGTAATTATCCCCCATCAAGTGCAGAGGCGCACCTAGCAAGCCATGAACCGTATCCCTGTGGTCCTTGTGCGTTCCTCGGAACCTGTGTCATCAACCGCATTTGACTGACACGCACAATGCTGCATCGGCTGATCATCGCCGTGTCTTCCTCTCGCCTGATGCCTCTTCTGTCCCGCGACCTTTCGCATCCAGACTATCGATGACCTCGAGTAAGTCCGCCGGCGCGCCCGTCATGACACCGCTGTGGGGCACGCTCCCAGGGGACTTTTCAACTCGTGCGCTAACCTTTCACAGATATCTTCTCGATCAGCTCGTGCGTACCTGTGAGCCGTTGTGTTGCGGAGCTTGGAGGTCGTGGATGAGGCATGAGGCGCCACAATGTGCAGGGCGTTGCAGATCGAGTCAGAGGCGCAAACAGTCTTGGTGTGGTCATGACGTCGTCGGGTTGAGCGGGCGCTACCGCCGCGCGGCTGGCAGCGCAGGCACTGTCCGCATCTCAAGTGACGCGGAGGTGATGGTGGCAGTGGCATGCTGGTATGCAGAAGACGCGCATGCCAGCCGGGTACACAACAGGGCAAGGCAATCAATCAGGCAGAGTAGTCGGATTCTGCTGGAACTCACAAACCATCCGTTTGGTTTGGCCGTTCCGAACACTTCGCCCGGGTTGTGACCTTGGACAAGCGGGGGGGATAAGAGTACGCCAGCTCGTAGCCGAGCTGTGCAACCGGGAGGAGTGGATGTAGGGAGTGGCGGCGGAGCATGTGGTTGTGTTGGAACGGCGGATCATACCGCTCCCCGTGCACTCCATCCCCGATGTTGGCATAACAACCCTGCACTCTGGTAGGCGCCACCGCAGCCCGTCCCCCGCTTCCGCGAGCTTCCATCCTGGCCCTGGGCTCCATCCGTCATTTGAGTGTATGCTACTCAACCAAGACGTGCATAACCTCCATGCTGTATGCTCATTGCATGCACATTAGGGTTCGGTGACTGTTTGGAGGTTTGGACCAGGAAATGGGGGCTCCAACCCAACCTAAACGGATCACCGGAGACTTCAGTTGACCAGCCACCACCAGTGCTTCCAAGGATGCACACCATCCTCTCCAATCGCCGCGCTCTCCTTTCATTACACATGCTAGGTGTCCGACATGGCCGAATGCATTCAGCCCCGACGCCGTTTTACCCGACGCAGACTAGGCCCCATGCCCGATTTGTGGCCTACAGCCGGGTCCTGCGTTACTGGTCGCGGATCACGGTCTCACTATAGCTGCCTTCGTGTCTCAGGGGGCTGTCGATCAGACCGAGTTCATCCACATTTCATCGACATTCCGTGGTGGGAGGCGAAGGCTGGAGGCAAAGGCTGGAGACAAAGGCCGGAGGCGAAGACTGACCCTAGTAGCCACCGCCCGCTGCCGATGAGGAGGCACACGTCAAGAAGCTCAGAGAGAAGCTGCAGGAGGCACTGACCGAGGTTAAGAAGGGTGCAGAGTAGCCGGAGTGGCAGTCACTACTCGGATACACCTTGTGGCGTCGTTACCTCCGAACATGCACGACGCGTATGATGCATTCAACCCTTGTAGCATACGTAGCGTGGTCTAATACCCGTTGCATTCCCTGCTGCATTCATTCCCTTCCATTCAATGCTGGAACGCTTGCCGGGTGCCCCGATCAAACGCAATACAGGACTCGGACTGGTAATGGCGCCGGCAAAGGCACACCAAACTAAAGTCTAACCGTGCAACGTTTCGTCTCACAAACACCGGTTGACTGTCACTCTTTCAGAGTAATGATCTTCAACAAAAAAGGTGTCTCGACATCGCCGCAGCGTTACATCCCGATGAGCGCCATGTAATTTCCGGCATGCTTGGTCGAGCGGTCTGGGCCTGTCGCACCGGTTCCATTTGCTGATCAGAGTCGGTTTCACTGTCTAACGTTTCACTGTCTGACGTCGATCGAGAGCCCATGACGATGGCCGACTTGGGCGTTTCGCCGCAAATTACTTGGAATACCAAGACTTTGATCGGTCACGCCTGGTCTTGAACCTTCTTGTTCCCAGCATCACTCCCTCGCTCAGCACCGCTACGGATGATCGTGTACCGGCAGACCACTATGAAACCAACGCAACGACGTCGACGGACCGCCTCCCATTCAGCCTCGGTGCATGGATGCTAAGTCGCAGCAGATAGCAATAAATTTGTCCTCTTCACAGCGTGACAGACGTGACTAACAGCATTATGTTGGCGGCCATTGCATTAGCCGTTCAGCGCCAGCAAATCAAAGCATTCCTCACCTGAGGATACCCTGTCTGAGAAAGTATAACCTTCGTCTCTGGTTGCAAGACCCGGCCGGTGTGGGGGTATCTTGCTGGCCCACTCGACACTGATTCCCGTTATTCGTATGCCCCAGTGAGAGTTACGTCCCCCTACGCCGGATCGGGGCACTCGAACGCAAAACGTAATGTCCGCCTTCCTGGGTGTACGACGTCCATACAAGGATGTAATGACAGCACACGATGTAATGAAAGCACTTCTTCTACCCAGCCCAGTTTATGGTACATTACGTACACTCCGTACATGTCGATGCCACTCACTGCTACTTGTGGCTGCTCATGCCGAGTTGCCGAAAGCTTTGGACCAAACTTTCCATTGAAGTATCGCGTCGATCACGCTAACTTAAGCAAGGGCCGGGCGAACACGACAGTGCGTACGGCGCAACACACTCTCGCCACAACTAAAACCACTCTCGGGGCGCCAACTGGAATACACCCTTGTGCGGTCATACCGCGCGGCCTGCTGCCGTCCCCACTTTCCGTGCTGTGCGTGTGTCCGTGTTCGGCGGGCAGCGACAAGTATGTGCTGCTTAGCGGCAAGCGATGCAGTCCGACAGTCCCGCCCCGCATGGAAACCTCCGTGTCGTGAGCCGAGACCGAGCAGACCCGCCATCCCGTCATCTCCGAACACCATTCATTGGACTCACCCGCGCCAATCTTGTTTTGAATAGCCAACCAAACCGACAGCGTTACGCAAGGGCCGTCAGCTACTAGCTTACCAGACTAATGCACCCAGTAGTCCCAAGTAATGACGCCAGAGACTGCCGGCATACATTTCAGCATTGGACCAGAACACGTCCTGCGCTATCCCACCGCCAGTCCCGCACAAGACAAGTGCCCCAAAGGGCCCAAAGGGTAATGGTCAAGCTTAATCGACGCAAATCCCTGCATTCCCTGAACAACGCACGGATATGGTTTGTGTGGGAGTGCCTTGTACCTGGGCCCCCGCTGTTCTGACCCTGGATCGGCAGGCTTCCCTGAGACGATCAGCTTGCAAGGCTTGCAAAAGTGCGATGTTTGCTGATGGATGGCGTTGTTTGCCTCACTCGGGAACCGCGTAGCTGACGCCTTGGCCAAGGCAAGGAGTTGGATTTATGTCCACCGAATCGCATGGTCCAGAACGCAGCATCTCGGCGGAAACGGGGCTCGCGGCGGAGATGTGGATAAGAACATGGGCAGACGAGCATCATGGCGCCCTCGAGGCAACATAGGATTAGATAGGGAGCGCGGCTGGCAAGCGAGTGACATCTCACATGTGACAGGTGTTACATGTGCTACAAGCTCAAGCTCGGAATCTACAGCAAGTACTATCCTGCAACATGGATCCTGCAACATGGATCCTGCAACATGGATCCTACACAATAGTGGTTACCGTGCCGGCTTCCGGTTGATCCAAGCAGAACTAGCTAGGAACCGAGGAGAAGTCAGGAGGAGATATAGACCTGCACACGCAACTGAGTCTGGACATACTGGAACACGTCGAAACACTGCTACTAATGTTGATCCCAAGTGATCGGGCCTAGCCTTCGGATGGGCCTCACGTCCATGGTATTCGGGCACACATCGACGGTACTCGGGCACATATCGATCCAAGTGAGACATTCGTACGTTATTGCTTAGTGCAGGACGGGCATCAGCTCCCCGGATCAACTTCGGAATCCGCATAGCGACCACATGACGCAGAACGCGGGAGAGAGAGCCTGGCAATCCGACCCGGGAACGAATTGTGGCGACTCACCGCGCCGGGTTCGTCCCGTCGATGGATGTTCTTTGTTCTCCTTCGAAAAGCATACGTACTTGCATGTGCCTATGGATGTGCGGCAGTGGATTTGGAGGTGCTGTTTCTATGTGAAGAAACCCAGTGTAACGTCCCGTGACAGGCCGGAAGTTATCTCGATGGTAACGGGAGGTCTATGGCCCAATTTGGGGTTCCGATGAGGTTGGGTTATCAGCTGTGAAGAGCATGTGCGTGCGCCTACGTCAGATATGGGCGCAGATGATGAGATGATGCCACGGGAGTAGTTTCTCAGGGGCCTAGTTGGATACCCGCCCTCCTTGGTGAGTACCCTGCTTGGTGAGCGCGGATGTTGCCAAATGGCCGTCCGCAATGCTGTTGACCCATGTCGTTGCGTTGAGGAGTCAAGCCGTGTTTTTCGGATCACGCTGTTGATATCCGGTTTCCTCGGAATCACGTTAAGCGGAGTCACGTTGAGGGAGGGCAACGAGGCTAATGTGGGAGAGGGGACACCGAAGCGGCCCAGTTCCCTGACAGACTGACCGCTTGTCAGCTTCAGCACGCTTCAGCACACGCGGTCGAGTCAGTATGCAACTCGGCAGGAGCATTGTCTACATAACAACAGGGGTACAGTCCTTGTGGTATCCTCGAGAGGATGATGATTCGTAATGTTAAAGTTCACAATTCACAGGCTGGAGACAACGATTGGAGACAAGCAGATTGCTAGAAGATGCTGAATAGATGTTCGTGAGTCGGGTTGATATGGGGAGGTGATGTGAGTGGGACTAGGAGGAGAAGGTGAACACCTCGCGCACGGCTAGTGCGTCGGGCGGTGTGTCCATCCAAATGCTGCGCGCCGTCGCGGATCCTTCGGGGCAGATGCGGTTCGCGACGGCGAACACGGCGAGATCGCGGCGGCACATGGGACATGTGGAGGCTGCTGGGGTCTTGATCCAGGACTGGGGTTAGTGCTGCCGCGACAGGACGACTTGCCTCAAGGCAGGAGGCGTGGTATAAGTGGTTGCAAGGGGTGACGCTGACGGGGGCGTCGGGGGTGTACTGCTGTTAGCATGGAACTGCGAGGTAACATCTGAGAAGAGAACAGCGATCGAGCTCTCCTCCTGCGGCTAGGGTCCGGGGAGTACTCACGTCGTCCTGGCAAATAGCGCAACTCTCATCCTTGTCGCCTTCCACAGCGGCGGACTCCCATTTGGAGTTATTGAGCACGCTCTGCGTGGCCCGCCGGCGCACATGAAGTGGCATACGGTGCAGGCTCCGCGCGACCACCATGAGCACCTTTGTTCTCTCCGGCACCTGCTGCGCGGACTCAAGCTTGAGTTTGGTCCGGTTCGGGCCGCCCAAAATGAGACTGTCGAGCGCGAATGCGTCCGCGTTCGGACGCGTCAGCCCGAGCGCGAGGCGCATTGCACGCTCCTCGTCTCCTGGGACAGCGATGGAGCTGAGGAACTCGGCGGTAGGGTCGTTGACACCACGCATGGATTGTGCCCGGGCGCTGGAGAGCCTTGCGGCGAGCTGCAGGCGCGCCACCTCGACCGCGTTGTCCTGGGTTGTTCGCGACCCGCTCGCTGCGTTCTGGAGGAGTTGGGCGGCCGCAGCTGCGCGGGCTGGGTCGATGGTTGATCGACGGTATCGCCGCAAAGGGTCGACAGGATCGCCCCCATCTGCCTGGGGCCCGTTAACAGAAACGGATGTAGTCAGACGTGCAATGGCCTCGTGCACGCGAGCTGCGCCGGCCGCGGCCTCCGCCTGCTGCCTGGCGCGCCGCGCATCGGCCTGCCGCACCGCCTCGGACCGGCGCAGGTGCATCTCGGAGTCCATGCGCCGGAGGAATTCCGCACGGGTGCGGTCGTCGCTGGACTCGCGAGGTCCTTGCCCGGCTGATGCGCGGAGAGATAGGTTGATCAAAGCGGCGGGGTCCCGAACGGCGTCGCCCGAGCCCGACAGCCGGCCTTGCGGGTCAAAACGCCAGCCTCCTGCTGCGGCACGGAAAGGTGGACGGGAAACAGAGTACGGTCGTGTGCGGGTCGGCGCCCCGGCCATGTCGGGCTCCGAAGTTCGTGAGATGGCGTGCGGCAGAGCTCGGGGTGGAACACCGGCCATGTCGGGCTCTTGCTCAGTCTCCCGGCTGGAGCGGCGGGCGCGCAGAGCGTCAAAGTCGAGACCACGACGGGGCTCGCCAAACGGATCAACACCGTTGGTAGGGTCGAAGTTGTCTCTTGTGTCCACTGGGAGGATCTGGCGCCAAGGAGCGCGGTCACCAGCAACACCTGGGCCATACAAGCTCCTAGGTTGGTCCTGCGGGTGAACCCCCCAAGGGCGGGGCGTATAAGCCGACAAAGAGGGGATCATGGTAGCGTTCGGTGCCTCTTGCTGTCTCACGCCGCCCTCTCCACCTCCTATGGTTGCTGTAGTTGAGTGGGCGTCGCCATTGTGGGATTGCCGCTCGGGGTTACGCGGGTTCAGGCTGAGCATGTCGCCAGCCGGGTGGTTGAAAGGTGAGTTGAACGACTCAACGCCGTTAGATCGGTCACCGCTGCTCGCACCCGGATGGAGGCTGGAAGAGGAGGCGTTCGACCCGCGCAGTCGGTCGCGCAGGGCCCCAAACGTCGGGGCATCTTCCGGACGCACGGCAGCCGCCCCGAGCATCTGGTCGGCCACACCATCACGCCACTCGGCCACGCTGTCCGTTGGAACCGCGTTCGAAGGAGGACGCTGTGTAATGCCATTACGCCACGTGTCCACGTTGTCTCTGAGAAGTGTGTTCGCCGAAAGCGGGTGCTGGGCTCCGTTGTTCGTCCAACCGGGCGGGTTGTCGACAGGAGGTGTGTTCACGACGCCGTTCCGCCAGTTTTGCACGGCGCTGTATCTCTGCTCCTGGGGCACAGGGGCACGGATGCCAGGAGGGTGCCGTGATGCCGCAGTCGGTGCGCTAGGTGCAGTGGGAGTAGTCGTCTGGGGGCCAGCACTGCGGGGCGTCTGAGAAGTCTCGGGTGTCGCGCCCATGTGCGCCTCGCGAAGGCGGCGCCGCATGTCAGCGATGGCGTTCAGACGCGCAGCGAGATGACGGTCGTAGTTGGTGTGGCCGGTTCCCGCTCCGTGGCCAGAACCCCCAATCGGTGGGTTTGCGGTCGGTCGTACGCCCGAGGGCCCGTTGCCGGCACGATGGCGGAGGTAGTCGGCGTACTGTGACTGTTGGTGTTGGAGAGGCCCACGCTGTTGAAGCTGCAGGATCTGGTTCTCAAGGCTGCGTAGGCCGAGATCGATGGTCCGTAACTGTGGAGGGAGGGTCTGCGGGAGTGTCTGCGTCTCAATATGTGCCTCGGCTGCCTGAGGGTGCCCTGCTTGCACGTTGGTACTGGTACGGGCATCGACGTTGGCCGCATCCGGCGAAGAGGCTTCCGTCTCCTGACTGTGGTTCTGCGCATCTCCCTCGCGTTGCCCATGTTCTCGCTCGTTTTCACCCGCTTCCGCACGGTGCTCCTGCCCATGCACACTGTAGAGGTCACGTCGGGAAACAGGGCCGAGCTCGGAGAGCATCCCCCACTCGTCAATAGCGTCTGCGAGGCGCTCGGGCGCGCGCTGATCCGCCTGATTCTGAGGCATCGGAAAACCGAGAACCGAGAGATCGCTGTAGATTGTCTCCTGATCCAGTCCGCGTGGCCTCACAGGCGACCGAGCGACCTCGCGTACAGTCTCACGCCCCTCTTCGCCCTCGCGAGTGCCTTGCTCGGCAGCGCGTTCGGCAGGCTGGAACGAGTGCTGGGTGTACGGCGATCCCGACCACGATGTCATCTCGGTTCCCTGGCGACTTCCTGCGAGGGAATGACGCCGACGCCAAGCTGGGTGCGGGGCCACGAGATCCGAGGGGTCGACCAGGCCGCCAAAGGGACTCTCCGATGCGAGAGCTCCCACGGAGAGACGTCGTGGGTCGCTCGCGTGGTACCCATGGTGTGAGTGGCGGAGGTGTGCGGAATGGTGGTGGGTCGGAGTCCGCAAAGATTGAGATGAGAGCTGCTGCATCTGCGGGAACGGTGTTGCTGTGGAGTTAGGAGTTGTCCGATGTCTTGCCCAACCCCCCGAATCGGCGTCACCGTATGCGGCAGCTGCTGCTCCGCTCGTCCCTGCGCCTGGGCTGCTCGAACTCCCGCTAGCATTTGATGAGTTGGTAGGGTACGCTGGTGAACGACGCTTGGCCGCGCGCCCACTATCGCTTCCGGCGCGCTTCGCAGGGGTGGTGCTCGGTGATGAGGTCGCCGAGCGGTCATGCTCTGCGGTGGCGGGGTCCATCTGGAGCTGAAGACCGTGTGGGCGCCTGCGAGCGTTTGAGGAGGTGACGGAACTCGAAGTCGAAGGAGGGGTTGGTGTTGTGCTTCGAGCAGCACCAGGGTGCGAGAAGGGAGTAGAGTGCGAGTGCGAGTTGGAGGGGTGGGCAGATATCGTCGCCAATGTCACGGGGCTCGGGAAGCTTGTGAGCAGCCGAGGCACGGCGTTTGCTCCGAGGGTGCAGGGCGCATGCGACGATGAAGCTGCCGTTGCGGCCGTTGCGGGCGATATGCTCGCCATCATGCATGGACTGCAGGTTGACAGTGAGTTTGTGGGCAGTGGGATGATGGTATTCGTTAACGATGACAGGCCGGGTAGGTGGGGTTGGTGATGATTTACTGTGGCCGCCTCGAATTGACAAAATACGTCAGAGGGCTTCGAGGATGGTGGAGCGGGATGGTGACCTGGTGGCCTGGTGGGATGACCGATCTGGGTGGCCAACCAACCTATCTGCAATAGTAATGATCGGAGATGACCTTTGGTCGTGCCCGACTAACGTTAGTACGCACTATTACTCGCACTACGCTACCGACCACGACGTACTCAGTATCCACAAGCTGTGATCTCGATCTGTCTGAAGAATTTAGAAATGGAGACGTGTTGAGATGTGTTTGACTGTCACGAAGAGCGAAGGATGGAGAAGCAGATGGTTCAACTTGTCCCTACGGAGGCTTGCCCATGACTCGGTTGGAAACTTGTACAAGAGCCCGATCCTGCCGATACGACCGGTCACGTCGGTCAAAGGTGGGACCAAAGGTAGGCCAGGTTGTCCAGGTTCGGGGCAATAAAGGGGAGAATGAGATGATGTTGGTTGCGAACAAAGGGGCTGCACAGGTATACCAATCTCCAGCCTTGGCTCTTTGTGCGTAGGCTGCGCGACCGGACTTGGCACCTTGCGATCTTGCGACCATGCGGCCTTGCACGGCAATACCACGGTTAACCGGACGTATTCCGTCGTTACGTTGGCAGACAGCTCAAAATGGTCAAGGGAGTCCAGAGTGGCGTTCCAGTTGGCGCTGCTGGCGGCAGAGACGGCAATAATTATCGTGCGAAGGCTAACGACGGAATGAGATAGCACAAGCGCTAACCAGTTAGGCGGAGGCAGCCGCGGCAGCCCCCGTATGTAGGTGACGTTGGCTCGCAACTTGCGAGCATTCAAGTACAGGACAGCACACGGGTCCCAGGAGGACCTCGGTTACAGGATGTGTGGCTGAATGCAATGTAAATGCGGTGTGGCGATATGACCACCGAGAAAGTATGTGACGGAAAGTATGTGACCGAGATCTCCGTATGCCCATACTGCGTGGACGGCTTGTGGGAGGAACTCGTATTCCGGTGTGAATGGAAGTGATGATGCTTGACACCTGGTGGCTGAAAGGCGGCCTCTGCACACCAAGACCTGGCTGTCTGGTGCGTTGGGTAGGTTTCGCTTGCACCGAGCGCGACGGTCTCGGCCTCGGTCGAACGCGTCCGCTGGGACAATGTGACCGGCAACAATACGAGGGGCTTCGGGCTTCAAGGGCAGGTCAGCTTTGAACACGAGCAATTTATCCCAGAATGCAAATAATATCAAAGAGCCACCTGTGCTTTACCCTCTCGCATACGGCGCCAACTACCAATGGGAACTACAAATGGTAAGGTATGGGGAGTCGAAGCGAGAAGAGAAGCGCCGAGGTTAGAGAGGTAGGGAGGTGAAGAAGTAAAGTGGTAAAGACGTGAAGGGTAAGGGAATGTAAGCGAGTGTAGATCCTGTGACAGGCGTTCGCTTCGAGTGGGGGGGCCACAGATCGCAGGTTGCACCTCGCACCTGGTAGCTTGCAGGTCGTAGTAGTGGCTTTGCTGGCCGACGAGGTCGAGCTCGGATCGATGAAGCGCGTCGGAGCGCGTCTAGAGGTCCAAGCGGATCGGGGGCCGATGCAACTCTACAAGATGCGGATCACGACGGATCTCGGAACGAGTTGCGGAAACAGAAATTACAACCGTCATCCTCCCTGCCCCACTCTAGATTAATACCACCAGATGTCCACGTGACTTTGTGGGGTCACCACCCTGCCAACTAAATTTGATCCCGTTATCTGCCGCATCGGCCCGTTCCAGCGATCACCAAACGCGTCGACGACGAGACCAACACCATCTCATCTCAAGTCAACTTACTCCTCAGTTTACAAGTGACGCCGCCGCAATGGAGGCCCTCACGACAGTATGGGCAACACTAAAGGCATATCAGGGACCCATACTCACCCTCTCTTTCATCTTTGGGCCCTCCCTCCTCCGTCGACTCAACGGCGTCCTGCGCGTACCTAGCGATGTGCCCTACACTCCGCGCTCGTGGACTCTTTTCCTCGTCCTCGCCCTTCAAGCACTTTATACAGTTCACAAGCTCCTCCGACCACCGTATGACGCGTTTGCAGACTATGATCTTCTCACGCCAACCGACATCCTCCGCCCCCTGATCATGCACGATTTCGGGCTCGATGGTTGGGACTCGGACCCCCTCGTCGAGCTCTTTCTCGCCCGGCTGGGAAACGTGGAAGGCCGGATTGCGTATAGCAGGTGGGGCCATGCCGCGTTCTTCAACTGCGCGTGGTGCACCCGTAAGGCCGACTACGCTCTCGCCGCCGCGCCGGGGATAGTCGGCCCATACGTCGCACAGGCGGTCCTGATCGGCGTGCTTGGATGGAACGCCGTCGCTGGAGCGGGGGCGCGGGAGCGCGGACGCACATGGCGGAACCTGGCGGGAATGGTGATTGCGGCAGCACTGGCAGCCGAGTTTGGAACGCGGTGGTGGCTCGACATGCGTGTTGTCCAGAGGCATCTTCTGCATGTGAGTTGCATATGTGTTTCCAGTTTGTGATTGCTTACCCGGCCAGCTTAATCCCCTCCTTGTGACTGTGCGCGCTGTCACTCTTCTCGCCATCACGGCGGTCTACGTGCTCCTCCCCGTCCGCCCATCGATGTCTGAACTCACGAACACGCGCCTTCTTCGGACCCTGGACTCGGCGTACAACACGCTCAACCTCACCAATGCGGCGCGAACGGCCATCGCGCGATCACCGGCTATGGCGCGCTCGGCGGCTGCGTGGTCGACCACGGTAGCCCGCGCGGAGGACAAGGCGCGCTCCGACCCAGCCGTGACTGGTGCTGCGCTTGATGCCGGGGTTTTCGAGCGCGCGACCGCCAGTGCCGAGCCTGATGCGGGAGTGGGGGCGCCTGGGTATACAGCTAGAAGTCGGCAGAAGACGCGCGAGTTTGTGCATGGACAGTGGGGTCGAGTTGTTAAGAAAGCTTAGCAAGGGAGCTGGACTAAACAATGTAGCTATAGACTGATAGAGGGATGTGTACGAGCTTTCCACAGGCGCAGGTGTAACGTAGGTACAGCCGAAGATGGAAGCAAAAGGAGGGCTCACGGTATGACGGTATGTGTTGCATGCTGACTGGAACTCTACAGTACATGGCTGGACACAATGCATCGTCTAGATATGCACTGGTATCTACTTATCCTCGAAGAAGATGACCCTGCCGTTAGCTCGCCGTTCTTGCGCTGCCATCGCTCTCTTCTGCACTCACGTAACAGTCATGTCGTCGCGGAAGTATCGCGCGACCTTACCATGCAAACTTAGCAGTTCGCCGCGGAGCTTCCGGTCTCCCCCCCCGAGTGCGTTGCGGATGAGGTGTGTGGCAGCATTGCCGTCGTCCTCAAACACCCACTGTCCGGCGTCGCGCTTGCCGGATCCAGGCAAGTCCTGAACGGGGAAGGGACGCGGCTCCGTCGTCTTGATAGGGAACTCCTTGGCCAGCGTAGCCTTGGACACGTCGTTCCGCGTCTGCTGTGATAGGTATGCGGCCATCAATAGTGTTGCTTCCTCAGAGGTAAGACGATCCCACACTGCAGTCAGCGCCGAGGCCCAACACAGTCGGCCGCCGCATACTCACATCCGTCAGTCGCCAGCACGACGAACCGCAACTTCTCCCCATCGGTCCCCTTGAGACGGCGGTACTGCACCTCTGGCCGGGCGGTGACGTATGGCGGGGTAAAGTTCCACGGCCGGATACTCCTGGGCTTCTCTCCCGCGTCCTTGATCAACGCGTTCACAGCCTCCCCCTGCGCCGTTGTCCACTTGTAGACTGCGTCGCCAAACGCACGGGTCGGCTGCAATCCTCCCTGCACGCGTCCGTTGCGGATCACGGTGTCGCCCTCGTATGGTGGGTGCTCGGCACGCATTCGAGCCACCTCCTTGGGGTTATCGCCCATCTGGTCTTCGCTGAGCGTGTCGCTCCGCCAGCCGTTTGGTCCCTCCCACCCAGCAACAGCGCGGCAGTCGCCCGTGACGGCGACGTAGAGAGTGTTGTTCTCAGCGTCGACGACTGCCGTACCGACGACAGCTCCGGCTGCGGCGGGCGCGGCGAGCGCAGCAAACTTGTCGCGTGCCTCCTCAGATTGATCGGTCAGCATGTCGGGGAGAGCGCGAATGGGCCCAGCGGAGATGTTGTCGTCCAGCTTGACAAAGCTGCTGTCAGCAGGGTGGTGATATAGCAGGTTTGGCCTTAACGTACGAAGACTCAAGGCTTTTGGAGATGTTGAGAGGGCTCCACGTCTTGGCCCAGGTGAGTACATCGTAGATCTGGCCGTACCAGGACCGTCCCGGCACGATGCCGGCCTGCAGGCCCGCGAGGCCGAGGGCGAGCGTTGGATGAAGAGTCTTGCTCAACAGCTGGGAAGTGGCATCGCCCGCATGCCCGTCGATGACGGAGAAGAAGGACAGATCCCGGCTCCCGCCCTCCTTGTCCCTTGGGACAATGTCGGCCGCACTGCGGTCCTCGCACGGCTCATTGCTCGCGAGGTAGTTGCTGTCCCACCGCGCGACGGGGTTTCCGAGACGCGCTGGCACGGTAGACGCCTCGTGTGCATGCAGCATCGTCTCCATCTCCCGAGGCGACTTGCGCTCAAAGGTGACGCTCTGGCGGTTGTTCCCGCGGCCAATGACGACAGTGAACTCGTCCTTCTGCGCGGGGTACACGCCCATCTGGCGCGTCTCGTACCACCACACAGCGGCCGAGGCGACGAGAAGCGCACCGGCGATCAGGGCGTTGCGGCGCGTCGTGTCGGGCGTGATTTCCTTCTTGACTTTGGGCCCGTCGAAGGAGGACGAGAAGCGGGCCGACAGATGGGGCCCAAGGGACGAGTGGGCCTGAGTGGGTGAGGATCGTACATGGAGAGCAGCGGTGTAGGGATAGGAGCGGGCGAGTGCTGAGCGCGCGAGATGCGCGCGTGCAAGGGCGACCATGATGAGGTCGGGGTTGTTGGTGGTGGTGTTGGTTGGAGTTGCAAGTCAAAAGTCAAAACAAGAAATGCTGACACGCGTTGGGGTTTGTAGTTGGGCAGTCGGGCAAGCAAAGGGGAAATCCCACCCCACGCTGTTCCGCGCTGGTCCGGCTGGCACGGATCACTCGGCTCGGCATTGTTTCATCCAAGTTCGTCACTGATCTTTGACCCCACAACAAAACATCTCGTCGGCGCCATCACCATCATCCTCGGCACTACCGTTTGCTCAGTCTACCCCCATTCTCCATCAACTCCGACCCCGACATCCCTGGCAGCCACCATGGTGCTCGCTGGCATCATCTCGTACCTTGGTGGGCTGGCCACCTTTGCCCAAGTCCTCTTCGCCCTCCCCATGGCCCTCGACTTGCTGGGTACGTACAACCACAACACTGCAACAACGAGACAAACGCCGGCACTCGCTGACTTCAGGCCCTCCCTCCTTTCTCCTCCTCTCTCTCCTCTTCACACTCCACCACGCCCTCTACTCAACCCTCCGGCTGTTCTTGAAAAACACCCTCGCCGCACCCCTCATCACCATCCTCAGCGTTATCTCCCCCCTCATCTCGGGCCTCTGCGTCCTCGCAACACTCTACTACTACCTCTACCCGCCCCAGGAAAGCCGGTTCGGACACATCCTCGTCAACGTCCTCCCCTACCTGTACGCGAGCGTCCTCCGATGGGTGTCTCCAGTCTTTACGCTCATCGAGGGAGTGTCGACCCTGCTCGTGATCCAGGTCGTCGGCCGCGTCGGTAAGGGCTGGGCAGACGACGACGAGAAGGAGGAGGGGCTGGAATGGCGCTCGCTCGTAGGCCTCGTCATCGCCGCTCTGGTATACTCGGGCGGTCTGTGGCTCGTCTACTACGCCTTCCCCAAGACGACTCTCCCTGCGTTCCTCCTCGGCGCAGCACTGGCCTCGACGCTGTTCCTCAGCCTCATTGGATTCTCGCTCCGGCGCACAAATGTCCTGGAAACAAGTCTTGTGCTGCTCTACGTAGCATACTCGGCCTGGCTGTCGGGTGCGGAGAGCGCAATGGAGTGAGTGCCAGCGCGATGGAGGCCATCTCCATTCAGCGCCCGTTTACGCCACTCCACACTTGATTCGTGTTATGCTTAGCTGACACTAGACCCCGCCAGTTCGGCACCGGCTGGCTATCGCACGACTGGGCGGTCCCCAAGAAGATCACCGCGCCAAATGTCAACGCGCTCGCCCAAACTGCATTATCCAAAGCTGTCGAGAGCGCGTGGTCCGTCTCGCTCAGCCTGCCACCCCATCTGCTCCTCAGCCTCATTTACCGTGTCGTCGTGCTCCACTTTGCGACCCGGATCGTGCCCATGATCCGAAGGGGGTGGGAAGATGGGAGCGATGCTGCACCGAATTTCTGGGATGGGAGGAGTCTGGGCGAGGAGCCGACAGTGAGTCGCGACGGCTGAAGCTCGCCGAATGGCCGGTCTGTGCTGCTAGGGCTGCTCGCTGACACCAGAACATGCGCATTACGACAATCGTGCTCTCGTTCCGGCGTGCGATCCTCATCGCGGTGTACACCCACCTCTTGTGTGCGTTTCAGCTAACATACGCGACGCAGCTGACATCAGTGCTCGATGCGGGGTCACAAACGTGGTGGCGATGGGTCAACATTGCGTTGTTCCTCGCCGTGTGGAGTCTGGAGCTGCTGCTCGACGCCGAAGACGACTCAGAGAGTGTAGGTGTCGCGCGGTGGAAGTCGGACTAGAAGTGTACAGGTACAAGTACATGCATCTAGATTCTAACCCTGTCGAGACGTGGCAACAGGTGGCTAAGCCTCAACAGCTGTCGGGGCATGAGCTGGCGCGGCGGGTTCACCCCCGTCGGTCTCAAGACTCCTACTTCGCCTCCTCTCCTCCTGCTCCATCCCCCTACGCCAGCGCTTATGTGACTGCCGCATAGCATTCTTCTCCCTCTTTCTCTTTGCCCTGGCCATCACCTTGGCTTCGTGGGCCTCGCATCCCATGCCGACAAGCCCACCCCCCGCGGCGACCTTTGACGCCTCCTCAAAACTCATCATGCCCGCCTCGGCGGCCCTGATAGCGCGGCAGTGCGGTAGGCACGCCGCGGTTGGGCACTTGGCCGCGGCCGTGCCGCCACATGGCTGGCCTGCGCACATCTTCGTCGGCGGTGGACCGTTAACGGGAGTCGGGGCGCGGCTGGGAGTCTCAGACCCCAAATCCCGTTTGGGCACCTTGGCGCTCTCCGGCTCCTTGCGAATATATGGCTGAGCGACCCATTTGGGAAGGTCTCTGTACCCGTCTACGATGGCTGGAGCTGTGACCCCGATCTTGGAACTGTCCTCTCCCATCCGTTCCTCGATGTGCGCCAGGGTGCGTCTGTACTCATCGACCTTGCCGTCGAGGAGGCCTGTACGGGTGATGACGTCGCGGAGGTCCTCGTGCTGGTCCAGGATTGGGCGGAGGAGGCGGAACATGTGCGACTTCATCGCGTTCCCAGATACCGGCGTCTGCAGCTGCTCACATATATCGAGGTACCGGCGTGCGAGGTGTAGGACGTTCGAGTAGGCGTACTCATGCTCTGGGGGCATGAAAAGAGCCGGGTTGGACAGGTTGCCCTCGGCGGTCATGACGCCGTCGACACCCGTGTACTCGAGACACCGCGTCGCGTCGTCCGCATAGAGGATGTTGCCGTTCGCGAACACCGGCACCGACACGGCCGCCTTGACCGCGCGGATCTGGTCCCAGTCCGCGAGGCCCGTCTGCTGTCCCTTCATCTCCCGCGTGCGGCCGTGGCATGTGAGGATCTGCGCGCCGGCAGCCTCCATCATGCGCGCATACGCGATGGTCTTGTTCACGTCGGGGAAGATGCGGAACTTGGCCGTCACGGGCACGCTGAGGTTCTCGTGCAGGGTGGAGATGAGGCGCGAGATGAGCACCCACTCGTCCTGCAGGAACGAGCCGTAGTGGCCCTTCCGCGCGATGCCCTGGGGACAGCCGAAGTTGATGTCGACGGCGTCGCAGTGGGCCTCGACCTTCTTCGCAGCAGCCAGGAGGACGTCTGGGTCGTTGGCGCAGAACTGGACAAACAGCGGCCGGTCGCCGCCCGCGATGCCTGCCAAATCCTCTGCACTCCCCTCTTCCCCGCACGCGAGGTTGAACTGCGGGTCCTTGTTCCCCATCTTCTTCTTGAGGAACACCTTGGCATGCACCATTGGCGTGTAGCTCAGATGGACGCCGCCGGGGTATCGGGTAAGCGTTTTTCCTTGGGGCGTAGTGATCTCCGTTGCTGGGCCGGCAAGGGAGGGCGGGAGCGGAGCCTTGGAGAGGAGTCGCCATGGCTGGCGTCAGCGGGGAGACAGGAATCGACGTACCAGCTCGCTGGCCTCAACCATCGGCGCGAGGACATGCTTCGGGCTCCCGATCGACTCGTAGAACTCGTACCCGCCCAGCTTGGGATACTTGGGCGTCGGTGGAGCCGTGAGGGGGTATCGGTCGCCAGCTGCTGGTGCCACTTCTGGCGCTTCGGCTGGCCCCTCGGCCGGAGCCGCAGCTGCTGCCTCAGCCATTAAGCGTGCAGTGGTCGGAGGGACGTGCTGCGGGGAAATTCGGAGTGCCCGGAGTACCGAGCGGAAGAGGGACACCTTGATAGCTTGTCTGCAGGGTATGCAGCGGAGTGATGGAGGAGGGCGAGGTAGTGATGGTGATGGGGCACAAACAGGTGATGAGCAGTCACCAGGAACATGAACACCAACTTTTCGTGTTCGCCACTGAAGACGATTTGTGTTACGTAATGCCACGTTTTGTGATTAGGAATTGGATTCTAAATCGAGTATCAATGCGTTGCTAAATGGAATATCGGCATTGATTGTCCTGTCGCACTCGCTCTTTCACCTGTTCACCATTGACCGTCTCTTGTCACATCCCACAGCCTCGCTCGCAGCCTCGAGCTGGCTTTGGAACAATAGAACGCTCACGTCAAGAGCTGGCCAGGACAGCGGATAGCTGAACACCTGCGCCATCTCACTACACCAGCGCTGAGCCTACATTGCTCCCTTGTAGAGCGCCGGATCCGGCCTGCTATCCAGAATGGCAGCCCCGACCGCTACCGAGCTGGCATACCTCGGCGCGCTGGCGCGGCAGCCCAAAGATGCGCGCCCAGACCAGGTTTACGAGGTGCGCTGCGACCGAGTCGCTCGCTGACATCAGAAACTCGAGATGGTCGGCAAGGGCGGGTACGGCGCAGTCTACCAGGGCCGGCACAGGGAGAGCGGGCACGTTGTCGCGCTGAAGATTATAAATCTCGACACGGCGGACGACGACGTCAGTGACATTCAGAAAGAGGTGTCGCTGCTTCAACAACTTATGGCTGGCTTTGCAGCCGGCGGCGCGGGGACCATGCCGAACGTGATCAAGTATTATGGGAGCATGATGGAGGGCCCGAAGGTTTGGATTATCATGGAGTACGCTGAGGGCGGGAGTATCCGGACGCTTGTGAGTGAACCGCGGGGCGGAGAGGATGGACTTGCTGACGTGTAGTCGAGAGCGCAGCCATTGAAGGAGTTGCATATTGCGCTGATTATGCGCGAAGTACTTGTGGCCTTGACGTTCCTCCACAAGAATGGGATCATCCATCGTGATATCAAGGGTGCGTCCTGGTTTGGTATCGGGGTCTCACGGCAGCCGCCAACGTTCTCATGACGACACAACCGCCCCGCATCCTCCTGTGCGACTTTGGCGTGGCGGCTCTCCTTGCGTCCAATACCTCCAAGCGCTCGACTTTCGTCGGCACGCCGTACTGGATGGCGCCGGAGGTCGTGACCCAGGGCCGCCTCTACGACGTCAAGGCCGACATATGGTCATTGGGGATCACCCTGCTGGAGATGGCACACGGCGAGCCGCCAATGCACGGCCAGCCGGCGGCGCACGCGGTCAAGATTCTCGGAGACAAGAAGCTCCGCGCGCCGAGGTTGGAGGGCGGGACGTGGAGCAAGGAGATGCGCGACTTTGTCACTGCGTGTCTGAACGAGGAGCCGAGCGACCGCCTGAGTGCCGAGGATCTGAGCAAGACCAAGTGGATTCGCGGTGTCGCCAAGACACCGCTCACGACACTGAATGAGCTCATGGCACGCTTCCAGCAGTGGAAGGAGAGCGGGGGGCAGCGAATGAGTCTCGCCCCCGGCGTTGGCGCCCAGATCGATGACGACGAGTCCGTCGCCGATGCCGATGACTGGAGCTTCACCGTCCGGAGCAGGATGAGCATGCTCGATGCGGACGAGCCATCGTCTCTCCCTCCGCCGGAGTCGCTCCGGCGGTTATTCCAGGACGACGGCACAGCGGACCCGTTCTCGAGTGCGTTCACACTAGGGCCGCCGCCCATCCCCGACGAGCCCGAGTTCGACGACAAGTCCGATGCGGGCGGCACGGTGCGCCAGAGCAGGAAACCCCGCCATCTGTTCATCGTGACCAACCCGTCGAATCCGCCGGGGTCAATAGGCAGCGGGTCAACCGAGAGCTCCCAGGTGACCCCGCTTGCGCGGCCACAACAGTCTCTCCGGACCCAGCCGAGCATGGACACGTTCGCCTCGGCGCCGACAATGCGTGCGGGACCGACACCCGAGCCCCCCGCCGTCCCCAAGCGCCGCCCTTCAGGCTCCGACGCCGCACTCCGCGGCTTTCAATTCCCTCTCATGACCGGCGCCCCGCCACCACCGCCCAAACCCCAGTTCCCCCGTGCGGCGACATTCACAGCCATGCCAGCCCCGCTAAGCGGCAACAGCGGCGGCAGCGACGAGCTGAGCCCGCTAGAAGGCCCCGCACCGCCCTTTGCGCGGCCGCCGATGATGCGCCAGGCCTCCGTCACCGTCATGGAAGGCCGCGCCGCCAACCAGACCCACGCGCAGGCGCAGCAGCTCGCACTCGCCCAGGCCGAGGTGCCTGCCAGCCCGACCAAGAGCCTGCTCGCGGCCGGGCGGCAGCCAGTGCGCATGATGCGCTCCCGCTCCGGGAGCAGGGTCGAGGAGAATTCGGCCGTGGGGCTGCGCGATCTCCTCAAGCTCTCCCCGGCGGTTCCGGACAACTCGGATCTGCTGCCGCCGAGCCCGAGCACGGTGACCGCGCCGAAGCCGTTCATCGCCTTCCCCAGTCCGCTGGGGGCCGGCGAGCTGGTGCACGCCGCTACGGGACCTCAGAGCGCGGGCGGGCTCGGTGTAGCGGGCTTAGGCGGGGGTGCATTCCCGGGCAGCGGGGGAAGTGCAGGTGCGCCGGCTGGCTTTGCCGGCTTGGGGATTCCCAATCTCCCGTCGGGCCTTGTGTCCCCGCACGACAATAGCTCGACCGTCTCCCTGCCTGCCGTGCTTGCCGATACGGGGCCGCTTGGATGCCCTCAAGGTCCACGTCCACTGGATCTGCCGCGCCTGGACGACGTGGGGTCCGCCACGGCCGAGCTGGAGAACACGATCGACGAGCTGCGCCGGTGGCTCGATATGGTCGCGCGGGGGTTGGACGATGTGCTCCGCGTCAATGTCGAGGAGGACGAAGTTGGCGGTGTCGCTGTGGGGGTTGGTGGGTCCGCCTAGTCGCGGATAGATGGGAGAAGGTGCTGTAGACGCTGTTGTACAGATGCATTCATTTCGCATTCGCGCACTTCACGTGTTCGTGGGATGTTGTACTGTAGCGGTGCATACGCCTTCTACGCTGCCATACATCCTCGACACACCTCGTCCTGCTGCCCGATGATTATCAGAAGTCTATCTATTGACAATGTCCAACCATTAGATGCGGCCCCCGGCGCCACTGGGCCCGTTCTTCGTCGGTCCTGGGCTCATCAAGCGCAGATGTTCCGACTGCTCGTTCACTTCAAACGTGGTCTGAGGGTTAGCAAGCGTCGAGGGAGGGACGAGAGTGTCTCCCCAAGGGGAGACCACGGCGCGTTGGTGGTGCTACACGCCTCGCGCCGTTTACGGGGCATCCGCTTTGCTCCCCCTCGCACGGCCTTGGACTCACCACTTGCGGAAGATACGCCCCCGCTCCAAGATCTAGACTCCAGAGATCGTCAAATACCGCAACGCCGTTGTACCCGCCCGAGATGAAGATGCGAGCATCGTGCAGCACAGCAACGTGGTAGCCTCTTCCAGGCGGAGGGATGCCCTTGGGCACCTTTGACTCCCACGCCAAAGTGGTGAGGTTGAAGAGAAGGACGTCCTGGGCGTAGGTCTGCCCGTTGTGCCCGCCAATCACAAAGAGGTACGAGCCGACCTGCGTCGCGGTGTGGCTGAGGCGGTTGTGCTTGACCTCGGTGGGGACGAGTGTCCAAATCATGGTTTCTAATGTCAGCGAGGACGCAGGCCGCTACAGCACTTGCATGCTACTCACGCAAATTCAACACATGGACATCCGCAAAGCTCGCATGGCCGTCACTGCCGCCGAACACAATCATCTTGTCGCCGACAAGGTTGGCAGTGTGGTATCCCTTCTTCTGGGGCACGTCCCCGCGGGGGCGCCATTCGTGCCAAGTCAGGCGGTTCGGGTCGCTGACATCTAGCGCCCAGACGTCGTTGAGCGCTGCCTGGCCGTTACCGCCGCCAAACACGACGAGGTAGTTTCGGTACAGGACCGTGGTGTGAGCTCTCCGCGGTGGCGGGAGGTTGGCACGCGCAGTAGCAATTTGAGGCCGGGAGAAGCGGTGTGTGACTGTGTTGAACACCCACACATCGTTCGAGTAGGTTGGCCCATCGCCGCCGCCAAAGATGTAAAGCTGATCGCCGACAAGCGTAGTTGTATGCGCACGGAGCGGGGGGAGCGCCTCACCGTGTGTTTCGACTGTGCTCCATTGCAACGATTCTGTGTCGAAACTGGCCACGCCGCGCCAACAAGATCGCGCATCAACACCACCCAGGAACCAGATACGGTCGCCGACCAGCGTTCCAGTATGCGCTCTTAACGCCTGTCCTGGTGGTCGGCCATGTGCAGCGACAGGCGAAAAGTACATTGCGGAGGCGGGCGCGCGCGCAACCTTTGCAGATGGAAGGATTGGAGGCAGGAGGGCGTCGCCGTCGTCTGACTGCGCCTTGGCCGTATCGCCGCGCTCGCGAGCTTTTGGCGGTCGACGTACGCGCTGTCCTCCTTCAGACGGCTGACGCCGCTTGCTGTCGTTATCGGCCGAGTCTGCATCGTCCTTGTCGCGTCGGTCTCGGGGCACGACAACGGTCGGTTTACGGTCGTTTGAGGCGCTTGGCCTACGCCTTCCCGAGGTTCCAGATGCTGAGGGCGCTCCCCGGTCATTGTTTTCGACAGGGGCCGCTGGCGATTGACTTCCGTTAGGTCCCAGCGACGACATGTTGGCTGGAGGGCCGAGGCTAGTTGTAGCGAGGTTCATGGCAGACGCGAATGCAGCTTGGGAGGAGCCAAGGGTAAAGTCGCGGTAGCGGTGTGCCGAACGCGCAGGCACAGCAGGAGCAGTGCCAGGGGTACCACCGGACGCAGAGGCGGCTTGCGGGGAGGTGCTTCCCGAGGGAGTGCCGGAAGGCGGAGGAGATGTCGGAGACGCGGCGCCGCCGTCGAGTGGTGGACGTGTCGTCTGGGCAAGGTGAGCTGGATATGTGATGGGTTCAAGGTCAAAGCCAGCTGCCGGTGAAGACCCTATGGCAGGGAGGGCCGACGAATGCATGGGCGCACGCTGGGGCACCTTTGTCGAGTAAGGGTAGGGGGAGACAGGGGATGTTGAGGAGGGGACGAAAAAGCCGGACGCGTTCTGAATTGGCTGCGGAGACGCGAGTTCTATTCCAGAACCGATGACGGGGGATGTGGATGCCGACGCGGTGGTGCTGCGAGATGGTTGTTGTTGTTGTGGTTGCTGTTGTTGTGGTTGCTGTTGCTGCTGCTGCTGTTGCTGAGAGGCCGAGGATGGGACAACGATGGGATGTGACGAGTCTTCGGCGATCGAGGAGATGGGAGCTCCGAACAGGGCCGAGCTGAGCGACGTGTCGTCGACCACGACGCGTGCTAGGGACGGGAATGCCGAGCTGCGAGCTAGTGTCTCGGTCTCGGGAGGTTGTGGTGGTGGGGACGAGCTTTTGTCGGCGCGTCGGAATGGGGAACGAGTGAGGGTTGGGAGGCGACGGAAAGTGTTTGAGCCCGGTAGGGAGGTGCGGTGCCGGCCTGTTCGAGTGAGGGCGCGGGAGGGAGTCGGAGGTAGGATGTAGGGGAAGCGAGTAATGGAGGGCACGGAGCGAAGCGAACGCAAGTCGAGGTAAAGGGTGGTTGGGGTGTCAGTGGCGCGTAAATGAGGCACGTGCGTGTAGAGACAAGTCGTTCGGGTTCGTTGAAGCGAATGGATGGATGGGTGAATGAGTAAAAGAGGAAGAGGAGGAGTGCGAGGTGGAAAAAGGGGAGAGCGGGGAGGGCGGCGGTGTGATCGATCGGGCGGGATGGGATATCGGATGGGATGGGATGGGATGGGATGGGATGGGATGGGATGGGATGGGATGGGATGGGATGAGATGAGGTCGGGTACCAAAGCCGTCGTGTCCGCGTGTCCGCGTGTCCGCGTGTCACGATATCATCCCAAGAAAGGCAAGACAAGGAGTGCAAGGTACACCAGATGGTTTGTCCCAAGTCGTCGGAATGACCCAGAAGTGGTATGGGCGTGTCGTAACCACAACCCAGAAAATAACAACGTGGAGCAGAACGAGTGCGAGAGCGAGCGCGTCACTGTCAGCCTCAAATCAAGCATAGTAACCAGGGGCAGCAACAGAGACAACAGCAGTCGATGCGATGAATGCAGGAATGGGGATGGGATGCACGGCTGGATGGATGGTATTGAGCTCCTGCGACGATGGGCAGGGATAAGGCTTGAGCCACCATCTCAGTCATCATAGGCATCTCAGTCATCACAGTCATCACAGCGATCACAACGTTTGATGCACCAGTCCAACCTGCAATCGAGCCATCGACGGCGGCTGGGCATGTCGAACAGCGAGCACGCCAAAGTGCACGGGCAGCACGGACTCGTGTAGGGGCATTGGCTTGGCCACGCCCATGTGCTGCGCTTCCACACATAACCCAACCCGTACGCGCCATACGCATGCGCTTGGATTCTGTCGAACATGCAGGAAGAGGGGGGCGTGGCCAGCCCACTACTATTGCCACAGCTTCCACCACCCTTCATTGCCTGGCTCTTCGGCACACGTACCATTGGGTTCCATCTTGCCCTGCGTATATTGAGGTCGCGACGAAAGGAGCTGGAGGATCGAGGAGCGCGCTCGAGCCCGCTGAGAGCCGCAACCTCAGACCTCAAGGCACGCCTGACCCGGTCGCACGGATGGGTCTGCCTTTCGCCCGTTTCGTCGGTTGCGCCTGAATGCGGGCGCGGTCGACGCAATAGGGTTGGAGGGAGACTGGATGTGGGGGCGCGTGGACTTGGACACGGACACGGACGCGGAAGAGCACGCGGACGAGTGGGAACAGACGGAAGGAGTCTGCGTGGGTTTTGTCGACGCGTGAGTGCGGATGGAAGTGTTTATGAGAAGTGTTGTCGAGGAGTGGATAGGGTGGATGTAAAGAGGATGAGAAAGATGTCGGGTGAGCGTGTGTCGGGTGAGCGTGATCGTGATCGTGATCGTGGTGTGGAAGGCTTGGAAGCCGAACCATGAACAAAGGGGCTGAGACTGCTGAGACTGCCGCCGCACGTAACGGCCGCGCAGAAACTGTACTCTCTACTACGTGTCCAAAAGTCGAATAGCAAACTCAGAGACATTCAATTGTTCAATTGTTCACGCCTCAAGTGCAAGCTTCTGCTGCATGCTCTCAAACCCTCAGGCTTTCAATTGCTCGACCTGTTTCTGGTAATCACATCTATTATGGCATAGCTCAACGTAGCGCGCTCACCCTGCCCGCATCCTCGGTCTCCTCATACTTCCGCAGTTTCCGGCTGCTGACACTGAATCTGACATGATTTTGACTTTACTGCATGTCAGTCCTCATCCCGCCCTTGTGCTCCACGCGCTCAGTCGCGTGCCTCGATCCTAGTTCAAGCTTTCGTAGCTCTGCGTTGCGACACGACACGAGCCATTGATAGATGACACGATGCGACGCGCCCGACGACACGTACGGCACGCACTTGTCGGATCCACACGACTGTGCGATGGGTAGGACATGGGATGCAACGGGCTGACGGGCTGACGGGCGGGCTTGTTGATTAATGCCTTAGTCCCATGCTGATCTTAGTGCGACTACTAGGCCCAAGTTGGATGTCAACGTGGCATTGCAGGAGCTGCGATTCTGCCGTTCTGCAAGCATCGGACGAGTGCGAGTGCAAGTGGGCAGCATGCAGAGAGTGGTGTACAGTAGTATCTGGTAAAGCGTGACGAAAAGGACGTACGACAGGCTCCCGCGGTGTACATTACCTTACATTACTCACGCTCATGTGCGCGTATATGTCGTCGTCAGTGGTCTTGTGTCCTGTATTCCGAGGGCGGCGCCAAGCGTGAGGTGTGCGTACCGAGGTGTACATACCAGTTGCTTTCATGCGTTCATGCATGCCTGTCTAAATCATGTCGTCGGCGTCGTCGTAGTCATTCTCGGCGTCGGCGTCGTACGTGCATTGTGTGTTAGCCCTGAGCCAAAATGTCCGCTGCCAACAAAGATCCCTTTAGGAATTCTCCATTAGGATTCTTACCCTAATACGATAATCTGGCCCTTAATGCCTTTCTTAAGTAAGCCCTCCTCTTACCTCCACCTCCACTTGGCAATCTTCTGGCCCTCTGGATCCTTGGAGTATGTTGTGATTTGCCTCTCGCTGCATCGCTCATCGTCGCTGGATATCCCAATGCCGCCATGATCCCACACTCCAGTACCTCCAGCCACTTGGCGACGGAAACCGCTCTTCTAGACACTTTATACCGACGAAGTCGCGCCCAGCATCGATCCCAGATTTTTCTCTCCCGTCTCCAGGCTGTCCTCCGCCTGGCCCCGCGCGTCATCACAGCACTCGCTCTCCGCGGCGGGACGAAGAGATGGGGCCAAGTGGAGAAAGGCGAGGACAGGGAGCTTATTCTACACCTACCAAAAGTATGTGTCGGGGTGAAGTTGGGTTGGATTCTGGAGGTCATACAGCCCCTGAGAGTCTCCAAGAGTCTGGGGTGCGTGAGCTTCGAGACATGATGTGCGCCGTCGAGTATTTTTGAGCGCAACTCAACATTGTCTATAGGAGTAGCTGATACTGACGGCAGTTTACGTCCGCCCTCGTCCATGCGGCCGCCGCCTCATCCGCCGTCCTCCAGCTCAACCACTTTATGCCACTGCACACGACCCTCCTGGCATCGTACGCCCGGATGTTTGCCGTCACGCTAGCGCTCGGAGAGGCAATGGGTCTGTCACAGGACACGCTCCTTACGCCCTCCGAAGGGTCGGTCCCACGACGAGCCCTTCCTGCGGATACCGAACGTCTACCTCAAGTGAGGAGTGGCGAGCTGGCCATCCGCGAGGCGGTCGGGAGTGATGTGGGCGACTTTGGGGAGGTCATCAGGCGTGATGCTCCGAAACCGGACGCAGAAATACAGGTCGAGACACCGCGCGACGTTGGGAAGGTCAAGAAGCGCAGTGTTGAGGCCGAAGTCGCGGAAGTCTCACGGGAAGACCGGACCGACAGGCCGACGAAGAAGAAGAAACGTGCCGCGAACGGCATCGACGGCATCTCCGCCAAACCCAAGAAGAGAGCCGACCCTACCGAGTCTGTGAAGGATATAAACGGGCGGAAGAAGGCTAAGGCGCGCGAGTGGGACAACGACGTCGTCTGGGAGAAGAACGGACTGCATACTTTCGACGTCAAGCAGCGACCGCCAGACGCAGAGGCGCCGCCTAAGAAGAAACAGAAGAGTGTAGCCGATGTCGATGCGGCCAAGACGAAAGACAAGACCGCGACCAAGGTGGACGCGCCGAAGAAGAAGAAGAAGAAGACCAGTGCAATGGATGACATCTTTGGGTTCTAGGACTACAACATGCTCTTATGGCTCGACAGTGTAACTGTGTACTATTATGTATCTCAAATGCTTGTTGAACGGTTGGAACAATCACTGGCAATCAGGCCTCCATCCCTCCCGCCTACTCTGACAACACCTTCCCGTTACTCACAAACCCCTCCTCGTCCTCGCCGACTCCAACCCCCATCGCGTCCCAGGCCTCCAGCACGTCGCTCGCCGTCGGCCGGCCCTCGGGCGCTGGCTCGAGCATGGCGCGGAGCATCTCCCGTACGCCATCGGGAACGCGAGCAACGCCCTCCCTTCCTGTGCCGAGGAAGAACATGGCCGGCGAGCCGTCGGCATAGGAAGGCGCGGTAAGCTGGGTCGGCGACCCGGGCTGGGCGGCCGGCTCGTTCGCCGCGTCAGGTCCAGACACGTTGCGGAGGGGGCTCCGGATGGACGATGTCCTGCTGACAGGGGAACGAGGGGGCGTTTCGGGGGTTTCGTCGCCCAGGAGCCGGTCGACGGCATTGTGTCGCCCATGGTGCCATGCCGCCCAGAGGCGGACGCCGGCCGGCGAGTCCTCGTGCGAGTGACCCGCGTCCGTAGAGGCTTGGATGCTCTCGGCCGATCCGACGCGGCGCAGCGGCGTCGAAGGGGCGTGCGTCTCGGCCTTGAGGCTAGTGTTGACGCTAAGGCTATGGGCGTGGTTGTGCGTATGCGGGGCACGCAGGCTGCCCCCGCGCCGAACGGCCACGTCGGGGACGGGGTCCGCCCTCCATGCGCTCGGGTACGGGCTTGCCGTTGCCGAGCTAATCCCGAGGTTCTCGGTTCCGACCCGCGCTAGGCGGTCGCGCTCAGCCCACGTCCACAGGCCGCCGTTGCGCACGTAGTGCATCATCTCGACAGGCCGCGCACCGCGGTATGGCTCCCGACCCGTCAGGCACTGATACAGCGTTGCGCCGAGGGCGAAGATGTCGACGGGGAAGGAGAATGGCGCGGCCGGGTCGACGAGCTCTGGCGGCGAGAAGGGGAGCGTACCGAGCCCTACGCCGTCCGTCGGCGGGTGATCCGGGTGGATGAGGAGCGAGGAGCCAAAATCCGAAAGACGCAGGTGGAGGTCGGTAGTTAACTGGAGTCAGGTTACTCACTCGGGTGATCTGGTGATCGGGATGGATTCATTCCGCAGGGGAACATTCTGGTACTCACCAGCAAGTTGCTCGGCTTGACGTCTGCGTGCACGACGCCCTTGCCGTGGACCCACTCGAGGGCAGCTGCAGCCTCGCGCGCCCACCGACCCCACAGCTGTGGTCCGACGAGGCCGGGGCTTGTGCGCAATAGGCGGTCCAACGTACCCAGCGGGGCGTGCTCGACGACCAGGACGATTCGGGATGGTGCAGGAACTGTGGCACTTGGGCCAGGACCGACAGCGCGACCGCCGGGAGCCTCCGGATCGGCCCCTCTGCCGCCCGCGTAGATTGTCGATGCCCGGTGACGACGCGGGGGGGCATCCTGTATCAAGGACCGCGCATCTGTGGGAGGTTCGACCGGCGAACCCCGGCTGCTGGGCGAAGCGGGCGCAACACTCGGCGAAGTGTCGTCTTTGACAGCGATAAGTTTCACAGTGTACACGCGCCCACGACCATTGCCGCTACCGAGACGATTGAGGAAGAATGCCTCGCGTAGTCCCATTGTCTGGCTCTCGCGGTCCGGCGCGAGTCGCTTCGCGGCGCACAGCTTCCACGCCTCCTCATTGCCATGCTTGTACGCCGCGAGGAAGACTGACGCGTAACGCCCTTCGCCGAGGAGATACGCAGGCTCTGCCATGAAACGGAGTTGGACGTCGTCGGCCGAGTCGGCCGCGGGAGTCGGCGGAACCCATTGAGGCGCAAGCGAAGGGCTCTGGTGCAGGGGGCTAAGCGAGGAGGGAGAGTGAGAGAGGTGGGAAGCTGCGCTGTTCGTGTGCGAGTGGGAGCGGAAGGAGGGGGCCGTCGGCGACGTCTTCTTCAGCGACCCGTCGCGCCGAAGGCTGGCTGCACGGCTGAGTGCGAGCGGGCTGGGCGGCGCGGGCACGTTCATTGGGGCTGGGGGAGGGGTGTCGGCGCTGGCGGTGGCAAAGAAGGATGAAGTTTTGGAGGTCGCGGCGACAGGCTGTGGTGGGGAGGGAGGAGATGGGGGTCGGGAGGCTCGATCGTCGAGGGCATGGCCAAAGCCGAGCGGGGTGTACTTGGTCTCCGGCGTGTGTCCAAACTGTGAGGACTCGGCGAGAGCGCGGGACGCGTCCGTCAATGAGCTTGAGCGGGGTGGCCCGAAATCCAACTCGTGCGACTCGTCACGGGCAAAGGCTCTAGATTTAGCAGCGGCCAGTCTGCGGGCGAGGAGCGCGCCGCTCCCTTCGGTATATTGACTGGGGCTGCTTGGCGGCGAAACTGGCGGCAGTCCTTGCAAGGGAGGTGCTGCTAATGGCTGGGCGGCACCATTGAGCGAAGAAGGCAATGGGCTGGGGGTTACTGGGAGGGCGGAGGGAGTGGGAGCTCGCCGGGGAGTGGAGATGTCCACGCTGCCTGGCGCTCCGGGACGGTCGACGAGGCTTGGACTGCTGCTGGATGCGGTACTGTTGAGGTATACCCCTGGGACGGCTGGGAGCGGAGGCGGCGGCGGCCCCGGCGTCCAGCTCGTGTTGAAGAGGTCGTTCCGAGACCCGGCGGCGCTCGGTGGTCTGCTGGGGCCTGGACTTGGTCCCGCGCCGCCAAATGGCCGTGCGCGTCCCGCGCCAGGCGGTAATATCTCTGTCGCCATCGGCGGAGGATGGTGAGGACAGTGAGAGATAGTAGTTGTAAACGTTGACACGGTACACGAAGCACAAAGGACAAAGGACCGTTACGGGTCACTCGCCCAGCGCGTGATTTGTGTCGAGTCGTGCCGGACAGACTGCTGACTCAGGGCGTGAGTGACAGTCGACAGTCGCCTATCGACGAGTGTGTGTTCGAGTGGTCGTGTGGTGTCGAGAAGAGATATCAAGAGGGCAATGGAGGCAATGGGCAGCTTGGGAAATACGATGAGATGTGGGCAGCCCCAGGATTGTTCTGGAGATTTAGTGGGGCCGGAAGCTGAGGCGAGATGCGAGATACCTCGAGATGGCTGCGGGATTCCGACCCTACAATTGCGGCACTGGCGCACAGATCTTCTCGGCGCAGTCCGAAGGGGTGGCAAAAATGCGCAGCGACGAAGCGAGCACGATGGCGACGATAGCGGGCGGGACGTGTATCGAGTTGTCGGGGGTCGTGGATGCGTGTAAGAGATGGTTTAGAGGAGATTTGATGAAGTGAGATCAGATGGGGCAAGCGATTTGCGATCCGAGTCAACCCAGTGTTCTACGCCGAGGGCTGGCCTGGGCGGGGCAGGCGGGGCAGGCGGGGCAGGGGCTGGTTGTCCGGTTGTCCGGAGCGGTCAAGGGAGTCGGAGCAGGAACGGCTGCGAGGATAGGGGAGTACTTACGAGTACTTGCGACGGCGAGTACGCCGACGAAGCGCCAAGGACGGCCAAGATAAACTCGTCTCTGATGCAGATTTCACTGATCAAGACATGGACGAGGTCACCAGGCAGCGTTGAGAAGCGCCACGACGTCGCATCGTTATTCGCGTCAAGTTGACGTTTATTTGCCGACTTGGTCGCTGTTGCATTTCGTCTTATTCAACTCGCCTCGGCTCTCGATGCTACCGTAGCCTATGCAGTAGCCAATGCAGTACTGTAGTCGGGCCGCAGTCCATCGCAGACCATCGCAGACCATCGCAGCCGAGTCAACGAGCTGACGAGAGGGAGTACGCAAGCTCCCCTCGGCTACCCTTGACATTGGCCATCCAGGATTCGACGAGGCCAGGTCCCCGTCTCTCAGGGAGATGCTGGAATACTCTGGCCGGGCAGACTGCCGTTTGGCCGGAGACGCCACAGCAGTCGGGAAACGCGCCGAAGCTTGCAGGGCTCAAGTCCGAAGGAGGCGTGGAGCCGTGGAGCCGTGGAGGCGTCGTGGCGTCGAGCCATTGAGCCATTGATGCATGGGGCCATTGATGCAGGGGGTTAGTCGACGACTCTGGGTCGAGACTCTTGGCCGGACTAGCGCCCAGGATAACCCCGGTCCACTCCACGACGACAACCCCGGTCCACCTCCCAAGGTCCATTCCCAGCATCATTCCGCTTGGCCGCTTGGCTCATTCTGTATCTCTCCGGCGTCAAATGTCTAATCCCACAACTGCGCTAAAGTCAGACGCCAAGCCAAAGTCTGTGACGTCTTGGCTTCACATCGATTATTAACGCGAGGCGTCTAACTTTCTTGGCGCGAGCGAACGAACGTGCATCATGTTCATTCATTCACTGCCGCACAGAAAGGGCTACGAGTCGAAACCACGAGTGGGTCGAGGCAGAAAGTAGGGTGGAGTATGCATTCACGTCTGAGTATACATCCATAGTCAGAGTATGCATTCACGTCTACTATGCCTGCATTGACAGCCAGCCCTCACGCGCCTCGCGACAAAAGTCTATTTTCGTCGGCCAATTCTGCGGAATACGCTACGGGGATGGCCTGACGCTGCTCCGCCTTCTGGGGTGGCCTACCAATTGAGCTCCTTGCCAAACCTGTCAGCTGCCTCAACCAGAAGCTTCGTGATTCCGGGCTCGTGCGCGCTGTGTCCGGCATCCTGGACCATGTGAAGCTCGCAGCCATCGCCCCAGGCCTGCTTGAGGTCGAATGCGGAGCGCGCCTGGTGTTAGCGCGAGCAGGAGCAGGGGTTGTGCCAGTCGGTAACGTGGGGCCATCGTGGAGCAATGTGGTGTTTTTATCACGTCACGACATCGAGTTCACTGGGAAAAGCCAAGTCGGGTGACTTTCAGGCACTAGGGCGACTGTGGCCGTTCTCAGCTGCTGTGCTTGGCCTTTACCATGCACGACCTCCACGACCAAACGGGGTTTACCCCAAGGCTTCAACAGCGAGATGTGATGAGACGCGTCTAAACACGGTGGCGAGCAAGATGTCAAGTGCCACCTGATCAATCTGTTGGAATGGTAACCTCCTCGGCTGACGACCGGTAACGGCCGTAAACAAGTAAACAAAACCAGATGACAGATGCCTCTGCTCTCCACAACGACGCAGCCATGCTCACCGGGCAAACACAGTCGTAGCGGCCCTGCACAACCACACACGGGAGATGGCGACTGTCGTCAGCTCAAGCGGGGTTTCACGCGAGCTGAGATTCCCCGCAACTTGCCGGGAGACACCGGCGTTGCTCACATCTTGTCCAGCTGCTCCTTCTTGATGAGGTGGCCGTCGGGGAAGAAACCGGCGTTGACAAAGTAGTGGCACTCAATGGAGGCGAATGCGCTGGGATCAGCTCGCACTCGCCCGAGGTATGTGGGTCGTGCGACCCAGGGCAGACGCACGGCCGTGCCCCTGTCGCGCAGGCACGTGTCCAACAGCGGCTCATGCTCGAACTCACCGTGCCCACTTCGCATTGTTGTCCGCCAAGGCGACCATCGCGGGGTCTTGGAATAGCTTGCTCGTGCTCTCCTCCCACGTCGCCCACGCCTTTGCGGCCGTCAGGGACTTGGCATCGTCCGGGTCGGTGAGCTGCTTGTAGTACGCCGAGATGAGGTCGCCCCGCTCCGACTCAGGGATCGGTGCCAGGTATCCCTGCCACGCTTCAGGCCAGATGTCTGTCGTCAGCTTGACTCGCTCTCTTACCCGTGGTGGAGTTGGTTCATACGCCACGACACCGTCATAGCCAACTCACGACTGGCCCCGTCCTGGTAGAACCATTCAAGCTCAGACCGACGGAGAAGGAAGATGCCGCGCAGGATCAGAGCAACACAGCGGTCGGGGTGGGTCTGGGAGTATGCGAGAGAGAGAGTCGAGCCCCTGCGGTCAGTGACGACTGAGGACCGGTGGTGGAGAAGATAACGATCTCCTTTGGGTACTAACCATGAGCCGCCGAAGACGAGCCACTTCTCAATACCCAGCTCCTCGCGCACGCGCTCGATATCCGCAACTGCAGTCAGCTCGACCGGTCGATAAGGTGGCGAGCGGCTAGTAGGTTGTGCACTTCTGACCGCCGGAGTAACAGCAGAGTTGCGGGCAAGTACCACACGCTTTACCGCCGTACTACCTGACCGTACGCACCAAGGTCCCAGGTCGTGTTCTCCTTCAGCTCGGCTGTCCTGAGGTCAGCTCCCGCCGGCCTTGCGACTCACGGCTCTGAACGGCCCGCACCGCGCTGGTCGATAAGGACAATACGGTAGACCTGTGGGTCGAAGTAGATCGTGTCTGACGAGGACGTGCCTCCGCCAGGTCCACCGTGGCTTGAGGGTCAGTTGCTACACGGCGCTCGGCATAGCGGATGGGTCATACATACAGGAAGATCACTGGTATTAGCATTCTCTCGACGCTCCCCATTTGTCCTCCATTCCTGTCCCGCCACTCAAACGGTAGCGAGAGCTGCAGCTCTCCCCTCAGCCACTCCGCCCAGCTCACCAGGCTTGCCCTTGGGATTTCCCGCCTGCCAGTAGCTGCCGTCAGCTGTGCCTCCTCAGGACGAGCTAGCTCACTGGATGGTGTGGATGTCCGAGACCTTCATGGTACGGTCGTCAAAGGCGCTCTGGGGCGCGTACTGCCGCGCTGGGGTTGTCGTGACGCCACTCATGATGTCGGTGACGAAAGATTGGAGGGAGGTAAAGAGATCAATGATGGGAAAGAGACGTCCACGTTGTGCTGCAGCTCAATGGGGGGATGGAGAACGCCGACGCGCGCGCTCAGCTCCGAGATCCGAACATGTCTGGGTGGACCATGTGACATCAGCGCCTTGTGGGATATGGCGGAATCAAATTCGTCCACAGTTCACATACCTCCACCTCGGGACCTCCACCGGGCATTGACACGAGCGTCGTCGTTGTTCATGTCATCATCTACAACATAGTCGCTCATTCGAGCTCGTCGGGCTCTCATCATGCCGTCAGAACCCCCATTACACGCCTCACGGGGGAAGTACACCCTTCCCATTCTCGCTCTCTCACTGTTCATTCAGATCGCGTTAGTCGCGTACGCAGCGTACGTCGATGCGCATCCCGACAAGTTCGGCGGATTGAAATACACCGACGTCGACTGGCGCGTCGTCCTCGACGGTCTGCGCGTAACTTTCGACCCCTCTTCTGATCAGGTCGCCGAGGGACCCCTCGCGCCGCCTTTCGTCGGGTCGCCTTATCACAGAGCCACATTCCGATATACTCCGCTCCTCGTACTCGTCCTCGCCCCGGCCGCCATCACACCCATCCTCGGGCGGCTCGTCCTAGTTGCGCTTACTCTTGCCCTTCCCCCAGTGTTGTTGGAAGCAGGCGCGACAGAATGGAAGGTACATGCGCTGTGGACGCTGAACCCTGTTGTGCTGAACATCACCACAAGGGGCAGTCCGGAGGCACTGCCGTGTCTGTTGACTGCTGCGTTGGCTCTCGCCGTGCGCCGAGCTGGTCTCGGCGCGAGTATCGGGTCAAGAGAAGAGATGGATAGGAGGCGGTGGGAAGATGCAGCCGCTGTCATTCTCGCCCTGGCTGCTAGCTACAAGATCTATCCCGCCATCTACGTTCCGGCGATCTGGATGGCACTGGCACGCAAACATGGCTGGTTTGGCGTGCGCGTATGGCGCTTCGGATTGGTTGCGGCAACAACTGCGCTGGTCGTCAACGGCGCACTGTGGCTCATGTAAGTGGTTGAGGCCGAGCAGTCCATATGCACTCCTGCGCGTCGCCGCTAACAGTCAGCTGGGGCCAGCCCTTCCTCGAACATACGTTCCTGTATCACCTCTCCCGGCTGGACCACCGGCATAACTTTTCGCCCTACTTTCTTCCGATCTACTTTGCGCGCACTCTCCCAGACGCGGGCGCCTCAGCTCTCCTAAACGTGCTGCGACACCCACTTGCCAGCTTCCTGCCACAAGTCAGCCTCGTTCTCGGGGCCGGGTTCGCGCTGACCCAGCGCCTGGGTGTCGAAAGCGCCATGTTCTTCCAGACGGCCTTGTTTGTCGTGTTCAACAAGGTCTGCACTAGCCAGGTAAGTATGAGGAGGCGGTCAAGTGTGGCAGGTGTCTACTTGGACTGCCCATCCTTGCTCCTTTCAATGCTGTTTGCTGACATCAGTACTTCCTGTGGCCGCTCCCGCTCGTTCCCCTCCTCACTTTCCCGTCGCTATCATGGGGATGGCTCGCGGCCGCTCTGGCTGCCTGGATCGGGGGACAGGCATTGTGGCTGTCGCAAGCATACCGCCTCGAGTTGCTCGGCGAAAGTGTGTGGCTGAATGTCTGGGCATCGGGCCTGGTGCTCTTCGCAGCCAGTGTATGGGGTCTCGGCGTATTGTTAGACGGTGCTCGTGAGCGTGAGCACGTCGTCAACGAGCCTACCGGAGGAGTGGATGAGACCAACCCAGTTAAGACCGGATAGAGGATAGAAGATTAGAGATGTGATTTGGACTTTATCAGTTTAGCAGAGTGCCACTGCGCCAATCTCTTGACACATTTCCGTTGGACACTAGACGCCTCCACCGCACGCCCAAGCTCAGACCCTCGCTGTCCCGTCCACGCGATCTGCTCGCATCTCCACAACATCCACTTACCACTCCTCCTCATCGCACGATGGACGACCTCCTCGACCTCTCATGGTCAGATCAACCCAAGAAGGGCCCCGCGCCGATGGGGGGCTCGTCCTTCGACATGCTCTCGCGGCCACAGGGAGCAAACTACTACTCGGGCGCGTCGACCCCCAATCCATCCAAGCCCGGATCCACCGCCGGATCGAGTGCCAACCTGGCCAGTCTGCGCGGTGCCACTCCGAACCCCGGAGTCTCGGCTCTCCGACCCGGCACTAGTCCGCGTCCGGGTCCAGGGGGCAGAGCGTCGCCTGCTGTTGGCGGCGGGGGCGACGCATTCTCCGAACTCCTCGGCATGTCGGGTGGGGGATCGGGCAAGAACCTGAGCATGGCTGAACGGCAGGCGCAGATGGCGGCGCAGAAGGCCAAGGAGGCGGAGGAGGAGCGGCAGAGGTGGGGAGACGGTGCGTTCTGGGACCAGTTAGGAGCAGGCTCGTCGACTCCAGCTGCCAAGCCCACCCCGAAACCAGCGCAGATCATCGCACCCCAGCCTGCCAAAGCGAGCTCCCTCCGCCCTCCGCTCAAGCAGACATCGTCTGCCGGATCAGGACACTCCACTGCGGCTAAGAAGAGTACAGCCGGGTCGATGTGGGACGGCGAGAGCTTGCTGGGACAACCTGAGTCTGGCACAAAGCCGGCCAAGTCGCCCTCGCCGACCAAGAGCGCAGGCAGTTTCTGGGACGAGGACGACTTCCTCAATGGAAATGCCTCCAAGCAGGCACCGACGGCGTCGAAGCCAAAGACGGCACATGAGGAAATGGTGTCCTGGGACGACGACGATGACTTGCTAGGCGGGTCGGGTAGCTCGAGAGCAAAGCCAGCTGGGCGTGCAGCGGCAACATCGGCAGACCCGTGGGACTTTGACGCACTATCGTCCAGTGTGCCCAGTGCACCCCAGGCGTCGGCGACACATGATTATGATGACGACGATCTCCTAGGCGAGCTTGGGCGACCCGCACGCAAAGCGAGCGTGAGTTCGCATTCCACTCCGCAAGACTGACAGCAGACCCCATCACAGACACGACAGACCTCTCGACCGACGTCCCGCCCGGCGTCTCGCAGCACCGCACCTGCTCGGTCCTCCTCCCCTCCCCCACACATCATCGGCCAGATCGTCGAGATGGGCTTCCCCCCCGACCGCGCACGCGCGGCTCTTGCAGCAACGTCAACGGGGGAGGATGTCCAAGCAGCCATGGAGTTCCTACTCGCTAGCCGGGGGGGCACACCGGCAGCAGGTGCAAGGGACGAGGAAGACGAGTTTGACCGCGAGCGGGCCGCCGCCAGGCGGTACGAGGACTCGGAGGCTGATCGGGAGGCAGCCAGGCGGGCGCGGCACGCAGCCAGACGCGCCGGTCCCAAGCGAGATGCCGTGCAGGCTCGGCCCCGAGCTGAGGATTACGGAGGGCCCAGCTCGGGTGTGGGCGGCGTGAATACGGACGATCTCGCGGAACATGCGGACAGACTCATGACCCAGGCGAGCGAGATTGGCGCTTCGATGTTGAGCAAGGCGAGCTTGTTCTGGAGCCAGGGGAAGGAGAGGGCGATGAAAGCGTATGAGGAGCAGAGGAAGGCCTATGACCAGGGCCAGGGGGCTGGGAGGGGCGCGGGGCGCGGGAAGCCCGCGGACGGGCGACCCAGGTGGATGGTCGAGGCCGAGGAGGCTGAGCGCCGCGAGAGCGGATTACCCCCCAGCGCTGAGTTCGGCGACGCTGCGCTGGGCTTCAAAGACTCGGATGACGAGAGCGAGGCTCCACAGGCGCCGCAGCCTCGGACAAAGAAGGCGGACGCGCCGCCGCCTAGCGTGGCCGAGCGCGCGGCCAACCTCTTCTCAGGCGAGCCGGCGCGGTACATCTCCCCGAACAGGCATCCGAAGGGCCGCGCTCAGGCGCCAGCGAACGCTGCCCGCGTCGGCGCGGCCGCTCCCGCAGCGGCACCAGCACGCACCCCGCGCGCAGCCACGCCCGCCCGGCCGAAGACGCCTCTTCGCGAGCGCCCGCTCGTCACCGCCACACCGGCTGCCCTCTCCAAGGCTGCCCAGCACAAGACGAAAGGGAACGAACACTTCAAGCTCGGCCGCTTCGCCGAGGCCGAAACTGCGTACTCTGCTGCTATTGCTGCGCTTCCAGCTGGCCATCTCCACCTCGTGCCTCTGCACAACAACCGCGCGGCGACGTGGCTCAAGCTCGGCGAGCCAAGTAAGGCCGCCTCTGACTGCGGAACTGTGATTGAGATCGTGGGAAGAGACTACCACCCTGCTAAGGAGGTGCCGCTCCCAGGCAATGCGGATACGGAGGGCGTGAAGCTCGGCGACGCATTGGTCAAGGCCACGGCGAAGCGGGCACAGGCGCACGAGATGGCCGAAAAGTGGAAGCTGGCGCTGGAGGACTGGGAAAGGGTGCTTGGTGCCGACGCCGCGTTGGGCGGTACAGGGCTCAAGTCACAGGCAAGCGATGGAATCAAGCGCTCCAGGGGCATGCTCTCCGGTGGTGGGTCCGATCAGCCCAAGCCCAAGCCGAAGGCCACGCCGCGAGCTACGCCCAAGCCTGCATCTAGGCCTGTTGATGTCGCCAGTTCAGCAGCCGTGTCCGGTCTCCGTGCGGCCGCGGCAGCGGCCGAGGCGGAGGACGAGCAGCGCGCAGCGCTCAAAGACTCGATTGATGCGAAGCTGACCGCGTGGCGGGGCGGCAAGGAGACGAATATCCGTGCGCTCCTGGCGTCGCTTGAAATGGTGCTCTGGCCCGAGGTACTGGTCAAGGTCGGCATGCACGAGCTCGTGACGGACAAGCAGGTCAAGATCAAGTACATGAAGGTCATTGCGCGACTACACCCGGACAAGCTGGCTTCAGCTAGCGTCGAGCAACGGATGATGGCGAACGGGGTGTTTGGGACACTGTCCGAGGCGTGAGTACAAATGCTGCTTGAACAGGAACGACGCTGACAAGCAGGTGGGCGGCGTTTAACGCCTAGCCTTATCATAGGAGCGTTATCATAGAACAATGGTAGATGCATCTGAGATACCCCTGTCTGACTTCAGTCAGGACTTTAGTCAGTTCCTCGAATGTGTTCTCGATGACGAATTGGAAGCAGCCCATTGAGCTAAGATAGTGTCTGATCGAGTGACCTGACCGAGAGGCACGAGACATGACGACCATCCTGTGGGGGGACTCAGAATGGGTGGCTCCTCCGATCGAGTAGTTGAGCTTGTAAGCACCTTGGAATAATGCTCGCCGAAAATACCGGCGTGCATGTGATGCTTTCGGACCATCATATTGCCCACTCCGTTAACAGCGGCGTTTGTGACTTGCTGACGCCAAGCCGACATGCCAAGTGACAGCCCCTGTGCATGGATTAGAGTCCCCAAGCCTGCACGAAACCTGCATAGAGACAAACATGTGACCGGGCGGCTTTGCCAAAAGACGTACCCGTCCATCACTTTAATCGAGCTTCAAGGACAATAGCATTCTTGGCATCCCACCACCACACCAGCATACAAAGCGATACAAAGCGCGCCACGCCATGCCGGGGGGATACGAGCTGCTTCCAATGACGGCGTCGCCGCCGCCGTCACTGCCTGCGCCGCGCGATCGCAAAAGGCGTGCACTGAAATTCGCGATCGGAGGCATTGTAGCGGGCCAGACCCTGCTCGTCTGCGGCCTTGTCGGCTACCTGCGGCTGGGAGGAGACACTGGTTCTACAGAGTCTGGCGCCTTTGTTTTCCCTCTTGAGGCGAGTGGACTGGGTGCGCTGTATCGCGATCCACGGCCCATACACACTGCGCTGGCGTTCTGGGCCCAGGCAGAGGCTGAGATCGCCACCGCGGGAGTGGATACGTGCCACGATATGCTGGGGCGGGCCTTCGTGGACGGGTACGTCCACTCCCAAGTCCAGTATTGCGGGAAGGGCTTTACGGCCAACGCGACTGCGGAGACGCGCAAGCAGGCGTCGATCCTCTGCATGCCCGTCCACAGGGACAACTTCACCAACTGGTGGCCGTATCCCGCCGCGCCATGTGTGAGCACCAACCTCCTCGCAGAATCGAATGATTCCTTTGCTGCAGCGTGCGAGGTCACGGAGGACGGGACGAGGCTCCTCGACGAGATGGGCGGAGAGGCGTTCCTCGGAAACCACATGTCGGGCAATGCGGCAGCGTGCAGTGAGGCAGTTGAACATACTGTCCTGCTCATCGGACGGCAGGATGGCTGGAATCCGTGAGTCCTTGCGCGTCTAGCGCTCTGGGCTCTGAGCTGACACCAGATTCCATATTGCCGAAGACCTCGTCACGACGATGGTGACGATGTTCATCGCGGCAACCGCAGTGCCGTCGCTCGCCGAGGAGCGCATCCAGATTGTCGTCACGGACGATTACACCCTCGACAAGAACCGTTTCGCGCCGCTGTGGGACCGGATGGGCGCATGGCCGCCCCGCCGGCTCACGCTGGATCCGTGGCCGGAAGGGACTTGCTGTGAGTCCACATTGTGGCTGAGGGCTTGAATACCAACTCCCGAATCGCGATTCATTCAGAGACCAGCTTGAGGGGCTCCCGCTGACACCAGTATCCAGTGCAATCCACTCTGTCGGGGCTGGGGCATCACTGCTTTCCGCTACAAACATCAGGTACGAGTTCCAGTGTGCATCGAGTATTGTGTGGGCTGCAAGCCACTACTATCGACACCTATTCGGCTTGGCACCAGTGCCGCCTGCCCAGCGGCGTGCAATCAACGTCCTTTGGATCTCGCGCGAGAAGCACAACCGTCTTGTCAATCTCACGGAATGGCAGAAACACCGCATACTGGAGAACGAGGCCGAGCTCGTAAACGGGATCAAGCGCGGTATCCAGCAGATGTGCCAGCACCCATCTGCAGACTTCCCACACGGGTGCGTATTCGAGGACGAGTCCGAGGTCCCCGAGGGCTGGGGCCGCCTCCTCGTCGACGGCCCAACACCAATCAGGTTCGCCTCGATCGACCCGGCCGTCCACGCCTTCGAGAGCCAGATCGAGTATGCCGGCCACACGACGGTCATGGTGTCGCAGCACGGCGGCGCACTCGGCCTGTCCCTCTTCATGCCGCCCGGGACGGGCAGTGTGCTCGAGCTCGACGTGCCCGAGATCTTCTCCAACTTCCACTTTGAGCACTTGGCATACGCGACGGGGCGGGATTACAGGATGGTCGAGATCGAGCACCGGGTCGACGTGGACAAGGTGTGGGTCGAGACGGAGAGGCTGATTCTGCGCGAAGCACAGATGTCCAATGGCGGAATCAGGGAGAGTCTGAAGAAGGGCCAGTCGGATGGGAGTTGGAAGGAGAGAGGGAAATGGGGTAAATCTCCACCCAAATGGGCAAACGGTCCATGGATGGAATAGGCGCTGGCGCCGTCGTTGGTGAAGACTGTATGTACAACATATGCATATGGGGATCTGTCACAGTGTCGGCAATGCGCCGAGCGCCGCTCAAGTTACGAGGTGACGGCAATGTGGCGCAGACCGTGCACCGAAGTCACAAACACTAACAACGATCGTCACCCCCCGCAACCAGTTCCCCATGCCTGCAGCTCCTTTTATCTGTACTGTATAGGACGATCCCTCGGAAACATGTAGTTGATGCCATGCGGGACGCCGAACCGATCCTGTGAGCCCCCCAGCAATAATCTCGCACGACCATCATAAAACACCGAGGCACCCCCTGCCATAGATTGCCGACTCCTTTAAATCGCCGGTATCCTCCACCCAACACCGATAGCCGTTGGGTAAAACAATTCGGTCTCAGATACGTTGAACGGGTGGGCCGGCTCTCACAGCTGCATAGCTGCCTCTGTCTACAAGCCTCTATCTAGTACGTAGTATAGCCCCCGTCCATCACAATATCCGCCCCAGTCAAGAAGTGTGACGCCCTGTCCGAACACATGAGTACGGCCATGTCGCCAATCTCCGCTGGCGTCGAAAACCGCCCGACCGGTGTCATTTCCATCCACTTTTCCACGTAGTCGCTGCGCTCGCTCTCGGTCATGTCGGTCGCAACGTAGCCGGGAGAAATACAGTTGACCGCGATCCCGTACTTTGCCCACTCGCCTGCCATGGACTTCGCGGCCATAGTCAGGCCAGCTTTGGACGCGTTGTACGGCACCTGCGCCTGGGGCTGCATGTTGACAAGGCCCGAAATGCTGGAGATAAAGAGGATGCGTTTGTCGAGGTTGACCTTGTCGTCGCGCTTCCCGCGCTCCTGAGACCCGAGCGCCGCTGGCATGCCGAGCCAGTGCCTCGCAAACGCGCGGGCGAGATAGATCGGCGCGTAGAGGTTGGTCTCCATGATGAATGCCATGTCGTCGTCTGTGACGTCGAGCAGCTCGCGCCACATGCCGACACCGGCGTTGGCGATTACGATGTCCACCTCGCCCACCTCGGCGCTTGCGCGCTCGACCACCTTGTTCACGATCTCCGTCTTCTCCCCTGGGCAGTGGTAGACATGACACTTGGTGTGAAACTCCTCTGAGACGGCCTTGGCGACGTCCGTGGGGTCCTTCGAAGTGTACGTGATGATGGTTGTTGCGCCGGCTAAAGTCAGCATCGAGTGCGACTCGGAGAGGGCTAACCCTGAGCGAACGCTTTTGTAATGCCAAGGCCGATGCCGCGCCCACCACCGCTAACTAGAACGATCTTGTCGCTGAAATCGAGGTTGATCATTGTCAAATGTAACGAGTAGCTTCAAGATGACAGATTGGCATTGGCGCAGTCAGACAACTACTGTTGTGGAATGACCTCATTCGACAAAATGGGACCGTTGCCCTAAGCTGGAGCAGGGCGAAAGGAGTCTGTCTATCTGAGGGCGGATGATTCCTCCGCTCCCATAACAGCGGCACAAGAGTACCGCTGACAGTGGAACTGGCCGTGGGGCTAGTGCGAAGCGCATTGTCAGACGTCGGTGTTCATTTTGAATGCCGACCACGATCATCATATTGAGGCGCCGTCGCGTTTTAAGCTGGATCCTTGTACACCAGTGTACTGGCGACCAATTCATATGCTTCTGCGAGGTATAGATGTACTGACTACAAAGCACATTCCATATCCATGACTTCAAAACGTTCTCGGGCTCTTGGATTGATGCACCTCCCATCGGGCGGCAGTTGCCCGTTGGTTTTGATTTCATACTTTGGCGGGAAGGAGTTCGGCTCACAGTGGGCCGATGCCAGCCAGTCGGAGACAACAATCCGATATCTGCAAGAATCTGCTGACACAGGTCTGAGACCAAACAAAATATAAGACGTGACTCTGTTTATGACTGGATCGCTTTCACGCACCGAGTGACAATGACAGGCCTCAAGATCGTTAGCGTGCTCATCATCGGCGCGGGGAACATCAACTTCGGCTCGCCCGAGGGACCATGGAATCACTCCAAGCGCCTTGAGGAGAAGCTTGGAGAGCGTCTCCGCGTCGTTGGTATCGTTGACCCAGCAACGTCTCGGGCTCAGGCAATTCTGAACACGAAGGCACAATCCCCCGCCGCAACTTCGTACTCCAGCACAGCAATTTTCTCATCGGTGAAGGCTGCTACAGCTGCTATGGGGTCCTCCCCGCCCGACCTCGTTCTGGTCGGCTGTCCACCTGCCTTCCGTGGCACAATGGACGCCTCCCAGGGGTTCGACATTGAGCGGCAGTTGTCTGACGCGTTTCCCAACGCGGCTCTATTCGTCGAGAAACCCGTCGCGGCCGGTGATGTTCCCCAGGCCAAGGCAGTCGCTGCTCTCCTTGAAGACCGCAAGACCAATCTCGTCAGCGTGGGGTACATGCTTCGCTACAGCGCTGCTGTGCAAATGATGAAGCGGATCATCGAGGAGAACGGGCTCGTCGTCATGATGACCTCGGCGAGGTATGTCATGGCGTATGAGCACAGTGCCAAGCCTGCATGGTGGAACAAGTCGATCGACTGCGGCCCAATCGTGGAGCAGGCCAGTGAGTCTTGAGGCACGTTGAGGACGACTCTGACCCAAGCACACTTTTGCGACCTGTCGCGGTACTTTGGCGGGGAAGTGGACCTGGAGAGCATCCTCGCACACTCGGTTGAGTGGTACGAGACGCCGGGACGCCTAACAAAGGTACGTTCCGCCGCAGGGGAAGGCTGACGGCAGATGTCTGTCGACGAGGCTGCCATCCCCGAGGACGACCGCATTCCACGCTTTACGTCCGCGACATGGAAGTACGAGTCCGGCGCCGTCGGTCACCTCGAGCACGGTGTCGCACTTCAGGGGACGGAATTCAGCACTGAGCTCACCGTCTTCGCAGATGGCTACCAGCTCAAGCTGACGGACCCCTACAACCGACCTACCGTGTCTGTCCGGCGACCCGGCTCCGACAGGGAGGAGATTCACACATTCTACGACGACGACCCGTTCTTATCTGAGCTGTCGACATTCATCGACATCGCTGTCGGAAACGAGCACGAGCTTCCCATTCTCAGCAGCTATGCAGATGCAGTGCGGACGTACGAGATGACCTGGGCCATTCGGTGGGCAAGCGAGAGGACGCGCCGACCCAAGCCAACAGCCCGTCCACAGGTCGATGATTCTCCTGCCGTGCAGCAAGCGGATAAGCTGCCCCGCGTCGGGATGTCCCCAGCTCGGCTGCCCACGGCGGAAGCCGTATCCGTAGTTTCGTGCTAGACTCATCGCCTAGTTTCGTCCTAGAATCTCCGTAGTTCCGCCTTAAGAGCTATCTCCTTAGGTTTGTCCTCGAGCCATGTAATGAATACCGAATAGATACAGCACATGTCAAGTGCTCCGGCGATTGACCTAAATGGGTGGTGGACTCCGCGTTCAGGGCGTACGGATATTGATGAGCTAGGTTATGTGCGTCATTGCACTCTTCAGCCGTCTTGCCCAGCTCCGTAGCGAGCTCCCTCACGTCGGTAAGCTCGATCTGTTGACCTGTGAGCATTGCGACAATACGTGAGTCCCTCACGACACCGATTGCACCGGGTCTAGAGCGATCGCTATCGCCTCAGGCTTGCACCAAGGCATATGTGGCCAAGGCCGCATAGGAAGGTGGGTTACGGCTTGCCATGTCGCCTATACAGCACGACCGAGGCTAACACCCAGTTGGTATTTCTGTGCCTTGGAGGCAGATTTTGCAGCACCGTGCAGTTCCACAGTGGCATTTGGAAGTCGTTCCAAATACCGGTCATGCCTCTTTCTACCAGAGAAGGTGTTGCCCAGGAGTTGGACAGTAAAGTTTGAGGTTTGTCGGCGAAACTCACAGGCCGCCCTGCGTAGGGCCGTTGCGCCCGGCAGAGTTTATCTATGTCTATTTACATCACCAAAGCACGAGGCATCGGGCAGTGCGAGAGTCGTCAACATCGATCGAGACTGGCGATGGTTGCGATGGTAAGCGCAAAGAGAGGGACGACACTGGCCAGGGGGTTTCACGTGTTCGAGAACAAAACTAAAGCCTAGGCTAAGTGGGCCAATAACACTGAAGCTGGGTGTGCCTCAGCCTGAGTTTCCGAAATAGTCCGCTACCAGCGGGAGGGTTTGATTAGGATTAGCTATGTGAGAGACAAGTACTGGCCATGAACGAAGAGCTCCTGAACAGCATTAGAAGGCAGAGGAGAGAAACTCTTGCGGCGGAGATAGTCATGTGCAGAGTCGAGGTTGGCAAGGTTAGTTTGTCCGTCACAATGTCGGGAACAGACCGGAGTGAGGATAAGAGCTGGATTGGATGCCAATGTGCCTTTCTGAGCGGAAGATAGATAGCCAGCTAGCCAGAATTGTGACTGCGCCGCGGATTGCAGCAGGATGGGCTAGTCAGTGGTAGTGATTGGAGCTGTAGAAGTGTGGTGGGAAGCGGTGGTCGAAATGGTCGAAGTGGTCAAGGTGGTCAAAAGTGGAGAAGAAAGGCGGTTGGGTGAGTAGCCAAGGCTCGGGCTACTTGTTCTGCTCCGACTCCGCTCGACGACCCCTTGCTATTCAATCACTACCCATTCAACCTTTGCGGCTCTCTCCGCTCCATTCCTCGCACTGGAACCACCTCCGTTGCTCATCCATCCATCCATTCATCTATCCATCTCTCCTTCCATCCATCCATACCTCTATTGTCTCAACGATCACAGCCCACAGCCGTCGTGATCAAGGACGTCCCTAGCCCACTCCCACCTCACCACCGTAGCGTCCTCCCCTACCCCCTTGACTGAAATCTAAATCTTTGTTGAAATCCAGTCCGCAACCAAAACCGCGGTCAAAAGTTCAGCCATCTCTCGCTCTCACTCTCAACTCCTCCAACGTCGCCCATACCTCATCGGCGCCATCAAGGCTACACTGCACTCTCCCTACCTCCACGTAGCCTCAGATGTCCCAGCCACCCGCTTCAAAAGCCTATCCACCGCTCCCAAAAGGCGTACCTCAGCTGCCCCCCTTTCCCCAGCTCCTCCACATCAAAGACTCCCCATCATCGCGCGGTTCCCGTTCATACTCGGACCCACCCGCCGACGACGAATCCATGGCCCGATCAGAAGCCATGAGTGCGGAGGAGGAGGAGGTCGAGGAGCCTATCAAGGAAGTCAAGAAGGAGAAGAAGCCACACGCCACACGCCGCCGAGTTGTGCAGAGCTGCTCAGAATGTCGAAGGAGGTGAGTGTGATCATTGATCAACTACCGTCCAAATCTAGCGCTTACACTACCAGAAAGATCAAGTGTGATAAGAAGTGAGCAGACATAGCATGACCTAGGCTGCACACATCAGAGAGAGCACTGCTAACGGCCAGATTCCCCTGCGGTGCGTTGGTTGTACCTTGCTCGCACACTCGCCGGTATGAGTGGCGACTAACCTCCAGGGCCATGTATCCTCCGACAAGACCAGGCTCGATGCCATGAAGTTGGCACTGTGAGTTGCATTGATGCTGTTCTTGTGGATGGCGCTGACATCAGGCCGAGAAGCAGCTCGTTGCATCGTGAGCATCGGCGGCTGTTCGCCGATGATGAGCGTCCACTCACCCCAGATCCAACTACGCTACCACACAAGACTTGGCCAACCTTGCCCACCGAGTCGACGCCCTGGAGGCAGCACTCGTCAAGTCGGGCTCCATCCTCCCTTCTGATCTTGAAAACATCCTCACACAGGTCCGCTCCAAGGTTCAAACTGCTCTGCCTGAGCTGCCTGGTTCTGGGCGTGCCTCTGCCGGGCTTGACGAGGACGATGACAATGTCAGCGACACAGAAGGGGCGGCCCTCACGCTCGAGCACTTGGCATTTGGACGCTCGCGTGTGGACGGCTCCCATTCTCTCCCAGTCCTAGGTGGCCGCAAAGTGTCGTCTATCAGCAAGACCGCCCCTGGGCAAGGTTACCACCTCACTCGTACCGGGATGGCTGCAGGAGAAGGCGCGATGCCTCCTGGCAGGTCTGGTGCGTCACCATCGTACGATCTTACGCCTGTTCGCACACAGGAGGAGCGCCATGCACGTCTCCTCGCTCTTTCGGAAACGTTGGCCCCGATCGACGTCTTCGACATGTGTTACAGGAAGACCGATGTTGTCATGAATGCCCTGACTCGCGTCCTCCCGACCAAGGAGCGTGGCGAGCTCCTCGTCAATGCTTTCCTTCTCCGTGTCGACTGGCTTCACCGTGTCTTCCATGTACCGACTTTCCTCAGCCAGTGTCGCGACCTCTGGTCGTTGCCCCAGGACCGCGTCGTGTACGAGATCTCGCTCCCCTTCCTCTCCATCTACCTAGTGGTCATGTGTGTAAGTTACAATCGGTTTGGGCTTGGCCATAACTCACACCAGCTTGGCCTCCACTTCATGGACGCCTCCGAAGCCTCACAACACTTCTCGCAGGAGGAAGTGCAGAGTCTCTCAGACACCTGGTACGCCGCAGCCCGATCGGCCAAGTGGGCCAGCGACTTCATCGGAACACACACCCTCGAAAGTCTCCAAGCAACAATCCTCATGACGGTTCTAATGGTGAGCTGTCTCAATCAAGTCTAGCTGACATCAGAACAACCGCGACCGCGCCGACGCTGCATGGGCGCTGCTTGGCGCCTCCATCAAGACTGCGCAAGGTCTCGGCCTCTCACGGCTGGGCGCTGAGCAGCAAAGCGTCGATGGCCGACCTCTACCAATGTGGAAAGGCCGCTGGGAGAGCCTCATTCAGCGTGAGGTTGGCCGCCGTATCTGGTGGAACCTGGTCTTCCTCGACTGGTCGCTCGCGCCGAGCTACAACTACGCGAGCAGTATCCAGCCTGATCAAAGTGAGTTGTCCGGTCCACGAAATCGCTTCCTCCCCATGCTAACTGGTGTAGTCAAGACAGCTCTGCCTGCCAACATTGAGGACGAGGATCTGATCGACGGCCAGCCACTGCGCGCGCAGCCCCTCAACGTGCGCACGCGCATGTCGTTCCAGCTCGCCAAGCTCAAGTTCGCTGAAATCAGCCAGCGCCAGATCTGGCAGGCGAACAACAACAACCACCCACCGTACTCGTTCATCCTGAGTGTAGACCGAGAACTGCGCAAGGCCATGCTTGAGCTCCCAGCCTTCTTCCAGCCTGACGGTGCATCGAGCCTGCCGAAAGAGGTCACGTCGGACCCGAAGAAGATGGTCGAGCACTACGAAAAGATCACGCTCAGCCTCGCGATCCACTCGCGCATGCTGCGTTTGCATCGGCCATGGCTGTCGCGCGGGTATGAGGACGAGCGCTTCGCATACTCGAAGGAGCAATGTATCCGCGCCGCACGTGCGTCGCTGCGCATGATGTCTGACGACAGCGGCGTTGCGCGCTTCCTTGAGAAGTGGTGGATCCCCCTCTTCTACGTCACCGTGTCAGGAATGGTTATCATCATCGACCTGCTTAAGACGACCCGCCGCGACATGAAGACCAAGGCATACGAGGAGAAGGTGGCTGAAGTGAAAGGCGCACTCAACCAGATGCGCCAGATCGACTCGTCCGTCCCGGCGCGTGCAGCTGTCAAGGTTATGGACTTCTTAATGAGTGAGTCACCGGGATGCTCGACTGAGCTGACGACTAGGCGAGGTTGAGGAGAGGCGCAGGCCAACAGTCCTGGGCCAGAAGCGCAAGAGCACGCACGATGGGGACATCCCGGGCGACGACGAAGAGCACAATCTCCAGCGCGCCGTCAAGCGCCTGATCCGGCAGGCGCAGCTCGAGACGGACAGCCCAACGACGAACGGAGCCAACTTCGTCTCTCCTTCGTCGGAGGGCATTACCAACGCAAGTCCCTCCAAGCTGGAGCCGACACCCGAGCGACCAGTGTTCGGTGCGTACCCCATGCCGAGTGGCTCCGGGAGCAGCAGTTCCCAACCTGCGCACATGGGCGAAGGCACGCCTGCGCATGCTCTCTACCAGGGTCAGCTCGGTGTACCGCAACAGCAGGGGTTCAACTTCAACGTCGATCCCAGCAACGCCAACGCCAACGCCGGGTTCGCCAACCTCCCAACATCCTTCCAGCAAGGTGGGCAGCTCGACCCGGCCGTCGAATCCATGCTGGCTTCCTACTTCCCTCCGCCGCAGCCTAGTAGCAACCAAGGCGAGCTGGGCCCGGCCGGCGCGAGCCAAGTGCCTGACGACTTCCTGAGCCGGGTGTTCAGCTTCTCGTGGGACAACAACAACAACAACAACCAGCAGCAGAACCTCCAGCAACAGCAGACACCGCTGTCGACACCGACGTCCGCCACTGCGACCAACACTCCCATCCTGCCTGGAAGCAATGGTGCACAGATATCGCAGCCGCCGCGCCGACAGGACTCCATACCGGGGTACGGCGCATTCGACTGGCAGTCGACGAGCTGGATGGCGTGAGTAGTCATAGAGTATAGTCATGCTGTATCACTGTATTGTGTACGAATGCATAGTGGGGAGTACGATTGCTACATGCCGAAGTCTGACTCTATTCGGGCTTATCTGGAAGATCGGCGGGAGGAGGCGAAGACGCTGATGGCTGGTCGTCATACTCGACGTAGAAGACAAGCATGTCGCGCGTTCCGCGACGCACGACCGCCAGATGCCCGTCGACGAGGTTGGACCTGTGGATCTCCTGTCGTGGATCCGTGACGGGGATCTCGTTGATATGCAGCCCCGTATTCTTGGGCTTGATTATCCGCGTGGCCTCGCTCCGGCTCCCCACAAGTCCATACATGGCGACGAGCTTGGCAACGGGAACACCCTTGATCTCGGAGCGACGCACGCGGACCAACCGAGGATCCCCCTCCAGCGCCTCAAGCACGTCGGCGCACTTCAATGCTCGTGGGTCACGCGCGTACATGATCGCCTGCGCGGCATGGGCCCGCTTGACCCCGTCAGGACCGTGAACAAGCTCAGTCACCTCGTCAGCGAGCAGTTTCTGCGCGACGCGTCCCCGGCGGTTCGCGCCGTGGGCTTGCATGACCTCCTCAATCTGCGCGGGGGGCACCAAAGTGAGCAAGCTCAGATACTTGCGCACATCGTCGTCCGGAGAGCGGTAGAAGAATTGGTAAAAGTCATTCACGCTCGTCCGCCCCTCGTCTAGCCACACGGCATTGCCCATGCTCTTGCCGAACTTCTCCCCAGTACTCGTCGTGAGGAGGGGGATGGTGAGGCCGAACGCGGGCTCCGACTCCTCCTTGGCCTCCTCAATCGCCTTGGCCGCCTTCTTGCCCTTGCTGGCTTTGGCCTGCCGTGCCGCCTCCCGCTTCTCGGAGCCTGTCATGGCCTGCAACGCCGCTTGTTCGGCGGCGGCCGCCTCAGCGGCGGCTGTCGCTGCTGCATGTCCGCGCACTCGGTGAATCATGTCGATGCCGGCTACAATGTTGCCCCACTGGTCTGAGCCGCCGAGCTGAAGCCGACAATCGTGAGTTTTGTACAGTGTCGCAAAGTCGTGCGCTTGGAGGAGTTGGTATGAGAACTCCGTGAAGGAGATACCGTGCTCGCTATCAAGGCGGGACTTGACGCTGAGGGCGAGCAAAGAGCGTGAAAGAGAAAGAGGCGCGACAAGCAGAGGTAACAGGAGAAGAAAGCGTCAGTCCCAGGCACTACCGCTGCCAAGGAAACTCACCTATCCCGCGCCAACATGGTGTTGACTCGCGCGAACTTGCCGACGTCCCTCAAGAAATCAAGGAAACCGACGCCCCGGAACCAGTCGTAGTTGTTCACCACCTCGACTCCGGCGGCGCGGGCCCCGACGCCCGATGGAGGCACCACATATCCCCTTTTACTCGCGTACTCAGTCCCCCGCTCGAAGAAGCGTTCTACCTGCGCCGTGATGCCCGCGACGTTAACCGCGAGCTCAGCCTCGCTGAGCGCGTTTCGCTCCGTTGAGCGTCCCGAGGGATCCCCTATCATGCCTGTTGCGCCACCAATCTGGAGTCAATCAGAGCTCGACGAGCTCATGGGGAACGTACAAGCGCCAGCGGCCTGTGGCCCCTTGCGCGGAGGTGCAGCAGGCCCATGAGTGGGAGGAGGTTGCCGACATGCAGAGACGAAGCGGAGGGGTCAATACCCGCGTACACAGTTGTTGGGGATTCGAGCTGCTTCCGGAGATCGGGGCTTCAAATCAGCGCGGAACCGCAGGAGGGCTGACTCGTACATTAGGCCGTCGAGCGAACCTGAGCCCAACGTACCTGGTGATGGCCTGGACGAAGCCGCGGGCCTCGAGCTCGTCGAGGACGTTGGCGCATGTGCTCTGTGCCCGGGCGCCAAGAACGCCATGCGCTCGGCCCCTAAGCCGGAGAGCACCACGGAGCATCTGTTTGCGGTTTGACTGTGTTGAGTATTGCGTTTGAACAACAGGTATTGCGTTGAACAACAGAGCCCAGAAGTGGAGGTTGATCTCGGACTTGGTCGCGAATCCGACTTTTTGCTCCCGCCCGCATCGGTGCAAGTTCAAAAACATGACAGTATTCAGCCCAGAACACTCGTTTTGCGCTGGTTTGGACACGAGGCGTCTTGACCGAGACTCATTTGCAGCCGATGGCATCGTTCATCGACATAGCTTTTTGACATGACTTGGACACATTGAGCGGACTGGTTGCTGTCACTTGACGAAATACATGACGAGACATACATGAGGAACACAGACGGACACAAACGCTTTTTTTCTTTTGCTTTTATAAAACCACACGAAACACTGAGACACAAGCACTTTTTTTTGTTTGCTTTTATAACAGTAACACGAACACTGCCTCGACTTGAATCGCTGTAATCTCATATGTTCGACGTGCGAGTTTGCACCTTACACGACTCTGTCGGACATCTCTTCATCCTCCTTGTTCACAGTCGTCAGGTCGCTCTGGGTGAGAAACAGCCTTTCTCTCTTCTTCTCCGTCTCAGTCTCCTTCCCCTTGCCGTTCTCGTCCTTCTCGGTCTCGTGCTCGAGCGGCGGGCCGTTGTAAACGAAGGGCGAAGCCCCGTGGGCGTTGAGGATCCCGTTCGCCCAGCCGTCGGTGAGCACGTTGCCCTTCTTCACAACGATCTCGTACAGCTCCTCGAACGCCGAGGCGTGCTCAGTGAACCATGCGTGCTTCCCAGCGTCGGCGGCGCGAAGGCGCTTCTCGGGACGCGTCTCGAACAGCTGCGCCATGAACTCGCGGCCTGCAGTTAGCCCGTGCCACCCCCTATGTGCTCACCCTCCTGAGTCCACGTCTCCTTCCAGAGCGACGAGGTGAACCACCACCCCGTCTGCTATCAGCGTGCATCTCTGCCAAGACTCACAGGGCCCTTGCAGGAGTCATACAGCGCCATAAGGTGTCCTGTGTCGACACCTCCCATAGCGGACGTGCCTAGACGATGAGTCTCGCCCACGTTGCTCCGGAACGACTTCCAGCTTGCCGCAGCGGACATGCCGCGAACCGTGCCCGTGCGAACAACCGCCAGAGTCTGGGGTTGCTGCACGCCATCGTACGGATGGTCTCCAGTCGCGACGATGTATAGAGTAACTGACGTCAGCTGACGAGCAATAACCCCTAGCTGGAGTTGTGAGTTACACTCACCCCCCAAGGCCCACGCATCAATCATCGTCTCCTCCTTGAATCACTTGCGCGCGAGGACTTCGCGGCGAGTGAGGATCTTCCCATCAGGCCCGCGCATGCGCGGGAGGTCTTCAACCATACCTCGCATGCCCGCACGCGGGCGGAGCCACAGCTTGAGTCGCTCAGGAGGGATGTAATTCGGCGTGCCAGCCACGCGGAGGTCGCGGCTTCCGGTGTCGGAGTCAGTCTGGGGCGTCATCTCGTACATCTCCTTGTAGGAGATCGCATGCCCAAAGTCCCCGATCACGATCCGAGGGAAGATGCACGAGGCGGCCAGGAGGATGTTCTCGGGCTTGATATCTGCTGTAAGCTGACGCTGCATTCGTGGAAGCTTACCGCGATGCGCTAAATTGTTGGCGTGGATGTACTCCAGCCCCTGGGCCAGCTGAAACGCGATCCACTTGACTTCCACCTCGGTCAGCTTCTCGTGCTTCTCAATGTACGAGAATAAGTCTCCGCCGGCCATGAGCTCGAGAATGAGGTGGTAGCGGCCCACGTGTTCTCCTGACTCGAGATGCTCCTCATCGACAACGTCGAGAATCCTGTTGACATTCAGATGGCTGAGTTTCTTGAGCACCTGGACCTCGGCGAGGTACTTCTCGCTATCCTTCTTGAGGACGGTCTTGCATGCGGCCTGGAGCCACCCTCCTTGGCGGTGTCTGGCGAGGTTGACCGCTCCAAAGCTCCCAGAGCCCAGGGGCACATTGTGCAAAACCCAGTAGGGAAGGTAGTGGACCACGAAGGGCGACTCGTTGCAGAAGAGCGGAATCCAGTCGCCATTGTTGATCTCCTTGGGTGGCTTGTGCAGAGGGCCCTGGTAGAAAGTGAAGACTGCTGTGAGTGTTGCCCAATGCTGGTCCACACCACATACCGATTGGACACTTGGGCAATTCGATCTGGTCACAGTCCTTCAGGACCAGCCCCTTGGAAGAAATACGCTTGTCGCCCACCACGGCGTCCACTTTGGGGTTGACAACCACGTCGTTGAGCGTGAAGCCCCATGTCGAGAGGTCGATGACTGTGACGGCGGTGAAAGTTGCTGAGGTCAGCGAGAGGGAAGATGGGGAAGTGCGGTGAGAGGTGGGTTGTGTCAGTGGGAGCGGGATGCGTACTGTTTGTGCGGACGCTGTGGTGAGCTTAAGTTCCAAGCAAACAAAGCTCACGGTGTAAACATAAGATGCACGTTTGAGATCCACGGGTTGTCGACGACAATATCACTGGGATTAGGCTATTGGGTGGACGTGAGGAGCTCACCACGCCGAGCTACGTCCGATGTAGAGCACGCGGTGGACGTCGAGGATGACCCGCACTGCTGGTCAGTGATTGCGCTGGGAAGGAGGGGGAGGATGGTTGGAGGTGGTCGAGGGGGTGGAGGATGGTTAGCGGGGAACGCAAAGATGGATAATGGAGAGAGAAGGACGGCCAGGAGTGGGTAGAGCCTAGACACCTCACCGATCTCGCCATCAATCTTGGCGACAACAAAACCGGGTGCATCGTAAATTTCCGACTCTGGCTGCTGTGTCGTCTCGTCGATGGCCATCGAGGAAGGCCCCGCCTCAGACGAGTGCATGGTCTGAGGGGGCTGGGTCGGGGATGGCTGGGGGACCTGTGATGCTGGGGGAAGGCTCTGCTGGGAGGGTAGGGAAGTTGCGGTTGGGGCTGAAGCCAGGGCGCGCCGCGCGGCGCCGCGCTTAGCTTTCTTGGACGGCATGAGTGGAATTAGCTTGGGGTGAGTGAGTGAGTCAGATGGAGACAACGATGACAGAGAGGTCAGAAGTGACACGGAACGGTCAGAAAGAGATGAAAGAGATGATGAAGGATGGAGAAAATGAGAGATGGAGAGAATGAGGAATTGAAGGAAGGAAGGAGATGTTGAAAACGTACTGCCAAACAAGTAGTAAACAGACGTGGAAGGAAGCTGGTTGCTGGTTGACGAAGGTCTCGTCAACCGCGCTACACACTGCAATCCCAAAACATGGAGCTGTGGTAGGGGCAACCACCAAGAAGAGGAAACTGGCATGAGCGTCGAAAACGTCGAGGTATCAACGGTGCCACTGGCCCTCGTAGCGTACAGGCGTAACGGAATGCGCCTGCCGCGCGCGCCACCAAGCCGTGGGAGAATGCGTGCATCCAAATGTATGACACAAAGGCCCAGCGCCCGTCCTCGCGCCAGCCTTGCCCGCCTACAACCGCTCTACGTAACGCAATTACTTCTTGCCCTTGGTAGCGACGGTGCGGGCACCAACACGACGACCGCTGAACGTTAGCTCGACTCCAACATCTTCGACATCGACAAAGTCGACAGAATACGCACGTGGTCTTGGTGTGCTGGCCACGGACACGGAGACCCCAGTGGTGACGGAGACCACGGTGGGAGCGGATCTTCTTGAGGCGCTCAAGGTCGTCACGGAGCTTCTGGTCGATCTGGTTGGAAAGAACGTGGGTGTTCTTGCCGTCGACGAGGTCGCGCTGACGGTTAAGGAACCAGGTGGGGATCTTGAACTGCTGGGGGTTCTGCATGATGGTGACGATGCGCTCGAGCTCGTCCGAGTTGAGCTCACCGGCGCGCTTGTTGAGGTCGACGTCGGCCTTCTTGCACACAAGGTTGGCGTAACGGCGGCCGACACCCTTGATCTCGGTAAGGGCGAACATGACCTTGCCACCGCCCTGGGGGTTAGTGAATGCTTGACACGAGCGAGAGAGGGAGGGCAGACGAGTGCGCAGCGACTGGACACTGGACACTGGATGGCAGTAGCGATGGCCGTATGGAGCGCCAACCAGCATATTGCGGCTAACGTTGCCCCACAGGGCAAGATTTGTGCACATCCAGCCCACATGCAGTCCCAGTACTCCAAGTCCGCAAGCACCCGTCGCCCACCCCTCACAATCGCGTACACACCTTGACGTTGGTGTTCAAGAGACGAAGAATGTGCTAAATGTCAGCGACTGTTCACAAAGTCGACGCTCATCGAGCTCCCCCGCAACAGCTTCCACTCCCAACTCGCGCCACCCGCAATCCTCCATCTCTTGCTCCTCCTCGACGCCCCCGACGCCGTACAGACGAGCAACACGAGCGCACGCACAAGCGCACTCGTGAGCGCAAACGTAACCGGCGCCGACATCGATGGCAGATTTTGCCCGCGGAGCCCTCTCAGTCCTCCTCGACAAGTCCCTCTCCTCTACTTCTCGCGCGCGCGACTAACCTGGAACTGCTGGTGAGCCTCGGGAGGAGCTACCCGTCAGCGCTATCCTCATCACTCGGTCGTCGACGTACCAAAGGTCGACATGTTGGGCGTCGTTTTTGATGGATGAGAGAGTCGACACGCTTTCGAGCTCTGACAATCAAACAGCGAGCAACAGCCAGCTGCGACCAGAGTCTGCTTGGACATCACGTGATAGACCACGTGGAATTAAATTGACTCATTTTGTATGGTATTTTATGCGTCGGTCTCAGCCTTTTAATGTCCGAAAGTTTCGAGAAGAATGAAAATTGATCGTTTCAGCCAATCAGGAGCTTGCTTGAATAGTACACCCGTTCAAGCTGTCAGTTCTGTGGCGGCGGGTGGATGCTCGTCGTCTTCGAGTCCGCTGCTACGACACCTCTTCATCCCTCAACAAAAGACCAACCCCGCCGCCAACCATGTTAGTACTCTCGACGGCGTGAGCCCCCCGACAGCGCGCACGATCCCCGATACGACCGTCGCGACAAGACGGCGAGCCGCGCGCGTTGTTGGACGAAATGGGGCTCTGGGGCGAGAGATTTGCGATGTCGAATCTATCCTCGTCCCACCGCCTAGAACCTGCAGAGAGCTTTGCTGACGTTCACAGGGTCAACATTCCCAAGTACGTTTGCGCGCGCGATTCGGCGACGTTGGAGCGAGGCGGCAGGGAGTTTGGAAGGAAAGGAAGGGAGAGCCGTGGAGTGGTCGAGTTTCCCGCTGGACCTCCATGGGAGTGGAGCGAGGTCGAGCTGGTTGAGGAGCGACACGGCCATGTCGATGGGGGGGAACTGCCGGCGGGATTGTCGACAAGGGGTGTTCCGCGGCTGTCTCTGGGACAGCTGGTATGAGCTTGCGTGAATGCGTACACACCCAACTGCAGTGCGCATTCGTTCTCGTGGGCAATATCTCTACCTCCCTCCCGTCCGACTCGCCACTCGCTTTGATGCTGCTTTGCTCCCTTCCATTCTCTTCTCTTGTCTTTTCTCGTCGACACGACATCGCCACTCCGACTTGATGCAGAGAGCTAACGAGCAGGACCCGCCGCACCTTCTGCAAGGGCAAGACCTGCAAGAAGCACACCCCTCACAAGGTCACCCAGTACAAGAAGGGCAAGGACTCCCTCGCCGCGCAGGGCAAGCGTCGTTACGACCGGAAGCAGAGCGGTTACGGTGGTCAGACCAAGCCCGTCTTCCACAAGAAGGCTAAGACCGTGCGTAGCGCATGAGCTATGGGTGATCAGGCGCTGATGCTATTTTACAGACTAAGAAGGTCGTCCTCCGCCTTGAGTGCACCACGTGCAAGACCAAGCACCAGATCGTCCTCAAGCGCTGCAAGCACTTCGAGCTCGGCGGTGACAAGAAGCAGCGTGGTGCCGCCATCTCCTTCTAAGCGGCCTGTCTCTGGGTCGCGCGTGCCAGGCATGAGCTGTTGCGCTGCCCGCTAGATTTGGGAGCTGGGAGTGGATGATGTATTCTACTATCGCGGAAGTGGGGGCAAGTCGAGAACACGGAGAAGACATGGAAGGCAGGAGCGTCACTGATACTGCTGTTGGGTCGCTTCCGCTCGGCAGCAGCTGCGGATTGGAAGGCCGGGACTGACTCTCCGCATACGCAGCTGCATATGGTTGCTTGTAACGAAACTCTTGGAGTCTAATTTACTGTGGATCGGCGTGAACACTATCAACTTGTTTGACGCTACCGCTCGCTTCCCATTGCCGGTGTTTCTTGGCATTCCGACACGCTGGCGCGTGCACGACATACATTCCCTCTCTGTCGGCTGCTCCGATCGGAGATGGAACGTACGCCGAGCCATGGAACATATGCGGTGGCGGTGCTTGCCTGGTCACGATCTCGCATCGCATTTGCCTATGGCTGGGGTTTTGGATCAGCAGATGTGTAAGCTATTGTCACCTCGCAGTATCTCGATTGATACATGATGGCCATGCTGGAGGTTCTCGGATAATCTTTCACGATCCGATTGGTGAGAATGCTACTCTGCAACTTCCAACGGAAAGGAAATGGACGGATACGTGCCGCAACTCCGCTACAGGTATGAATAATCGACGGCGAGTAGCGGTGAGCAGCGGTGAGCTGAGGTGAGCAAAAGTACGAGCCGCGGTGATTGACCCTGGAGGAAATGACGCGTGACGTGAGATTGACCCAAAGTCGCACGAGTTGCCCACCAGAAGCTAGAAGATGGTGCCAAACTCTCCACCCACGTTCACCATATGGTCCATTTTAGTGCTTCCCACTTGCGCTGTCTTATCCATGCTTGTCACTTGTGCTGCCACGACTGCAGTTAACGTACTTATACTCGCAAAGCCACTGGGCAACCCATTCTCCCATCGTCCATCCTAATCTACTCACTCACCCGTTCACTTCAGAGCTCCTTCAGAACTACCGCCTCCCACAACCCACCCTCAGCAGCCATGACATACACCGTCAACGGAAACCTCCTCTCTACCGTGAGCTCTCCTCAGCCGACTCTCCGTCTCTCGACCCTCCCCAACTCCCATGTTTCCGTCTCACCGCCTGCGACTGACTCTCATGTCCCATTCCTCGCTAATCCCAGTGCACCGCTCGCGTGCTCACCACGGCCGCCCAGGCCGGCATCGACGTCAAGCTCGTCTCCCACGAGTTCACCGAGCTGCACACCGCGAACTGGGAGAAGAAGCAGCCGTTCGGCCAGTGCGTCCACCTCCCAACAAAGCTGACCGCAGGATGCCTTACCTCGTTGACGACGCGAATGGGTTCGAGGTGTTTGAGTCGCGTGCTATTTCCAAGTGTGGGTGTCCTACGCGATCTGGCTACCATCTCCTTGAGTGAAACTCGCTGACGCCAGACCTTGCTGTCAAGGCCGGCAGCCCCCTCGTGCCCAAGCAGTCCGACACCGAGGCCTACGCCATCTTCGAGCAGGGGGTGAGCTGCGAGATGTTGAAGCACAGCTGACCCCAGTGCTCCATTGAGCAGTCCGACTTCGACCCAGCCGCTTCGGGCCTCGCCTTCCAGCTCCTCTTCACGAAGATGTTCGGCCTCCAGTGAGTACACATGCCCTCTTCCAGCCCGAATGAGTGCTAACGATCAGGACCGACGAGTCTGTTGTTGAGAAGCACAAGGTGGACCTCAACAAGAAGCTCCAGGGGTACGAGCGTCTCCTCAGCAAGCAGAAGTTCGTGGGCGGTAACGAGCTTACCCTCGCCGACATCTTCCACCTCCCCTACGGTGCGTTTCGTTCTGATGAGCTCGACACTAACGGCAGGCGCTATTGTTGTCGAGCTCGGCGTTGTGCCCGCCCTCACTGACGGCTCGCTGCCCCACGTCAAGGCGTGGTGGGAGACCATCACTGCCCTTCCCGCATGGCAGGACTACGAGAAGAAGCGCGCCGAGGCCCTCGCTGCCATGAAGCACTGAGTAGCGTTAAGTATGTGGTAGTTCCTGTTAGAAATGTATAACTTAAGGGTGCGGGGGCGAGTGATGGTCACTTATCATACAATCACATAATCAACTACACAGAAGGTATCCTCTTAGATGTTTCCACTGGGACGAGCCATCGCGTAACCTCAGCAAGCACGACTTCGGCATCAATATCGACCTCCCCCTGCTGTTAGCTCTCCCCTCATGAAAACTCACATTCTTCTGTTTCCCGCGCTTATCCTGCCCATGCTCCATCATCATCGCCGGCGTAAGCACGCGATTGAACCGCACCGCAGAATACTCCAGCCCTGTGGTAGCAGCCAAGATCCTCGTATCATGTGCAAACCCCCCCCCCTCGAACAACTCGACGACAGCCCCGCCGCTCATCCAGGCCGCCTGTATCATGTCCTCCCCGTTAAGGCCAATCAGGACATCAGTGCGAGAGATCAGGGCGACCTTCTGGCGGCGGTCCATCGCCTGACTGTTGGCGACGTGGATTTCGCCCCACGGCGTCAGTTTCGGCAGCCCCGCGATGATAGCGGCCGAGGAAGTCGGCGATACTCGTGGATTGGAGGTCTGCATCAGCTCGGTGCGGGGCAGGGCTCACGCGTTGGAGATATACGACCACGGGCTTGCGATGCTTCCCAACGGCCATGACGTCCCCAATTGAACGTTGCATGCAGGCAGCAAAGGGATGCCACCATCCACGCGGTGCTGGGAGGTTTGGGACATTGGCATTCATCTTGTGCAGGGTTTGTACGTCGCCATCGCCGTCATGTGCGGCCCCTGGTGTCAGCCCCTTCCGACGCGGGCCCACCTCTGTCTACGATGACGACCTGGTCGAAGAGATATCCGACATCGCCCACAGCCCTGTCGTTCCATCCCACCGCGTCTTCGATCACGACCCCCGGAAACATGTTGCCGATGCCCCATGGATCTGCCTCAGCAAGGCCCTGAGAGATAGCCTACTCGTGTTCTTTGGGTCGCGCCAGCTCGGGTCTGCGCCGCATCGGGGAAACATGATTCGGGCTGGGAAGGGCTCAGTGGAGCTCGAAGCATTGCGCGCGGCTGCGATTGCCCTGGATGCGGGGATGAGGAGCTTAAGAAGGAAGTGGCTAATCACCTTCGACGCGGGGGTCTTCTTACTTGTGATAGACTGGCGCACGCCTGCCAGTCACCGAGGCCTACGTAGCTTCTGCAGCTCACCGATGAAGCCCTCTGTGATGTTCAGCTCGTTGGCAGCCAAAGAGAGCACGAATGCACATACCTGTGCCGGGAGGATCGTTGAAAAGGTACTGAATTCAGTGTTGGCGGCTTTGTTTGGTTCCGAGGAATGCAGACGTACAGTGATGTCCCGGACACGGACGACCTTGGTCCCGACCTCGGCGTGTAGGTTTTCCACCCCCGCGAGAGGGGGCCACATGTCTCTGCCCGCCCGCTTGCGGTGCCGTCCCTCCATTCTAGTCATGATCCCCTGGACGTCTGGAAATCCTTTGAGGGTCGGCGGGAGCATGTGTAGCGGGTACGAGCGCCCCTCCAACGAGGAACAAGTTGGACCAGACTGTGTATCCCTAAATTCCTACAGTCAGATCATGCCTCTCTGTAACAGCTTTGGCGAGGAGTGAGTTGCGGCGCCGCCGTCATCCCATCCGTTTCTGGCCTCACCGCCATCATAGGTCGTCCACGGAATGTCCGCGACCAAGCTGACCCGTCCTGCATTGTCGGCTCCCGTTTGCGTTCCTTGCCCTCCCTGCATCTTGTCCGTCGTCTGGCCTAGGGCGAGTCCAAAGTAAAGTAGAGTCAGGAGGATGAAGACGAGCGTGGATAGCAACGCCAGCCTGAGTGACCGTCTGAGCGCCTGGTGGCGCGTGGTTGTCGTTGGCATTAGAGCTCCCTGTGGTGAGAAAAGAGTTCAGTTGGTTAAGTCATCAATGCATGCCTCTCGTGGGCCATCTGAAGGCTGTGGATCACCTTGCACTGGACGCTGGTGCGTTGTGCACGGGGCGGCTTTATCGGGTTCTTCTCGTCACCACAACGACGCATCGCGATCCCGATGATCTCGCATCCTCCTCTCGTCTCAACTACGGATCCTGGCATATCGACGGGGCTCTAAGGCGTTTCGATGCACCGTCACATCAAAAGGACAGTGATCACAAAGTGTTCCACTCCTTACTCTCGTCCCCTGATCTCCGCCTCATAGTCACTCAGTCACTGTCCAGGAAGTCCATGACGGCAGCCATGGCTCCATCCTCGTCTGGCCGAGCCGTCCCGGGGTCGTCAGCCAGGCCCCCTCGTTTCCTCCTCGGCCGTTCAGAGTCACTCGCCCCCCGCTCAGCCTCAAACTCCCGAACGTCGTCTGACATCAGCTAGCTTCAGACGAGACAGCTGACTCACTCAATTCCTGCGCAAGGTCGCGCTTCTGCTTGAGCGACTTGGCCTTACCCATACTTGGCGCACCCTTCATCCCGAGCTCATGGAGAAGGCTCAGGAGGTGTGAGATCTGAGATTTGGGCTGCTATGAGTGGGATGTTTCCTCAGAACTCACTGTTGGTGCCTCTGCAAACTCCTTCGTCCTGTCGTCAGTCCAGAAGGAAGGAAAGGCAGCATACCATTGCTTTCGCACGCCGCACGCCACTACAATCCGCTTCAGATCTGCAACCCGCGCCTCGTCGGGGGATAGCTGAGATCAGCGTTGCGGCTGATGGACTCGTCAACTTACCCCTTCGTTAGGATCCTTCGTCCCCTTCTTGCCCTTGCTCGTGGCGCTCTTTTCCGTCTTCCGGGTCTTCTGGGGAGGCTCATCGTATACGCTCGACATCTCCGATTCAGATCCGTCGGGCTGGGATCAGAGTGGGCGGCCAACATCACACAACTCACGGACGTTGTGCGCTTCTTGTTCTTACTCGCGGGCTTGCTCTCCTCATCGGAGTCTTCAATAATCTCAGCGCTCTTAGACGAGGGCTTGGAGCTGCCGCGCTTGCTCCTGGGCGTAGTTGTGCGGGACCTGGACTTGCTCGCGCTCTTCTTCGGGGCGGGCTCGTCATCAGAGTCCTCAATTGTCTCGGCGCTCTTGTCTGAGGGCCGGGGTTTGCCCCGCTTCCCCGGCGTGGTTGTGCGCGATCGGGACGTGCTCTTACGCTTCTTCGGCGGAGGTGACTCCTCTTCCTTGTACTCGTCTGAGGAAGCTTCTGAGGGGGCTTCGGCATCCTCCTCATCATCGCCCTCTTCAGCCTCTTCGTGGTCCTCGTCGTTGACGTCATCCTCCCCGTCACCGTTTTCATCGTCATCATTTCCACCTCCCCCGTCCTCCAAGGCGGCCTGCTGTTAGCTACCACTACAAACCCTGCAGCTCACCAGAGCGTCGTTGACCGCCCTTTTCAAGGCATCCTTAACGTCCCTCTCCCCCGCCTGCTTCTCTGAGAGACCGAGACTCTCGCAAACGGCTCGCCTCGCGACGGCCATGGTGAATTCCCCCCGGTCCAGGGCACCGGACTTGTCCGCCTCCCGTACGACACGGCGGGCATGTTTGGGCAGATTGGCGAGCTTGGATGCATCCATGATGGATGTGCGAGTGGATGCGAAGATGGAGACTGAGGCCTGGGTGGATTGTGTTGGTGAGAATGTGTTGCGAGGTGGGGGCGAGGAACCAAACAAGTAGTTGTACAGGTGGGAAGTCACCAGGAATTTACCCGTGAAATATCCGGGAATTGTCCGATTAAGAGGCGCCATTATGACCATTAGGCTTTTGAAATTCGCACACGCCTAAAATAATTGTCACGTGTACCACGTGACCTGTAGGCCCGCTCGATCGCAGACGGAGATGTTCGAGTTGAAACGTTGAAAGTCGAGTTAAGATGGTTGACTCTTGAGCCGGAAATCACTTACACCACCACACCACAGGCAACATGGCACTCCCAACCGTCGAGGAGGTTCAGTCGGCAATTCTGAAGACGCTGGACGCGTCTCCATCGGGCACGATCGATGACTCGCGGAAATTGAGCGTCGGCGGTGTCAAGCTCGCATCGCAGGAGGCTCAGGCGGTCATCAAGTCGGCCCTCGACTCGCTGCAGAGCAAGGAGGTGGGTGCAGGTGGAGCAAGCAGGGCTGAGGTTTCTCATCCTGCCGGCGAAAGGAATGGAGTTGATCTTCCTCGTACGACGCTGACCTCCAGATGGTCGACTACAAGCAGATCACGACGAACGTATACGGCTTGACTGAGGAGGGATCAGGCATCGCGGCCAACGGGTCCCACGAGTACCGTTTCTGGGAGGCATGCCCTGCGCCAGGTGGCACACCTCTCGGCGTGCCAGAGCTGAAGGTGGGTAGTTTTTGAGTCGGCACGGCGCTTGGACCTCGCCCCGGCGTCGTGCGGTGCACATGGTCACCGAGGCTGACGCCAGAAACTCCTCGGCGACGATGTGGTCAAGGTGGGCCAGGGACGGGCGTTCAAGAACAAGTGGATTGCGAAGGAGGGCGCTGGTTTTGTCCGTTCTACCGACAAGCCAACGGACGAGACGGCATTGCAGCTACGCGAGGTGCAGGAGACCGGCACCCACGGCGGCGGCGACAAGGTGATCAAGGAGCTCATGAAGCGCAAGCTCGTCACGGCGAGGAAACAGCTCCACTTTGCGATTGTGAAGGGGCCGCTGTTTGCGACAGAGGTCAAGACGCTCGAGACGGACCTGTCTGTTGAGATGCTCAGCTCGGGCAAGTGGAAGGACACCGAGTTCAAGCAGTACAACTTTGCCGCGCAGGGACAGCCGACGGATGGAGGAGCACTGCACCCTCTGTTGAAGGTGCGCGAGGAGTTCCGGCAGATCTTCTTTGACTTGGGGTTCACGGAGATGCCGACCAACCACTTTGTTGAGTCGGCGTTCTGGAACTTCGACGCCCTCTTCGTGCCCCAGCAACATCCCGCCCGCGAGCTCCAGGACACCTTCTACGTCAAGGGTGAGTGCTGGACGAGCTGGGGGACAGCGCATCCACCAGGCAAGCATCCTGACGCCAGACCCCGCTGTCGCCGACATCCCCGATGAGCCATACTACGAGCGCGTGCGGCGGACGCACGAGTCCGGAGGATACGGCTCGATCGGATACCGTGCGCCCTTCTCGCGCGCAGAGAGCGAGAAGCTCCTACTCCGCACACACACCACTGCCGTCTCCAGCGCGATGCTGTACGCGATTGCGAACCAGCCCGGCGGCTTCAAGCCCGCCAAGCTCTTCTCCATCGACCGTGTCTTCCGCAACGAGGCGACTGACGCGACCCACCTGGCAGAGTTCCACCAGGTCGAGGGTGTCGTCGCCGACTACGACATTACGCTGGGCCACCTCATTGGTGAGCGGGCGCATCGCCATGCCGTCACCATACCGTCGTGCTGACTCCAGGCTTCATGAAAGAGTTCTTCGCCAAGACAGGTAACCACAAGCTGCGCTTCAAGCCCGCCTACAACCCGTACACCGAGCCCTCAATGGAGGTCTTCTCGTGGCACGAGGGTCTGGGCAAGTGGATCGAGATTGCCAACGTGAGTAAAGCCATCAGGCCACGGCTGACAACAGTCCGGCGTCTTCCGTCCGGAGATGCTCGAGCCTATGGGCCTGCCGAAGGGCGTGCGTGTACTGGGATGGGGCATGTCCCTCGAGCGTCCCACTATGATCAAGTACAAGATTCAGGACATCCGCACGTTGGTGGGGCACAAGACTGATCTGCTTGGCGTCAAGTCCGCGGCCGCGGTGCGCCTGGACAAGGGCGACGACTAATAGGCAGAGAGTGCTAGAGTTTTGCATGTAGAGGTGCTTTTATACGATACGGTCACTTCCTAGACTGCGACACTGATCTAGAACTTGACCGGCGGATACACTGCAGCATCCGAGGTAACGCCCGGGAGCTTGCCCGCCAGGCCAATCTTGTGCATGTGTTCGAGGACGTCGAGGATCGTGCTCGCCGACCATGCCTGCGTCGTGCACGAGTCGCGGCAGAATGTACCGTCTGGAATCAGCTAGCCTTCGCAAGAGTTTAATAAACAACGCACCGTGGTTGCACAGCTCCGGCAGGCCGCGCCAAGGGTCCTGGTGGATATGTTCCCGCAGGCGGAGCAGGACACTAGCCGCATGCTGCAAGTTCTTCTCTCTGCTCTGGAATCCGGGGACGTCTTCGCCAACCCGCTCATCCCAACGCAAGGTGATCCACGCGAGGAGGAACCAGCCGAGTGGGAAGCCCCACTCCGGCCCTTGGTGGTAGTTCCATCCCTTGGCGACGCTCATGTCGTCGCTGTCGTTCTGGTTGTCATAGTCGGGGCGGTACTGCATATCGGAGGGATCCAACGTCTTCATACCCAGCGGACCGCGGATAGTCCTGTCGGCCAGACGGAGTGCCGCGAGAGCGCGCTCAGGCGTGAACAACTCCGGCGCGACAACCATGGGCAGCGTAAAGTTGCACCGGAGCTGGTAGTCGCTAAACTCCCGGTCCTTGGGCGTGCCGTAGACGTCCTTGTAAATTCCTCGGCGGTTGACGAGGGACGGGTTGATGACAAACTTCCCGTCCTCGGAGGGATCGACAGGCACCCAGTAGTGCTTTTCAAACGAAGCTTGGAGAAGATCGGACCACTCCTTGTACGTCACTAGCCTCTTCTCGCCCTTCACTGGGGGTTAGCTCACGAACTGACTACCGAACTGACCGGTGACGTTGACACCCTTGAACGGGAACTGGCCCTTGCTGCTCAGCTCGTCAAGCCAGGTGACGGTGCTCTTGAGCAGCCCGATAATCTCAATGGGGGCACCATCGCGGGGCGTCGCCGGCAGACCCTTGTTGCCCGCCTTGGCCGACGACCCCATTTTGTCCATCCAGGTGCCGCAGTTGTAGCGGTTGCCGCCGTAGATGAAGCCCGTCTCCCAGTCAGTCCAGATCTTCTGGTTGAACCCTTCGTCCCTCATGTCCATGTCGAGGTTGGGACCGGCCTGCGCGTTAGACATGTTTTCACGGCCAAACCTACGTTGTGCTCGCGGAACTCGATGCCCTCGGCATGCCGCTGGACAATCTCCTGGATGATCTCGGCAATGGTGCTGCTCCACGCGAACGCCCGCGGGTCGTCCCACGGCACCCAGGTGTCGTCCGCCGGGAAGCGGCGCTTGACGCTCTCCTTGAGGATCGCCAAACCGTCCGGCGCCATCTTGGTGTAGTCCTGAATGTTCTGGATCATCCACCCTGCGGTCAGCTATTTCCTCCACTGCAGCCCACATGGTGAGTCGCGTGAGTTGTACCGCGGGTTCCGTCCCGAGTCCAGCAGATTGGGGATAAGGCCATGCTTGAGAGTCGTGCTGAACGCCAGAATGTGTTCCCGCGCCGCTTCAAAGTTACCAGTCGTAAGGAATAGGCCACGGAGGGAGATGAACACGTCACGGCCCCAGCAGCGCGCCCAGCCGGCCGTGAAGTGCGGCAGGCCCGCTGCAAGAGATGCAACGTCCCTGTTGGGCTCGATGGAGGCACTCTTGACAAGGCCGTACATCTGCACAGCGCAGAGAGCGAGGTCCTGCGTAAGGTCCGTGCCGTTCAGGATGAACTCGGACTGCTGCTCAATCACGGCGCGGCGGGCCGCCTTGTACGCCTCGTAGATGACGAGGGCGAAGTACTTGGGCCGCATAAAGCTGGGAACGGTTTCCTTGATGATGTCCCACCGCTCCTTAAGCCACGCGGCCGGCTTTTCCAAGCGCTTGAGAGTCCCCACCTCCCGTATTAGGCGGTTGTACACGTAGTCGAGTGCCCAGGTGCCCTGGCGGAGATGGTCGCAGAGTGGGTGTCCCAGGTCATTGTGGGCCATAATGTGCCGCAGGGGGTACATCCAGCCCTCGAAACCGCAGTACACCAACCTCCCATAATTGGGTATGTCGTACACGCCGTCACCACCGGTAGCGTCGCGTTCTTCCCCGTCTGCGCGGTAGAGAAGGACGTTGAGGTCGACGAGGTCGACGTCGTTGAATGCTTCGTCGGCACCCTCGCGGCACTTGGCGTCAAGATCTGGCGAGATCTCGTCCATGTTCGTCTCAAAGACCATGATGCTCCCGGGGTCGAACGAGTCTGGCACGACAACTTCGGTGTAGGATCCGTTCTCGTCCTTTCCGGAGCGCATGACCACGTCCTCCTCTTTCACAGCGATCAGCGTCGACGGGATACCGTAGTGAACGTGCGGGTCGTCCTTCCACTCCTTCGGGCGGGTCTGGATCGACGCTCCGAAGATGAACTTGGCTTTGGTGCGGGCGAGGCGGAACGGGTTGACTGAGGTTAGCTGGGCAAGGAGAGAAAAGCTCACTATGTCCACGCCCCTTGAAGCCGGGGAAGGCCGTGTGCGCTACAATGAGATAACCCTTGTGAGTCTGCGGATGGACACGATGGATCATGATGTACTCGCCCTCCTCGTGAACGTGACCCTCCACGTACTCATCGATCATCATCTCAGTGTGTAAATGGTTCAGCACACGCTTGACACGGCCGATACCTTGCTCGTCGGCAGGCCCCGAGACGCAGTACATTCGCGTGTCGGTGACCAGGTTGAGGAGCTTGGGGTAGAGATCGTCAAAGCCCTTGTTCGAACCGACAGCTGCGCGTGTGAAGCATACCAGTGCACCGGTCGACAGCGCATCCTCGGCGGTTCGCTTGTCGGCGGGGGACTCGTTGTCGTGCGTCACATCGTAGAAGACGGCGTGGGGATGCGAGCCATGAACAGGCGTGATGATACACGGGCGGTCACGCGCAGCCGTGCCGAACAAGCATTTCAGCTCGCCTGGGCTCGACAGCACGGCTGTGTCCATCGAGCCGATCGGTTTACCCACGCCAAACCGGTATAGACTGGTGTCAACTGGGGAAGTTCTTTGTCTTTGCAGCTTACAGTCTCGAAAAGTCCTTATTGTCGTGTCCGTTGTACGCCTCCCGTACGAGACTGTTGAGACCCAGTTCTCGCACAAACTTGAGGTCCATCTCTTCGCTGCCCGTGAATAGCTCGGCCATGACATAAAGATTGGGATTGATCCGGCGACCAGCGTCAATCATGTGTGTGCCAACATGAAGCGGGGTCGAGTGGCAGTTGTCCAGGCGGAAACCGTCAAACGTAGTTGCGAGCATTTCACAATAGTCAGTCATGTGGTTCCAGAGCCACGGGTTGTCCTCGGGCCCCTTGCCGTAGCGAAGCTTGACGCAGTCACCCCAAATAATGACCTCACGACGGAGGTACGCCTTGGACGGGTACTCAGCAAAGTTCTTGAGGGGGTCAGCGGCCCACATCCAACCGTTGTTCGCGACTGCAAGGGACGACGGCGGATGCTTCTTGTCGTTCTTCTTGATCCGGGTAAAGTAGTGTTCGATGAGGGGGTTTCTGATGTCAGCTGGGAAGGAAGGCGTGCTCACTTCTTGGTGATCTCGCCTAACTTGGGGCCGCCGTCCTCCAGACGCGTGTAGCGCAACCTACCGAGGACTTGGTCCCTGGCAGTGGCCATGTCGTCGTTGTACTCCTTGTACAGGTTGACATTGATGATATCGAGAATTCTTCCCCACTCAGCCGCCATCATGTGGTGCTTGTGCTTGAACGCCGCCTCCACGAAGCCAGCGGCCTCCTCGACGGGTACGTAAGTGCAGTAGGGGGCCGAGTACGCGCGGTAGTTCTTGATAAAGCCTTTCGTCTTGAGTGCAATGTCCGCGAGTTCCTCGATCGTCTTCCCGTTCAAGTTCTCGCCCTGCCACGGCTTGATCTTCCTCGCGGCCATTGCGTCACTAATATCCTTGACAGCCGAGCCCACGTCGAAAACGTAGTATTGCCAGAGATCCGCGCTGTTAATGGCATCCTTGATTGCGTCGCCCAGCTTGGCCAGGTCCGCCTCGCTCTTCACGACAGTGGGCAGGTCCTTGGACTTGAGGTTATCCGAGAGATCGAGGAGGACGTCCTCCAGTACGACGGCTGGCGTGAGGTGCGGAGTGTTGTAAGGCGAGTATCCCGCCTCAGGGTGGTCCTCGAGCCACGGCGAGTCAAAAGCGGTATGGTTGAGTACCACATCGGTGATAGCGCCGAGTCCGTAGGTCTCGCGGGCGTACCGCATCGTGTCACAGACCTCGGAATAACCACCGTCCTTGGCCTTTGGATTCTCGAGCAGCGTGGGATCGAACGCCATCTGGTCCGCAATAGAGTAAGGGCTTCCACTGCTCCCGCGCGTGTGGAGCGGGGTGTAGTGGATCATGTTGTAACCCCTCCTCATGGCTTCGGCGAGGTGCTTGTCCCACTGGTTTAGCTTGCCCTGCCACTTGGCGATGACAGACAGGATGGTCAGCCCGTCGAGTGGGATGGCAATATTCTTGCCGGTAAGCACACCCGACTTGGTGTCGCAGAGCACATCCGCGTCTAGGTTGAAGGGCTCCCGTTCGGGGAGGGAGATGATGGGGTCGATATTGAAGTAGCCCCGTCGCCCAATTATCCGTTCGCCATCGTCCCCGTCATACTCGACATAGTAGCAGAACGCGCCGGGCGCCGAGATCGGCAGGTCGACATGAATAGGTCTAGAGTCTCAGCCGCGCTCCTGCACTCTCGTATACTTGAATACCTACTTTGAGAGGTCCGAAGGCAACTTGCGCTCGTTAAACTGGCCGCGCTTGAACACGCCGCCATCCATTGGGAAGTCGGTCTTGAGCACGCCGTTCCGCGTACACGACGTTCCGGCGAGGATAGCGAAGCGGAGCACATATGGCCTCACAGGCGCTGGGAGGCGGACGTACTGTCATTAGAAGCTGGAACGGGGCCGCACAGACATCGCCATGACTCACCGACTTGGCATGTCCGGGTCCGCCGTCATCTTCCAGCTCAAGCTCCCATACCTGGACGGGTGCACCTTCGTGCTCGCCCCTGAAGAATGCGAGGGCATCGTCCTGTGGCGTCTTGGGTGTGCGCGGGGTGAGTGGGCCGGCGTTGTGAGGTCGCGCATCGCCATTGTCCGGCATCGCGATTGGCGACGGGCGCTTCTTTTTAGCTTTGGACGGGGCCATGGCTGCGTGTTGGGAAGTTTGCAGTTCGAGAAGGGGGAGATGTGACGACGTGCCCAGCTTTCTTTCACTACTGCGGAGTCAAGTAGAGGTTGCAAGTAGTGGTGCTGGGGTTGACACGACGAGGAGAAGTGAAAGAAGTCGATGGTCAAGCCATACAGGACGCCATGGACTAAGCCGTGGACGTCATTCGCGTGTCAGCGTGTTGGCAGCCGTTAGCCGTTCCCGGCGGTTTGGCCGACCCTGGATCATCCCGGATCATCAGTCCTTCCAGTCCCTCCAGCCAACCATAATGATTGGGGAACTGGAGCGGAAGCAAGCATCCGCCTCGGCTTTGCCCGATCAGACGACCGCCAATTCTATCTCTACCGTACACTGCACTACGTACTTGCAGCACATATCCCATTGTCGGCAGCACATATTCCATTGTCAGGGTACGAGGCTGAGGCTATAAGGAACCACTGCAACGTACACGGAGGAACGATGGGAATTCACTTGTACAAGATGTGGGCAGTTGTTATCCCCAGTGATTAGACAATGCCTGTGCTGGACAATAGCTCATGGAAGTGCCTTTAACTATTCCGTCCATGAGTCACGACTAGTGCCCCACTCTCGCGACGGGAGATGGAGCGGTATGACAAGCAAGAACGCGATGTCTGATCTTGTGACAGGTGTGGGGAACCGACAAACGTGGCCAGTGGTGCAGCACGCTACGCGCCTTGGCCAGCCTCGCGACAACAAGGCCACTCCACCACACTGCAAGGCGCCAACACCTAAATCGGGTGGCATGTTCATCGACAACGCTCCTGCACAATGGGAATATGATCACTTTGATAGTGTAAGCCAGACTGTTTGCTCGGTCATGTCCACATAGCTGTGGACGAAGGGCACGGACAACCAGCGGCCCCATTGACGTCCTTCTCTACCATCCGGTACAATTCTGGTACTGAATCCGAGGATGAAGCAGTCAAGCCCATTCCTCGTATCTTACCATCTATGAACATTTCTTCACGAGTGGCAGCGAGGGTGGCCACACTTGACGCAGACTCATTCGCGTTCCAGAACAGTGCTCCGCCCTCCTGATGATGTCTTTTGAGGTGCTCCTTACCTTTAGTTCTGTTCCGTGTACTGGCTGTCACGCTGTTTACCCGAACGCCGGTTCCATCGGCGGTTGGGCTCCATGGGGACCAACGACTGATCGCTTGGGAATGAGGCGTTGCTCCAAGGCGACGCACGTTGCATTGAGCACAGTCCGTGGAAGCGAATGGTCACGCTGCTCATGAAGCAACGTCGCCCGAGAAGTTGCTTAGAGCGTCGCTCCCTCCCCTGTTGCAGCCCCGTTTATTCCCTGCGCACTGTCGCCAATCGCTCGTGCGGCCCCTTCGCTTTTCGACCTTATGCCGATGCAGCCGGCCCCTGCGCATCCGTCGCCCCTACTTCGTGAGACATCGGACATCAGTGCGGCATGGAACTTTGTGGGATTCGTCGCATGGACTTGACACCCTCGTAGGTTTCATCCGAGTTGTGCGGAGGGGATCGGCGAAGAACGGGCGACACACACAGTCACAAACAATTGGTAGGCAAAGTGTGCCATGCCGAAGCAATCAAACAATCAGAACAATGCCTCGCAGTCTAACACGGCCTCCACCTCCCACTGCCCACCCATCACTCCTTCTGGTTTCCGCAGGTATTTAGCACAGATCGTCGCGTGACAGTTCGCGTACTGCCCATTGACTCAGCCAAGCGATTATGTCCAAAGATGCCAAATGGTACAGCAGCGAATGCCAAATGCCTATGACACAGAGACCAAGATCTCGAGCACGACCCACGTCGGTGTCCGCGTGACCGACGTACCGAAGCCCCCGACGTCTGGGCGTTATGGCGGATCGGATCGGGCTCCGTAGCTCCACAATCCCAAGCTCGCCAGACAGACAATCTATTGTCATGACTGACGAGTCAGAGTGGGGGATCGTTGGGGTGGGAGTCGGAACGAGGGGCTAGGAACGCGGGAACGCGCTATCACCGGTTGAGGTAGCAGTGTAGTAGCAGTGTAAGGCTGTGGTCGTGATCAGTTTGCCGAGGCGGTGGCTGCCTGGTGAGGCTAAACCAAGGCATCACCCCCAGACAACAGCCATACCGCGATTTGCCATTCGCCAGAGGTCTTTCGTCTTGATGAAGCTTGGTAGCTTGCTTGGTATCTTGGGGCCTCGATAACGCCAGAAAGTGCCACAACCACGTGGTATTTTGAACAATGGTTGCCGACATATCGACATGCCGATCCAGCCGATTCGAATCCCGAGTCTTGGCTGACATAGAAGCTTGGCTGAGATTACTTAAAGAGGCAATTTAGATGGCGAGTAATGATTTCCAATTTCGCAATTGTATTTGGTATCGAGTCCACAATGACCCTTTCAACCTCTCTCTCTCTCCTTAGCCTTGGGGCCAAGGCTAGAGCCGGCCCCCTTTTGGCCCCCTTTTGTTCAGGGGCGATTAGGTACACTTGTCAGCCAGCACACAAAGCACAGACAGCGTCCGCCCCAACACGACACACACGTCAACCCAGGTATAATACAGCCACACTCTTTCCCTTCCCCCCCAAAAACGTATCCCTCACCCAACGCATCCCTCCCCCAAACCACCAACCCCACCCAACACCCCCCCCCCCACCTATACATCCATCACCGCCATCTTGCCACTTCAACATCACTCCATCTCTCATCAACATTAACTCAACTTACTCTTATCTCTCTCAACACTCTACGTGGACGAAGCAACACATCGACCCCATGGTCACGGCCACCATGGCTCGGCGCTTATCGAACGGATAGTCTTCTCATCGCAGATCGACGACCCCGAACATCTTTTTGAGGATTCGTGCTCGTGACAACCTCCATAACCACCTGGTTATTGTCGGCCACAAGCATCCCTCCAGCGCCTTTTGCAACATTCTAATTGAGGTGAGGTCAATTCACAGACCCCTCCTTCCTAGGCTACTTTTCCACAGCGTTCTGGAAACGAGGTCGAGCCTTCAAAAGGCTTTTCGAGGCCGCAACAAGGAAACAAAATTCACTGGCGAAACAGTTGAGTATTTTTCTTTTCTACTTTGCAATTCGCCGCCGAGGAAAAATGGGCTTTTGAGTCGCCTTCCCCCGCCTGGCTGCATCGCAAACACAGCGAACGGTTATTTTGTGGGTTTGTACTGCCCCTCTCCTCCCCGCATCTGCGAGCAGGATGACGCGGTGCCAGCTTCAACTGTTTGTGCGCGAGCGTATCATGTGAGCCAGGTAGTGGCGTCGGGATTCAGACCCAACCCAAATTAAACGACTAGGTTTGCGAGCAAGAGACACAAGACTCGCAGAGGAGGGCATCAAGCAGCGTCATCAAGGGACCATCGAAATCGACACCAGGACTGCCTGATCACTATCGAGGCCAGTTCTCATTCATTCGACACGGTCCTACTTACCGCCGCAAGCCCTTACCTGGATCCAGCAACTCAACGCAATTCGTGGAGTGGACGGATGTCCCGGTCGAAGCTGGATCTATCGTAAGGGTGCGCAGCGTTGGTCGAAATGTTGGAGCATGTTGTTGACACAACTCTACCTTCTTTGAAATATCCCGCTACCCTCCTGCATTCTTCTCTCCTCTGTATTCTTCTTTCCGAACTCCTAACTTATTCTTTCTACCTCTCTCCTCTTCCCTTCTCTCCTCCTTACCTTCACTTTCCATCTACAGCCTTTTGGTCTCTACGAGAACTGCTTGGTTGTGCAAATTGCCCACCTCCTGTATCTTGCCTTCGGGCGAGATACAGGGGGTGGGCTTTTTTGCGTTAGGTGCGTTAAAACTCAGTGTGGACCAAACTCAGTGTGGACCGTTTATTGGCATGCATCGCCGTATCAGCTGTGGTTGCTTACCCGACGGATCCGGATGACCAGACGAGTCGCCACCCAGCCCCGATGGGTGGCGGTGCCACACAGCGATATTCAGAAATTTGATTCCGCTTGTTCCGTGCCGATCAGGCCGAATTTCGCCTCGTGGTCCGTGTGTCGGCTTATCTCACCCTGCCCCACTCCTTCGACCGAAATGGGTGTCGTGAGACATTTGGCTGCCCAGCTGCTTGCACCTCAAGGTCGCTCATGGACTGCGGCGGTTAGAATGCGCAGAGGGCCAACGTCCCCAGCGGTACTCCAGACCTCTCGACTGCACAATGGCGGTGACTGTGTAGCAGTTCACTCGGGGGCGCTTGCCTTGATACATCTATAATTGTCACTATGACGTTGTCATGACGCCTGGTGACGACCGAGAACGATAGTCAGCCAGATATCGTTAGCCTTGACTCCGGAGCGGACAGGGAGCGGATAGGGAACCGACATGTACGCGTCCTGCTCTGCGATGTGATTTCGCTCTCATCGCCAGTCAGTTCCTGAGTACTGATAATGAGACCGTCGGCTCGCGGTCAGAGATATGAGCGGTGGGAACAGACGGTTAGGCTACGTAGCTGTATCTTGTTAGTCGCGAGGGAGTGGGCTCAGATTCGGTGATCGATATCGAATCGTGCCGACGCCACTTCAGCTCCTCGTCGTTACACAAGCGACTTGAAATTTGCCACCCGCGGACGGATTCTATGCTTATACCCGATTCACGGTTGCCCCGTCGTCAGTGGTTGACAAGGTCGGACATCGCCCGTCATCGTACACGCTGCATTACAGTCTCGAGGTGCATCCCGCACACAGACCGCTGGGCTAAAAGCACAATACTGCCGCCTGTCCATCTATGCTCCTCACGCAGGGCTGTCCTCTGCTCCAGGCGACTTGCTCGTCGCCTTCTTCACCGACTCGAGGGGTGTATGCTCGTGGATCGCCGCTGCCAGCTCCCCTGCCACCTTGGGCGACGCAGTCTGAGGTCAGCGATTGTCACTCGTAGCTGCGCGGACGAGACTCACTCTAATGGTCACAAAGCGGCGTTCACCATCCTCAAAGGTGGTCATCCGCACATGCTTGCCATCCTCGAGACACGACATGCCAACGTATAATGCGCTGTTGAGAATGACCCGCAGCACTCCATCCGCACGCATCACTGGGGTCAGCTCGCAAGTCCAGTGGTTGAGCCCGTCACCTGCACTAACCGAGACGAGCGCCTCCGGCATCCTGCCGCCGCCGATTCAGCTTCAGCAGGCCCACCCCACGCTCCTTCCACGCTCCCCCACTCTCCATCATGAATAGCTTCGCGCGGGTCTGGTACATCGTCTCCTCATCCTCTTCGCCCGTGTGCACTGTTGTCAGCGCAAGCGCGCCTAGCCGGCTTACCATCCTGCCGATCAAGGTGGGGTTTTTTGTCCTCTTCCGCTTCGCCTCCAGTCTCCTTGAGCTTCTCCCCAAAAGTCGAAGGGCCAGCCTTGGACTCTTCCTCGACCTTGTTGGTCTTAACCGCGAATGGGCTCGCCGTGGAAGAGTATGACCCGAAGCCCGAGGAGGAGAAGGAATTGGTCTTGGGGGCAGCGGCGAACGCGGGGGGCTTGGACGCGGCGTCTGCAAACGCCGATTTGGCCGAGCCGAATGGTCTTGAAGGCGTCCCGAACGCAGATGTGCCGCTCCCAAACGCAGAGGTGCCGCTGCCGATAGGGGCAAAGGGGGATGCCTTGGCTGAGAACGCGCCAAAGGTTGCTTGGGGCTTCTTCGGCTCTGCAGCCGCTGGGGTTGGCGAAGGAGAGGATGCAGTTTCTGTCGCGACGGACTTGTACGTGTCGTTGGGAGTTGGCTACTGTCAATCAGTGTATACGATGGGTCACTCACGGATGTCGACTTGCGCTTCTTCTCCTCGACGGTTGGCGCCGCGTCGTTGGCCTTGCGCTTGAGTGAGGGCGTGTCGCTCTCGTCCGATGCCTCCGCCTTGTCGACCTTGACCCAGTCGGATTCCTCACTCTTGAAAGTATCGCCGGCGTTCGCCTCATAAATGTCATTCTTCTCCTCGTTGACCTCAACCTTCTCTCCCTCAGCGCTTGGCTTGTCGTCTCCCTCGGCACCGGGACCGGCGTCTTCGGACGCACGCCTCCCTTCCTTCCAGTTCATCTCCTGTACCTTCCGACGCACCTCTCCCACCGTGTGCCCCTCCTTGGCCTCAACCACCTTGACCTTCTCGACGTCCGCTGCTTTCTGGGAAGCTGCATCATCGTCCGTTTCAGGCTCCCGATCCTCCTCGAGCCGGTTCTTCTTAGCGGCGATGTGCGCCGCGCTAAATGCTTCGTTGGCGAGGGGGTCCTGGCGCATCAGTCTATCAGTTTCGGATGCCCGAACCTGAGGAGGCGAGGGCGAGGAGGCGAACAGGGCCAGCGAGAGTAACGGGGGTGGGGAAGGGAGGCACTTACCACTGATCCCTCCCGGCCGCGCTTTAGCGATACTGGCTCTAAGTGTTAGTGCGGGGAGACGAAAGGGACGAAAGAGATAAGGAGGTGGGGAGACGTACCGCGTGGAGGCTCTGTCGCCACATCGTTTGGGGCGTTGGGGCTGTCCTGCGGTGGTGGCATGAGATGTGGGGAGACAAGAATCAAGAGGTGTGGGTGATGGGCGAGTCAAGACTGATGACAGGGGGTTGGGGATGATGCGTGGTATGACGGTAGAGAGGCTTGTGGGTTGATGGTGAGTTCAGTAATCAAACGGAGTTGTTGTTGGAGGACGATGATGGGGTTGTGGGCGTGAGGCCGTGAGGGTCGGTGCTCGTCTCCTCGTAGTTGTTGTCGGCGCGGTGGAATGGTATGGGGGCAGGAGGGGCTTCGGTAGTATGGTGGGTATTGTCCCAAGCTAGGTAGGCTCGCCACTGTTGGTGGGCTGCAGGGAGGCTTAATGGAGGTAGCCAAGCCACACGCCTATATTACCTGCCCCACGCCTAACATTCTAGCCGTCACCCCCCTGGCCCCCTATACCCCCAGCAGCCATAGCACCCTGTCATCATCACTGCCGCGACCGCCGTGACAACCTCGCTGTTACCAGTTCAACTGCCTGTTGACTCTTGCTACCTTCCATCTCCTCTCCGTCATCGTCGACACCAACACTCCCCTAACCCTTAGAGGCGCCATCCGACAGTGTCCTCAGCTATGGGCTACTACTCCACTTACTCCCTAGCCGGTTCTGGCACTGGCATCGCAACTCTCGTTGGGCTCTACCTCCTCCTAACCGGTTCGTACTCACCTCCCCCACTTTGCCATCTGGCGTCCCCACAGCTGTTCAGTGCCAACTAATTCGCAGGCCAGGGCGAACGCTTTAACATCGGTGGATACCTCGCCGAGAGCAGCCCCCTCGCGTTCGCGTCCGTCGGTATTGGACTGTGTATCGGCCTCAGTGTGTTCGGTGCTGGATGGTACGTCGCTTTGCCGTTGCGCTGTTCTCCGCGGTTGGAAAGCTCACAGCAGGGGCATCTATCTCACTGGCGCGAGTATCCTTGGTGGTGGTGTGCGTGCGCCGAGGATTAGGACGAAGAACCTCATCTCGTGAGTGCGGCTGAGCGCGACTTGGTGTGGTTGATACACGTGCTGACCTCGCTCTCCGTCATCCCCTCGTCCCCTCGTTCTGACTTCACAAACCGAACCTGGCATCTACCGGACTCAACAGCATTATCTTCTGCGAGGTTGTCGCTATCTACGTGAGTTGCTCCCCGCGTCATCGGCATGGAAGCTCCCCCACCACGAGTGCTTCGCATCCAGGTGTTACGCTCCTCTTTCAGTTCTGACACCAGGGCGTCATCATGGCCATCGTCTTCTCATCCCGCGTCAACGGTAACATCGAGGAGCTGCACACCAAGAGCAACTACTACACAGGTGCGTGGTGCTCAGCTCCGTTCCTGGACCTCTCAGCTGAACTCAGGCTACGCGCTGTTCTGGGGCGGCCTCATTGTTGGCCTGTGCAACCTCTTTTGCGGTGTCAGCGTGGGCATCACGGGATCGACGGCTGCTATCGCGGACGCAACCGACCCCCAGTTGTTCGTTAAGATCCTCGTTATTGAGGTGAGTTGGGATCACGGTTGATCGTTGCGGTTCTCTGACTGTGTCAGATCTTCGGGTCCGTCCTTGGCCTTTTTGGCCTCATCGGTAAGTGCAGTTGCATCACGTTCCCATCAAATGCTAACTGGCAGTTGGCCTCCTCGTGTCCGGAAAGGCAGAGGAGTTTGCGTAAAGTGGCTCAAGCCACACTAGAAAAGAACACAATAGCATGCATGTCTTCCCTGCGTCGCGAGTCTAGAGAGGGTGGAGAGTAGTTGCCTGAGGAGATCTCTAAAGATACTTTCGTGCGCTGGCTCGCACCTTGGCCTCAAAGAGGGGATTGCGGATTGGCGTGTTGACGGTATGAAAGGGGTTAAGAGCAGCCTGGGGTTAGCGTTGAGACAAGGCCATGCGTACCTTGACGTAGAGTTCCCACACGTCGCCGAAGAATAGCTTGATTCCGTCGTCGTTCTTGGTGTCGTGGAGGAGGATGAGTTTGACTGCATGTCAGCAACGACCGCACTGTGGGACTACGGGACGACGGCGGTATTAGAGATCGCCGGCCGGGTCGGCGTGGTCTGTTTCGGCGCCGACACCTGACTCACCGTTCGTAGCGAGGAACGCCGACACCATCCACTCGTTATGCTTGTCGACGCTCTTGAGATATCTGCTGTTAGCTATGCCTCCTCCAGCTGCTCTCCGACCCATTCCCGGCCCTCTTCATCCTCCCCTTCCTCAGCCCTCGCGACAACTCACAAGCTTCCAGTCCCTTCAGCGACTTCCTCGACCGTATCCAACCCCGCATGCGCAATCATCTGCAGCAGATGCCTCTCCCCTCCGGGCCCCGAGCCGACCAAGCCCAAATTCAAGCCGCCTGGAACATCCCCGTTCCCTTGTGGCCCTTGGGGCCTGTCGTTGAAGGAGGACCAGGAGGGGAGAGTGGCGGAGTGTGGTGCAGCGGGTTTAGAGGACGAGAACTGAAGTTCGAAGAGGGGGGTGTCGAGCGGCGAGACTATTGCTAGGTAGAATGACATTGTGGTGAGGGAACAAGAGGTAGATGGTGGATGGTTGACGAGGGGTTGACGAGGGGGATCGAGATTGTTTGAGTGACGCGTCGGAGTGGAGGTCTCGAGATTTGGTGCCCCGGCAACATCCGCATGGACAAGGCTGCAGCTGCAACAAGTGTCATCATTGCCAGATCAGGCTTTGCAAGTCCACAGCACCAGGCAGTTTCAAAGAAACATGATATATCGGTAGTCGATGTGCATAACAGTGGCAACCCGCAGTCTGGTAGCGGCCCGCAGCTGTCAGCCAGGCAGCCCGGCCGTCCGCGAGTCAGTCAAGGGCTAAAGCCTGTTCTGCTCGATGATACATAATGATACAATGATATTGGTCCTGCTCACCGCGCGAGCAATGATGCCCGAGATACATGTCGGCGGTAAGAGGAGGTAACATCGAGGGCATTGAAGTGGAGAGGGGTGATGGACGTTGGAATCGATGAGACGCGCTCAGGCCGCACCGCGATGTGACGTGTTTGTGTCGGTCGGTGCGCTTGTTTTGACGATTTCCGCTATGTCCAAGCGGTGATGGTGGACGACGCGTTGCCGGAAGAAGGAATACGGTGCTCTCCGCATTCCAAGTTGCGACCTCGACACTCAAACTCCAGTGCAGATAAATGGGTTGCTGGCTGCGATGTCCCAACATTCAACATTCATTCCTTCCCCTTCCTGTTCCCCTGCCCGAGTATAAGCCGAGTAGGAGTGATTATCGCTTCTGTCCCGCGGCGACAACGGTGTTTCTCGTGCTGCAGTTAGCACTCCTCACAGGGCTTATGAGATGTCGTCTCAGCGAGACCTCCACCACTGCAAACGCGTCCGAGTGGCCAACTCACAGGTTATCAATGTACGTGCCCAGGAACTCGTTGTCCTTCTTGAGCTTGTCCGTCTCGGCCTCGACTTCGGTGACGCGGACGAGGAGGCCACGCAGTCCGTCGCGGAGCTGTACGATATCCTTGACCACCCTTTCCTTCGCCAGCGCGGATTGCACTGTGGGCTCGGAGGAGGCAGCTGCGGACGGAGCGGGAGCGCCCCATGCACCGGCGAGTTCGCGGTCGTAGTCGTTCATGGTTTACGAATGGGTGCGGGAGGTGGTTAATTGCAGATGAAAGGGTTTCGGGATGGTGCGGCGTAGGCTGTTGACGTCGTTGAGAGACGAGAGGGCTGGAGGGCTACTGGAGCTAGCGGCGTGCTAGAGGGACTGGTCACGCCTCGGTTGTTGTACTCGTTGAAGTGGCAATGTTAATATCGTGGGAATGCAGATGTCCAGATGTCCAGATGTCAAGGAGCAGCGAGGACGATGACTGATGAGTTGAGGAAAGATGGAAGAGAGATGAAGAGATGGATGGAATCGATGATGAACTCAAGCTAGGGAAGGTGGTCAAGGGACCCGGGGGTGAAGGGGGAAACAACAGGGGGATATACCAGGGGAATTCAGGGTTCCGAGAGACAGACATACTCTGATTAGGAATGAATTGTTAAATCAAAGTAAATGAAATTAGTCTCTGTTCCTAATATTCAGGGATTCGTTTAATTCGTTTCCGCGCCACGCGCACGTTGAGACCCTTCAGTTGATCCCGTCTCACCCAGTCCACTCAGTCCACTCACCCAGCAGCCAGGAGCGCCAGGCAGCCATCACCGTCGCCATCGTCCTCCTCGACCTCGTTGACATCGTCGTACGGCAGCCCATCAACAACCTAGCAATAGTAACATTACACTTTTTCCATTTCTCTCGTGACTTATCGTTCGGCTCACACTTTACCCATCCCACCCACCCCGAATCGGCTCGTCGCGGCTCACCAAGTCCTTCCAGCTACCCCTCCTAACTACCGCCACCTTCAGTTGTTCACCGCGAACGGACCTCCATTCCACACGCCACTTCCAGCCCCCAGGCTCCCAATCTCCCAAGCTCTGTCACACAAAAAACGCAACGCCAAGAGACCAAAAGAAAAGAACGGGTTGAGCGCGCATCAGCCTTGTTCAGCTTGTCTCGTTGTCGTCGTCGCAGGCAAGGCTGCTGCTCCCTGGACACAAGGTCAGAGCGTTCAGAATAAGGGAGAGAGGGGAGGTATACTGCTTGCAAGGGCTTTGACTATCGGCTCGTACCTTTGGATCCTTACTCTCTTAACATATTGTTTGTTGTACGACACGACACGACACGAATCACGGCCGCGACACGAAACGCATCTCTCGCTCCCTTGTGCAGCGACGACCGACGGACATCGTCTCCCCCCCTCCATCTTCATTTCTTATCGCTCCATTCACTTGCGTTTCCAATTAACTCTTCAATCTCTGGGTTGCCTAACATTCGCCAGCGCCTAATTCATTCCCGACATCGACACCGACCCTCCCCCCGAACCCGTGTGTTCATACATATCCCGTGCACACACCGCTTCAATCACCAACTCCTCCCTGTCCTCTGTCCATTCGACTGGACCTCCACGCACACGCCAACCAGGCGGCGCGTAGCGCTCGCACGCCGCCATGTCCAACTTCTTCACTGCGACGCTATCCGGCAAGGGCGGCCGGGGGGACAAGTCCAAGTCGCGCGGGAGTACGCGAACGTCGGCTTCGAGCCAGGCATCCCACGCAACATCCCCAACTGATCTGTCCTACTCCAAACCATACGAATCACACCCCTCGCGCTCACTACCGACTTCCGGTCCCACAATCTTGACCCCCACAGACGACATGGGGAGAACGTCTGGCTCGAGCTTTGAACGGAATGGGATGGCAGCTGAGTTCGGTGCCAGCCCAGGACGCCTGTACGCCGGCAGCTCCAGCCTCAAACACCAGGCCTCCAGCTCGTCCCTCTCGCCTCGCAAGGCGAGCGATAACGCGTCTATCCGGTCGGTGTCCTCCTCAATGAGCTCGTCAGCGCTGCAGAGGCCCAACGATGAGCTAGGAAGATACCCATCAATCACGCGTGTTCAGCAGGAACAAGGCCAACGGCTGCCGAATGGAAGTCGCGCTATCCCGACGAGCAACTCTACACCTCTCTCTGGGCCTCCGCCGTCTGCGTACACTGCATCGTACAACTCTACCCATACTCCGCCATCACAATCACACACTCCTCCTCCTCCGCCCTCGTCTCACACCCCTCCCTATGGTTCATCATCCAATATCCACTCCCATGGCCACTCAGGTGGTCACTCGGGCGGCCACTTGGGAGGGCAAGCACCATCTTACACGACAGCCTCGTCGTTGGCGTACGCAACCCCATCCGCATCCAAGCCATCTCACGCAGGCTTGACTTCCGGGACCAAGACGTCTCACGGAAACTCGACGTCTCCGGCTCCATCTACGTATGCGCCCTCGACCTACGCCGCGTCGACGTACACGCCGTCGATTTATGCACCATCCATCGCCTCCCACTCCACCACGAGGCTGACGGATGATTTCAACTTCCCTCGGCCATCTGACGAGGAAGTCGAGCAGCGGTTCCTGGATTTGATCAAGAATCGTGATCTTGACCATGACCAGACGAGCTCGCCCGCGCCGTCCCTGTCTTCAAGGTCAGCCAACTCGCACGGATCCCGTGCGTCAGTACAGACAATATCAGCGGGAGCCCGTGCGACGTCAACATTATCGATCAGTACGAAATGGCAGATGGTTGAAGCCGATGCGCGGTCGCGTTGGGAGTCGGCGCGAAAGAGGAAGCAGCAGGAGGACGAAGCAGCCAAGATGGGGCGTGGGAGGAGATCGGCTGCAGCCATCTCCAGAGATAGCCCCGAGTTTTTCATCCGCAAGGTCCTCGACAACCAGCTCAATCACCAGCACCTAGTGACCCTAGGTGTCAGCCTCCGAACCTTCCCACTCGAGTGAGTTGCTTGGGCCAGCTTGGCCAGATCGGTCGGATTGGCGCTAACAATCAGCTGGATGAAGGAGTTTATGGACCTTAAAGGTCTTGTTGTCATGTCCAACTACCTCAACACATTGCAACACAGGCGAAGCAAAGGTGGAACAGACGTGGACATGGAGCTGGAGCTCTTGAAATGTTTGCGAACGTCGTTGAGTAACAGGGTGAGCGAAGGCACTCGGATCCTCAGCTGACAAAGAAGATTGGGCAGCTCGAAGCTACCCGACAGCCGCAGGTCATCTACGCCATCGTCCAGGCCCTAGTCTCGCCCCAACCACAGTGCCGCAAGGTCGCGGGAGAGATTCTTGTCACCCTCACGTACTTGGACAGCAACGCCAGCGACCGTGTCGGCTTATCTCTGGTGCTGCGTGCCTTTGAGCACATGCAGTCGCAATACAACCAGCAAGTTGGTGTGTCGAAGAAAGTGTCCAAATTCGAGCGTTGGATACGGCAGAATGAGGAGTTCGCGGCCAGCAGGGGCCGTATGGGCAGCACTGTTGGGCAGGGAGCGCTCGTCAAGGGCATGGACAACCAACAGCTCATCGAATACTTCGTGAGTGGAGCCTGCTGGGTCCCAGCTAACAGGACAGCAAGTCATGCTCTGGTTGATCGGTGGACTTACCTCCGCACAAGATATGCGTACGCGCACCTCCGTTCGCGGACAGTTGGATCTGGCCAACATCTCCACCTTGCTCGACACGATCAAGGACTGGAAGGAACCCCGGCTTGACGACTTGATCCAGCGGTACTACGAGGAAGAGGAGGCCGACCGCAGGGAGCTTGTTGAAGAGCAGGTCCGCGTGCAGATCGAGACGCTCAAAAATCCCGAAGAGCTGGTGCGCGCGTTACTGCAGCGAACCAAGGGCACCAAGGCGAGCGCGTACTTGTTAAACACGTTCCGTCACCTGCTTCTCATCAAGGAGGAGGGCGACGAGCGAAACCGGTACTACCAGCTCATTGACCAGCTCATCCAGAGCATAGTCATGCACGACTCGCCGGACCTGAACCAGGACTTTGGCCGCGCGTTTGGCATCTCGGTGTCCCAGATCATGGGCAAATTTGTCGACCAGCAGCAGCTGGAGACGGCTGAGGCGGAGAACAAGTCGATGAAGGCTCGTCTGGCCCAGGCAGAGCGCGAGAAGCAGGACATGCTCGACGAGATGGCACAGGGCAACCAAGGCCTCGTTGAGCGCCTCAAGGCTCAGATCGCAGACCTCGAGGATCGGTTGCGCAAGTCGCGTGCCGCAACGGAGAACACCATCAACCAGATGGAGGGCATGAAAGCGGATTATCAGAGCCGTATTCGCGAACTTGAGCTCTATATTCAGGAACTGTTCAACATGCTCCGCGAGACCAACCACCTCGACCAGGTGCAGTCAATGACGGATGGTCCAATCGACCGCGCTCGACTCATCCACGACCTCCGCGAGCAATGGGAGCGGAAGAAGACTATCCGGAAGCTCGAGGGCGGTGGTGGCCGTAAGAAACCGGTGCGCTCCAATACCATGACGACAATCAATACGGTAACGACCGAGAGCTCGTTCGGCGACGACATAGGTGACGACACCGAGGAGGGCGAAGTGTACGAGGCGCAGGAGCAGCGCCTCCAGACATCTGACCCGCACCTTGTTCGCTCCAGGCGGCAGTCGGCGGTCGGCAAGTCTCTGTCTCGCGAAACTGCGACGTCGGGGAACCAGTTCATGGATGCCGAGGAGGACCGTGTACGCTCCCACATCGAGGACTCGCTGGTGCGCGGGGTGGACCGAGTTGTGAGTTGCTTACGTCCCGCATAAACTGACACTCAGTCTCCCATTCGCCTCACCGGCACCTTCAGGAGCACGCGTGGAGGATTCGACACCAACCGCAAGCAGGCACCCAACGCGCCTCCTGTACGGGAGAAGTCGATACTTCGGACCTCGAAGAAGTCCTCGATGCCGCCACGCTTCCTCGAAGAGATAAGGTACGGCGCGTTGCAGCGACAGCAGCAGCGCAGCGTCTCTGCCCCCGTTCCAGGCGGCATCTTGGACGAGAACGTAGTAAACTTGGACGAGGACGAACCCGACTTCCTCATGGCCTTGCAGTCCGACCCGGTGCTGTCCAAATCCTACCGCCCAGACCCGAAGGTCGCGGCCGCACTCCGTGCCGATCCCGCAGTTGCTGCAGCTCTGCGTACCGATCCTGCCGTTGCCGCGTCCCTCCGTCGCGACTCTACCACAGTGTCGAAGGCGTCCAACGCAGTCAAACCCAACCCCGAACTCGCTGCTGCGCTGCGTGGCGAGGGAGACTCGAACCTCGCCCGCGCTGTCCGTGCCAACCCCACAGTCTCTGCTGCGGTTCGCGCAGAGTCAGCGGTATCTGCCGCTGTTCGTGCCGACCCAGAGCTGGCTGCAGCCCTGCGCGGTGAGGGTTCTTCACCGCTCGCGCAGGCTGTCCGCAACGAACCGAGCGTCACGGCGCCGGTACCGGCCGACGCCAAGGCGCTGAAGGGAGAAGGGGACTCTGCGCTTGCCCGTGCCGTACGTGCGGATCCGGAGTTGGGCTCGGCGTTGCGCGGCAAGGGCGATTCAGCCCTCGCGCAGGCGATCCGTACCCCGTTCGCGGCGTTTGGTGCTCGGTCAAACCCAGAGCTCGCATCGGCTCTGCGTGGAGTGGGCAACTCGCCGCTTGCGCGGGCGGTACGCGCAGAACCCGCCATCGCCGCCACTCTCAAGGCCGAACCTGCTATTTTGGCAGCGGTGGAAGCCGATGCTGAACTCACAGCGGCGTTCGGCGGCAAGGGCGACTCTCCTCTCGCACAGGCTGTCCGTGCCAACCCGTCGATTGCTACAGCCAACCGCGACCGGTCAGCACTCAGTGGCGAGGGTGACTCCGCTCTCGCCAGGGCTGTGCGCTCCAGTCCCGACCTCGCGGCTGAGCTCCAAGGCAATGGCGACACTCCCCTCGCGCAGACTGTCCGCGCCGGGACGCCGTCGCTTACTCCTTCCGTCTCGATTTCCCACATGCGCTCGGCCTCGATGGCCTCAGCTGCCGATTCCACCGACCCAGCAGCATTGCGGGGAGAGGGAGACTCGCCTCTGGCCCACGCTGTCCGAGCAAACCCTGAGATGGCAGCAGCACTTCGTGGGGAAGGCCAGTCGATTCTCGCGCAGGCCGTCCGCGCCGACCCTCTGGCGTCCGCCGCCGTTCTCAGTGATCCCGAGATGGCAGCAGCCTTGCGTGGGGAGGGCGCGTCCGTCCTCGCCCAGGCTGTTCGTGCCGACCCTAGCGTATTCGCCGCTGTCCGAGCGAAGGCGACGCCAGTTTCTGCACGCCGTAAAGCCTCCATCCGGGCCGGCTCACTCAGCGTCGACACGGCGGGCGGAGTGTTCAGCCTGGACACGTCCGACTCGGAGGAGCTCGCAGAGGAGCCGGAGTCGGCTTCCCCCGTCTCCCCCAAGACGTCGTTCTTTTCTGGCCTCCCATCACTGTCACCCTCCAAGCGGTCCGCCGCTGGTACTTCCCCGTCTGGTCGAGAGACATTCGCCTCGCAGGTTCTCACCCGTGCGCGTACGGTGCGCGGGGGCTCCAGTGAGCCGGACGACTACATGCCCAACGCATTGCCGCCCATGCCAACGGTGGACGAATCGGATGAGGTGCGCGCGGAGAAGGTTTGGGAAGAGAGCGAGGAAAGCGAGGCGGAGTCGGCTGGGAAATCACCAACCGCTCCGGCACCAAGAGCTGCTCCCCCACCACCACCACCACCACCACCACCACCACCACCACCACCCCCTCCACCGCCGCCTACTCCTCCTCCCGGCCCCGGCCGCGGCCCTTCATTGCTTTCGTCGCTCGCAAACCGCCTGCCAGACCCCTCGAAGTCTGCTCCAGCCCCTCCCCCTCCTCCACCCCCGCCACCACCTCCCGGTGGAATGCCTGGTCGCCCAGCTGGCCCTCCCGGAATGGCTGGCTTACTTGCTGGTATTCGCGGAGGCGTCAACCTCACCAAGACTGGAGGTACCCCAGCGCGCAAGGCAGCTGCCCCGCCACCGCCCCCTCCAGGTCCGCCCTCAATGCCAGTCGCCCGTGCGCCTGGTGCGCCCATCGGCGCGCTGTTCCACGGCGTCAACGACTCGCGCAAGCACGTCGCAAACATGGCTTCGGGCAGGATGAAGCAGCTCCAGTGGGACAAGGTGTCCAAGGCGCAGCTCAGCAATACTGTCTGGTCCGCCCCCGAGACAGTTACCGCCGAGGAGGAGCTCGTGCAACGCATGAAGGCTGCCAATCTCTGGTCGGACATTGAGAGCGAGTTCAAGGCCAAGGAGATAATTTACGACGCGGTCAAAAAGAAGAAGGAGACGGAGCTGCAGAGTGTCCTGTCGCCAGATCTTCGGAAGCGCATCGAAATTCTCATGGCCGGCGGCAACGCCAAGAACTTCAAAGAGCCCGAGAAGCTCAGCGACGCCATCGCCAACTTCAACGTGGAGCTGTGTTCCGAGACCTTCCTCCACGAACTACAGGGTGTGCTGCCCAACGACGACGAGCGCGGCAAGCTGCTTACCCACTCTGCTGACTCGCCTTCCGAGCTGGAGCGGCTGCACCCCGCCGACCGGCTCATGGTCCGCCTCATCCAAGTGCCCCACCTCGCCGACCGCGTTAAGGGTATGCTCTTCCAGGTCAGATTCCAGCAGAACATCGACCTCCTGCAGCAGAGTCTTGACCTGCTTGTCGCGGCATGCCACGACCTGCGGAACGCCAAGAACTTCCAACACCTGCTCAACGTCATTCTCACGATGGGCAACTACCTGAACGGCACCAACTTCGCTGGTGGCGCATACGGTTTCAAGATTGGCTCCATCAACAAGCTCGTCGATACCAAGAGCACAAACGGACAGAACCTGCTGCACTTCCTCGAGCGCACGGTGTCGACTCACTTCCCTGAACTCGATTCCTTCCTCGACGAGCTGGCTAAGCCGTCCGAGGCGAACCGGGTCAACTTCGCCGACATGCAGACCCAGTCGAAGGGCATGCTTACTGAGATCCGGGCCATTCGGCGCTCGCTGGAAGACAACTTCCAGGACTCGACCGACGGCTACGCACGGAAGATGTTCCGCTTCTCTGCAGCGGCTGAGGAGGATCTTCAGAGCCTCCGCGACAGCATCGTGAACGCTGAGAAGGGCTTGCGGGAGGTCGAAAACTATTACGGCGAGGGTGACGAGCATGGCAGGCCCATGCAGAGCCAGGACTTCTTCGGTATCTTCCGGACCTTCACTTCGTCCTACAAGGTGAGCCCAATCGCCGAATATTGTGCTAACGTCAGTTCTGCCGTCAGCAGAACAGGGCTCGTGCCGAGGAGATTGCACTGCGCGAGCGTCGGGCGGCTGCCCGCGCCGCGTTGACACCGCAGCAGACCGGGGCCTCAGAGACAAACCTCATCGACGCCCGGCTCCAGCGCCTCAAGCTCGAGGGCACGCCGCGTATCCGTCGCGAACGCCGACAGCCTGCACCACCCCCATCGCCGCTGCCGGCCAACATGGACTTCAGCGACTTTATGCTGCCGTCTGCGCACGCTGATAACGTTGACTTTGGCAGCTTGGCACAGCAGATGATGGCCAACCTGGGAGGTAGCGGACCTGACAGCTTAGGGGGTCTCGAGCCGTCGAGATCAAGGAGTCCGACGAGTCCGAGCCCAGGCTCCGCGAACGGCCCGCTCATGTTCGCCGACGTGCCTGAGGAACCGCAGGAGGAGGCGAACGAGCGCGACAAGGCCGGATCCGACGCGACGCACAGCCGCAACACGAGTTCTTCAAGCCAGAACCAGCTCGTTGTGGATCTGAGCAAGCCGTTGAAACGGACCAGCATTGCCAGCTTGCGATCGCGATCGAGTCAGCGGTCTCAACGGTCACAACACTCGCAGCATTCTAGCGTGCACGACGCCATGGCAGCAGTTAGGCGGTCGCTCAGTGATGACTCGGGGGAGGAAGCGTTCACAACGCCGCCGACCAAGAGTTCCGACCTGTTCGAGGCGTTGGCTGTCTCGAACGATGAGGACGAAGGAGAAACCGGCGACACGACTATCGACGCAGACGAGACGATTCTTGCCGAACTCCCACCGTCGCCATCCCAAATCATGTGATCCAAATGTACATACTACCCAGCATCTTGTCCCTACCCAACATCAGACAATAGTAATGACCGGAATCCAGTAGACCTATGCATGGGTATTGGTATACAAAAGAACATCTATGCTTCGTCGTCGCTCACCGCCGTTGTCGTGAGATCGATCTTGGCCACGAAGAGCCCATTCTTGGTCCCTTGGAGGGTCAGCCATCGCCCAAGTCGTGGCTCCTTCCCGATCGCGGCGGTCAGGACGACGCCCTCAGGCAAGGACAGAATTTGGATGTCGTTGACGAAACCGTCCACCTTGATCTCTCCTGCCGGCTTGAACGACCGCAGGTTGCTGTCGAGAGCCCAGAAACGTATCCGCCCATCCCACGAGCCGCTGACAACAATGTTCGTGCCCCTAATAGCAGCAAGCGCGGTGATCCACCGGGGACTAGGCTCCACAGTCGATGGGAACATGTTCCGCCCCTCGGTATCGAGTCCATGGGCCATGTGATGGGAGAAGACGGGCTTCTTCTTCCCCGTGCTCCAAAAGGCAATGCTTCCCGAGTCTCCGCCAGAGACGAAGTGGGAGTCGTCCAGAGCGCAGACGACGTCGACTGACCCTTCGACCCACTCCCTCCCTTCGTACTTCGTCTTGCCTCCGCTCCGCAGAACCAGCTGCACCTCCTCCTCGACCTTCCACCAGCGGCAGGTCCGATCCCGTGAGCCGGCGGTCACGCAGGCCGTAGGCTTGAGCGCCGATACCGAGGTGATGGCGTCCTGATGTCCAAAGAATGTGTCCAGCGCTGAGAGGGTCGAGAGGGAGTGGAGGGTCAGGTGACGGCCGAGGCTGGCGGAGAGGATGTGGGCGGAGGCATTGGCAAGTGGGGGGAAGACAACGGACTAGCATAAGCGGCTGCCAACGGCAAGTGCAATAAAGCATCAGACGGGAAACTCACAGTAACAGCGTCCTTGTGTCCGCGCATACCCGTGAAGACTGGCTTATCCCCGGACAAGTCCCACACGCCCACAACACGGTCCTGTCCACCCGTCACGACCCATTTGCCGTCCTCACTCGCTGCGATGGACAGGATGGCACCCCTGTGGCCACCGTCTGCTCGAAGCGGTGTGTGCTTGAGTGTATCGCGGTCGAATCGGAGAACAGAGCCGTCTTTCATACTGGTATAGAAGGGGCCCGACGCAGTCATGGCAACGGACGTGGGAGCATGTTGCGTCGACTTGAAGCGCGACGACGTAGCCTCGGCAGCAGAGTAGAAGCGGTGGATACGTCCCTCCGCTTCGTCCTGCTATCAGCGACCTGACCTTGCCAAATCCCTCCCCTGGCCTACTCACCACCTCCTGCCTCAACCTGGATGCAATCAACTCGCGGTCAATCTCTGCCGCATCATAGTCCCCCGTGGCAGCCTCCTCCTCCACCTCGCGCCGGACTTTGTCGAGATACCCCCTGGCGAGGCGAACACGCTTCTCAGCAGCTGTCTCATTCGCATCGGCAAAGTCGGCGTCGTCCAGGATGTGAGGCGTGCGGTCGCCGAATTCCATGTCGTCGATGCCTTCGACGCCGCCGTCATCGGAGGAAAGCTCCTCATCCCGTGCGGCTTGGACTTGTTCTTTTGACGCCCGGGGAAGTCGTGATGGACCCGAGTGCCCAGAGCCAGCTCCTCCACCTGAGCGCGTTGGACGTTTCCGCTTCTTGTTTGATTGGAAGAATGGATCGACCATGTTGTCGTCGTTGTTGCTGTTGGTGCGATTGCTTGAACGTTTAGTTCATTCGATAGTTGGAACTTTTGTGAGCCCAGGCACGGATAGCGCTGGCCCTAGGGGGGCATGGGGCCAGGCGAGGCGCAGCCAGGCGAGGCGCATGGCATATGGCGCTACATGGCCGCAATGAGCGGCACGTGCAATATAGGCGTACCAAATGGAGTAGGCTGAAGGGCCTATTAACGTAAGGCTAGTTAATCGACCAAATTAGGCTTGCAGATGACGCGTGGCATGTAGGGCGAACAGGGCTTCCAGCGGTGCTGGCTGTTTGGGCTGCCTTGCTGCTGCTCAACATTCGCTCACGAGCTCGACAGCTCGACAGCTCGACACTCGCTCTCGCTCTACCACGTCGATGGACTCAAAGTCGTAACTCTTATTCTCATTTCTCTAATCTCTTCATTCATCCTCGCCGTTAGCAACCACGCTCCCCACCCTATCTCTCAGAACCCCCTTCTTCACTTTTCCCCCTTCCCAACTACCCCCTGTCCGGCAGCATGAAGCTCAAGGACATCTCGCGCACGGCGACGTTTGCGTGGGACCCCTCGTCCGCTTCAGAGCCCCTCATCGTCACTGGCGCTGTCGCCGGAGCGCTAGATGAGAGCTTCTCAAATGACTCTCAGCTCGAAATCTGGGCGCCAAAGCTCTACGAGCCCGAGGGCGGCATCAACACACAGGGATACTCTCTCGGAGGACAGGGGCCTGGCCCAAAAGGCAGCGTCACAGTTGCAAGTCGGTGAGTAGCCAACGGACTACGCGTCCGCGCACATCGATGGGTCCTCATGCTAATGCTCAGTTTCAACCGTCTGGCATGGTCGCAGCCCGAGGCTGCTGCCTGCGGCCGGGGCGTGATCGCAGCCGGCCTGGAGACTGGCGAACTCTACCTCTACGACGCTGTCAAGGTGTTTGCCAAGGAGGAGGCCCTCATCTACAAAAATGATAAGCACACAGGCCCTGTTCGAGGACTTGACTGGAATCCCATCAAGAAAAACCTCCTCCTCTCGGGAGCTGTTAATGCCGAGGTGCGTCCGCGCCGAAGTGCTTCCTGACTCCAGCTCTTTATCCACGACTTGAACAACCTGGGTACACCCATCCCGCCTGGTCCCGTCTCAACCAAGCTTAACGAAATCACCTCGCTGCAGTGGAACCCCAGCGTGTCAAGCGTGTTTGCCGCCTCGTCTTCCTCAGGCTTTACTTCGATCTGGGACTTGCGCCACAGCAAGGAGATCGCCGCTCTCCAATACGGTGGTGGTGCTGCCAAGGGCGACCATGCGCACGGCGGTGCTGGTACGCAAATCGGCAAGCGTCGCGGCATGAGCGACCTCTGCTGGCACCCCGACCAGGCCACGCGCCTCGTTACCGCATCCGAGGACGACGAGTCCCCCATCGTCATGATGTGGGATCTGCGCAACACCCGCGCCCCGGAGCGTATTCTTACCGGCCACACGAAGGGTGTACTCTCCGTATCGTGGTGCAAGCAGGACGCCGATTTGCTCGCGTCATGTGGCAAGGACAACCGCACGATCATATGGAACCCCCAGACTGGGGACATTGTAGGTGAGCTCGCGCCCACTAGCGACTGGGCGTTCGAGACCGCCTGGTGCCCTAGCAACCCCAACCTGCTCGCCGTGGCGTCCTTTGACGGTCACATTGCGATCAACTCGCTGCAGTCGACTGGACCCAAGGAGGCTGAGGACAACAAGCTCGCGGCCGACGCGACTGCGGACGACATCTTCGGTGCGCTCAGCTCCGCCAGCGCTTCGGACGACAAGACGAATGCCAAGTCGCTCACCCAGGCGCCCAAGTGGATGCTCCGCCCCTGTTCAGCGTCGTGGGGTTACGGCGGTCTCCTTGCGACCGTCTCGAATCTGCCCGCCGCTTCGGGCAAGCACCAGAGCAGTGTTGTCCACCTGCGCCATGTCGTGACCGAGGAGTCGATCCTCGACCGCGCCAAGGCCCTGGATCAAATCACTGGTGACAAGGAGAAGCTTTCCGAGTTCACAAAGTCCAAGTCAGAGGACCCCTCGTGGAAAGCGCTGCAGTCGCTCTTCCAGGCCAACTCTCGTGACGAGATTGTCAGTCTGCTCGGTTTCTCCAAGGCGGACGTCGCTCGTCAGGTCGACGAGCTTGTTCAGAAGCTTGTTCCCACAATAGATGTTGAGGAGCCAGAGGCAACCCGGGGCGATGTGACCCCCAAGACGGAGAACAGCTCACTGGCGGGCGGTGACAAGACTCCAGAGGCCATCAAGACCTCGGCCAACCCCCTGTTTTCTGGAGACGACCGCCCCGTGACGCCTGCGGACGTTGGGGGTGACACGGACTTCTTCTCCTCAATGGCGACGGGTTCTCTCCGCAACCCCCAGCTCGACTCTGTCATCCCACACCACAACCAGGCTCCCGACTCTTCCGTCGCTGCCACCATTGGCTCTGGTCCCTCGTCGGTCCGCTCTGACTCGATCAAGGAGAATGTGTTCCGCATTTATCCCAAGGGCGAGTCCGACACCGACCGTCTCATTACCCAGGCTTTAGTTCTCGGCGACTTCTCGTCTGCTGTGAATCTCTGTCTGGCCTCCGAGCGCTATGCCGACGCCCTCCTCCTCGCCGTCCGTGGCGGCGACGAGCTTCTTCAGTCCACTCAGAAGGCCTACTTCAACCGCCGCACGCTTGCCCACCCCTTCCTGCGCGTGTACCAGTCCATCGTCACTGAGGACCTCGCCGACATTGTCCAGAACGCCGATCTGGCTGAATGGAAGGTCGTCTTCGTCGTGCTCTGCACGTATGCCAAAGACGCAGACTTTGCCAACCTCGCCGACCAACTCGGTCGTCGGCTGCAGTTCAAATGGCAGCTTCTGACTGGCTCCAACAGCCCGGAGGGCAATGCTGAGGCTAAGACTGCCCGCCAGGACGCGACCCTGTGCTACCTCGCCGCGCGGAACCTCGAGCACGTCGTCTCCATCTGGATCAACGAGATGCAGGAGGAGGAGGCTGCTACTGATGCCCCTCGCTACTCGGCCCACGCAAACGCCCTGCAGTCCTTCATCGAGAAGGTTGCAGCATTCCAGTCCGCCACCGGCTACGTCGACAAGGACCTGACGACGTCCACGGCTCCCGCAGAGGAGGCTGCTGCGCGCTCGTACGCTCTTGCGGGTCTCTATGACCGCTTCTATGAGTATGCCGACCTGCTCGCTACGCAGGGCGAAGTCGACATCGCCGCCAAGTACCTCAAGATGACCCCCAAGGACTACAGGGGCTCGGACGGTTACCAGCTGGACAAGGCGCGCAGCCGCGTCTTTACTGCTGCTGGCCGTCCCGAGGGTACTACTGCTTCGACCTCGACTGCGTTCGGCCGCCCTGCTAACGCAGCGGCAAGCACTAGTCGGCATAAGCCCTCGGCGTCCATCAGCCGGTACCCCGCTGCACCTGGGTTCGCCAGCTCGCCGTACTCGGCGACGTCTCCGTACGGCGTTTCTCAGGCCCCCTACTCGCAACCCGGAGGTCCTTATGGCGCTCCAGCTCGTGGTCCATCTCCTGCGACCCCTTCTGGTCCTTACGCTCCGGCCCCGTCTTCCGGTCCATATGCCCCTCCTCCCAATACCGCGTCGCAGCCTTCCGGACCCTATGCTCCTGCGGCCACTTCGGCGCCTTCGAACCCGTACGGCCCACCTCCGGGCTCTAGCGGACCAACGCAGTTCGTCTCGCAGCAGTCAGCGTACGGGGCGAACACGTACCAGCCTTCTTCTACATACGGCTCTAACAGCTACGGCGCGGAACCCCAGTCCCAATACGGCGCGTCCAACATGTATGGCGGCTCAAACTACGCAGCACAGCCATCCGCGCCTCCCCCTGGTCCCCCTCCCCGTGCTGGTGAAACTAAGGAGCACATCATTCCTGCATCTCAACGCCGAGACATGCCAGGTTGGAATGACGCCCCGTCTCTGGCTGGAGGCAAGCGCGGTTCGGCGAGCTCGACACCAAAGCCAGCGCCGATCACGTCGCCCTTCCCGATGTCGGAGCAGTCCGGGCCGTTCCCGCCGCCTGGTCCTAGCTCAACGCCTCCTCCGCGTGGCGGACCTCCCGGCGTTCTGCCTCCTCCCCCGAAGGGTGGTCCCAGGCCACGTTCGGCGGCGAACAACGCCGCATCGCCGCCCACGCAGCACCAGCCGTCCTTCCAGGCACCACCGCCTCAGCAGCAGTCGCCTTATGGACCTCCGCTCGGACAGTTCGGACCTGGACACGCTTCTCAGTCGCCGCCTCAACAGCACCAGCAGCACCAGCAGCACGCTCCCCAGTACGCTCCTCCCCCCAAGGCTGGCCCTCCTCCACCCCGCGGTGGTCCCCGTGCTGGTCCTCCCCCGCCCGGTGTTGTAGCTGGTCCCCCTCCACGGGCACTCTCGCCCCTCGGCCCAGGTAACCGTGCGGCTCAGCAGTCGTTGAGCGGCACGATGTCCCCGCCGATGGGCGGCCCTCCTCCTCCTGGTGCGCAGCGCGGTGGCCCTCCCCCTCCCGGCCGCGCTGGTCCCCGTCCGCCTTCCCATCATCAGATCCCCACTCCCCCGCCAGCACGCAACACTCAGCACCGTGAGTCTTGAAATAGCCGGCAATCTTAAATACAACGGAATGAACGTCCAATGCATCATTATCGATGCAATCAAGAGAAGTTGTGACGTGGCTAACATCTAGCTCCGGGTGACCGATCGCACATGTCTGACAAGGCGCGGGGTGTTTACGAGTCTCTCTCAAAAGAGTATGCGCGTGCCAAGCAGGCCAACCCGAATGCGACGGGCCAGCTCAAGACCATCCTTAGCGACACTGACCGCCGCCTGAACATCCTGTACGACGAACTCAATAATGGCAATGTGCCCGACAACTCGATCGACCGGCTTGGGCAGATCACGCAGGCGATCGCATCGCGGGATGCGGGGAACGCGATGCACATGTACGAGGATCTCCTGACGAGCGCCACGACAGACATGGCGAAGTGGTCGGTGAGTCCAGTACAGCTGTGGTTGTGTGCGGTTAGTAGCTAACGAGCAGGTCGGCATCAAGCAGCTGATACGCCTGAGTCTTACCAGTGGATGAGTACTTCACGACCTTGTTAGCGAACGAATGAATGCATGCGGTGATGCCCATCTCTGCCAGTTTTGTCCAGTATTTGCAGTGTGCTTCCAAACTTTTAGGCGATCTGTACTACTTGAACTCGTATGTGGACAGATCTGAGAAATGGTTTCACGCTTTAGCCACGCTTCTTGTGCACTAATACTGTCGAAGTTCAATTCAGACTAACTGAATGCAGAGATGAAGAATGAGGGACTACGCTGCTACAGTATGAAAAGTGTGTGGAGAGGAAAGGTTGCAGACTGACGATCGCCACACGCCAGGGACTAAATCTGAGAAATGACTTCACCCTCCAAGCACGCTTCTTGTTCCCCGATGCTGTAGATGTTCAGTTCAGACTAGCTGAATGCAGAGATGAAGAATGAGGGGCTACGTTGTTATGAAAAATATGTGGGGAGGAGAGGTTGCAGACTGACGCAACCGGTGCAGATTGCCACAACCCCGCAGGGAATGTGTGTTCAAGTGATCCGTTTAGGCGCAGTCGTTGCGGTTGACTGCGAGTTAGTTTCGAACATGATGCGAGAGAGAGATGACTTACAGTACTTGCCGATCTTCCAGCCCTCAATGCCCTGGAACCAGCCGTTGACCATCTGGGTCATGTAGTCCAGGTTGGGCATCGCCCAGCAACGACCCTCGTCCTTCATCTTGTAGACGTCGCCGATGGTCATGCCAACCCACCAGCCGTTGTAAGCTCCAAGGGCGGCAAGAGTGTTACCGTTGTGCTCGGCCAGTTTGCCGGCGAGGTACTCGGCACCACGGCGGATGTTGAAGTCGACATCCTGGCAGCTTCCATGTCAGCCCCGTCGTCCTAGTTGGCCAAATGTAAACTTACTTGCCGCCAGGGGCGCCGTCACAGTTGGGGCCGAGGAGCTGCATGAGACCCTGCTCGCCGATACCGCCGACAAGCCAGGGGCGACACGTCGACTCCTGGTTGGCGATGGACGCCAGAAGGATTGGGGGCACTGGCATTAGCAAAGGACGCCGAAACGTTGAGTTTACGCACGGTTGAACTCGGCAGCGTACTGGTCGAACTTGGGCATGAACTCCTTGCAGGGCTCCCAAAGGGGGTGGTTGTGGTAGTCGACGCTAACCAACTGGTTCACGTCGATGTGAGGGGGGTTCCAGCCACCGCCGTCGACGCCGCAGTTGAGCCACCACTCGGCACCGTTCGGCTCGGAGGCAGAGGGCTGGTTGTAGCCACAAGCGCTGGGATTAACAAAAGCTGAGACATAGTGTCTTACCCGGTGGTGAGTTGGAGTAGGCCGTCCTTTACTTCGCCACTCGAGCCCTGCTGTTTCGTCAGTTGGTGCGAGGGCGGCCTTGTTGTCACTCACAGTCGTGTCGGGCGTGGTAGCATCCGCAAATGTGGCGGTCCAGTTAGGCGCGGAGCCATCCTTGGGTGCAGCATCCGACGCCGGAGACTCTTGAGGGGGTTCCTGCGCAGTAGCGTCGGGGGCCGGGGCGTCCGCAGCGGGCTCATCCGAGGCAGGCTTGTCAGCGGCAGGCTCCTCCGCGGCATGGGTGTCAGGGGCAGGCTCGTCGCCAGCGTTGTCCTCGGGAGCAGGAGACTCGGGGGCGGAGTCTGAAGCATCGGCCTCAGCGTCCTGGGGCTTAATGGGCACAGCTTTTGCCCGGCACGTACCCCGCTTGCGACGACGAGTGCCGGAGCTGGCCGGGATCGACACGCCACGAGCGCCAGGCTGATTGTGGCGGCGAGCCAGGTCGGTGTGGTCGCGGCTGTGGGGCTCGTGGGCACCCAGAGCAAGAGCGGGGAGAAGGGAAAAGAGGGCGAGAGCGTGGAAAGCGACCATATTGGAGGCAACAAGAAAGAGAGTATGAGCAGTTAGAGTGTTACCGTAAAAGAATGACTGGGGTCAGAGACAGAGAGGATGAGGTCGATGTCGAGAGGGAACGGGTTAGTGGTTAAGAGGGTGTAGGCTGTGTAAGACGATGCAACACCGTTGTTATAGCCCTTTGAACGAGCTATCGCTCCCCATCATGGCCCCCAAGCACTCTCAACCCCCTCAATGCTGACAGGCCAACAGCGGGTGCGTGAGTGAGTGATGGTGTCAGGATGAGAGCGTCCAAGGCGGCCAGGGCGGAGAGAGAGTGTCCCCGAGCGTCCCGCAGACAGTGAGATGGATCATAGTTGACGCCAACAGGGGTGAGCCAAGGTCATAAAGGGGTGAGCCAAGAACATTGAAGGCATGTGCCCTGTAAGGGATTAGTCTGAGCGCGTCGCTCGAACCGCTTGTGACTCCGACACGTCAAGATGCACAAGGGCGGTGACCGGCACTCACCCCGACATCCTGTCCGATGCTTGGCCTGTCGGGGAGTGAACGCGTCATGCCGACATAATCGGAGAGTAGAGGATAGGTTAGGTCAGGAGGCCAACAGCAAAGTGTAGGATAGGAGAGAATAGGTTAGGACAGGAATGAAGAGTCAATGGGTTAATGGGAAAATTACTGTCGCGTTTCAGATATGTGTGACATACGTCGATGGATGGAAGCGCATGGGAGGCAGAGGAGTGCATGTACAGTACATCAGGTACTGGAACCAAAAACCCAACCAAAACTGCCCAATTCATCATGGCAAGCAGATGGAAGCACACAAAACTATCAGGAAAGTCCCAAGAACTTCGAAAATCGCAGGAGAATAGCCAAGAACAGCCAAGAAAGGATGAATGCTTGACGCGTTGTTATGGTCAAGAAAGTCAAGTTGAGGGCCAGGCCGTTTGCCGAAGACCTTGTAATGTAGGGCGCCTGTCCGACTCGCTCTCGCCTGGTCGAATGAGTTATATGTAAGAGGCTTGAGCGCGCGTCAAGATCGACTCCTTTCGATGTGAACCTAAAGGTGAGGGCATTGAGGGCATTGAGGGCATTGAGGGCATTGAGGGCATTGAGGGCATTGAGGGCATTGACAGCATGGACAACATGGACAGCATGGACGACATGGGCAATGGGCATCGACCGTTGTGTCTCGGTGATGCCCCTTCAGTTCACAGTGGAACCTACGCACATCTCCCCTTTCGGTAATTAACAGGTGAACAGGGGTTTTGAATCAGTCACGTGATATATTACATAATCTGCACGGGGTATAAACGTGGACTTGTTATCGCTTTCCATCCAGATCAGGGGGTGGGCACATGGGTATATGGTATGACGCGTTGTCTGGTCGCGGGAGAGTTTAACGGTCTTGAACTCGATACTTCACAACAAATCACTCTACATTGCAAGCATTGCTGCCCAGCTACCCAGCTATCCATCATGGAGCAAGCAGCCCGCTCAACCTTTGAAATCAATAACAATATCACGGTAAGCCTAAACAGTATCGCTATTGTTAGCCGCTAAACGGTTACCAGACTGTCGACCCAGCAGAGCTCGTCTTCCTGTACAGTCGCCAAGATGAACAAGAACTTGAGAGGCAAGCGCCGTGGAAGGAAGAGTACGTCCAAGGTTTTCCATGTGCACAGTTCATAATCCCTAACGGTGAGCCCGCATTACTTTACGACCGTGAAGATCTCAGCCGTAGCGCTCATCAAGATGGTGAGTGACTCACGTGCCCAGCTCATGCTGATGACAGGCCATTCACGCTCGCTCTGGCGGTCAATATGAGATCATGGGTGTCATGTATGGCCGTGTTCGCGACCATACCTTCTGGATCACAGATGCCGTCGCTCTACCTGTTCAAGGTACGGAGACTCGAGTCAACGCTGGGAATGAGGTTTGTAACTCTGCCTGAAACTCCACTAAACAACAGGCGATGGAGTATATGGTGCAGTTCCAGATGGCCAGCGAACGTGCAGGGAAGACAGAACTGCAACGCGGATGGTATCACTCGTGAGTGTTCTGGTACGTTTATCCAGCTCACCCAGTCACCCGGGATATGGATGCTGGCTGTCTGGTATCGACGTCAATACGCAGCTCAACAACCAGAAGTTCACCGACCCATATCTGGCCGTCGTGGTATGTTTACGGACCTCGGCCTTGTCTAACGCGTAGATTGACCCCAACCGCACCGTCTCGGCAGGCAAGGTCGAGATCGGCGCTTTCCGTACATACCCAGAGGTAATTTTCATAACGCTTTGTCAGACTGACTTCGCAGGGCTACACTCCTCCATCGGCAGGGAGCTCCCAGTATCAGTCGATTCCCATCGAGAAAATTGAAGACTTTGGCGCTCATGCCAACTCGTACTACCCACTGAAAGTCGAGATTTACAAGTCCAAGACCGATGAGCAGCTTCTTGACCTGTTGTGGAACAAGTATTGGGTTGCTACTCTCAGCCAGAGCTCCATCCTCTCTGTTAGTGTTCTCTCAGGACGCGGTGGCTAACCTCAGAACCGCGCCTACATGACCTCCCAAGTCCAGGATCTCAACGCGAAGCTGAGCGACGCACTAGGCAAGGTTGGCGAGTCATCTTCAGAGCTCAAGCTTAAGGCTGCGCCTGTGGGAGCTAAGGAAGATGAGGCGAAGGAGAAGGAGAAGAAGTCGGACAAGGACGACTTTGCTGGCGTGGAGATGGAGCCCTCCGTGCTTACTGGGCCAGTGAAGGACAGGTGTGTAGCTCTGGCTTTAGGACCTGCTAACAGCATCAGCGTTCAGATTGCCAACGAAGCAAAGAATGGAATGACTGCGAACGTGGTCAAGGCGAAGCTGTTCAATGAGGGAGTAGACAAGGTCATCACCCCGGCTGACGCCCTCGCTGCTGTCCGTGGGATGAGGGCGCACGCTTGACCTGACAGTCGACTCAACATTCCATGTTTTCTTGGAACTGTACCAAGACGAGAAGAGACGACACGAGAAGAGGAGAGAAGAGAACGTATTCATTGTTTATACGTCCCCATCAGCATGTACATTCTACGGCACATCTGAGATGCGAACCAAGCGTTGAATGGATTCAGGGTTGGACCACGTGGTTTTTGTGGCATGCAAGTAGGGCAAGCACTCGATATCCCGATTGACCCCTTTTGGCCCCTTGAACTGCCTCGTCGTTGTCGCGTCGGCGCTCGCTTCCAATTCCATTCCCATTGCATCGACATTGTCATTGGCATTCTCATCGACCTCATTGAACTCCTCTTCACTTCTTATTCTCGCCGGCATCAAGTGCTGGCCCGCTCCAGGAGGACCTCGAACCTTTTGCTGCAACCGCTCCTTGCTGTATCTGCTCCAGTCCGCAGCAACAGGTCGTGCGATCGCATCTAGGCCTCTTGAGTCCTTTCACTTTCATTCAACGACAACAATCTCCTCTTCACCTTCGCGCACTTCTCACATTTCACAATGCCTGTCCGGAATTTGGACGGTGAGAATCTATGCACTGGTGGGGTAGCTAACATCAGTCTACTTCCGCGAACGAAGACTCATGGCGACTGCCCCATTGAGTGCATTGGCCGGCACAAGACTAGGTATCGATGTCAACTACTATGTCCGAACGCTGCTGTCCGACCCAGACCAGCGCGAGCCCCTTATTGCATCCACTGGCGGTCTCCCCCTTTCCCTCGCCAACAGAATCGAGAGCGACCTGCGCCAGCTGGACAAGGCCGGTATCAAGCCTGTCTTCGTCTTCTCCGGCCTCCCGCTCAGCCAGCGTCCACCGCAGAAGGGGCCGAATCCACCGATGGACAGGGAGAACATGGTGAAGAACGAGGCGTGGGCGTACTATGAGGATGGCCAGGTCGACCGCGCTGTCGTTGCCCTCACACAGGTCCGGGGCGGCGTGTGGGTCGACACGCAGGATGTTGTGCGCCTCCTCCTTCGCGCGTTCAAGCACCGCTTCGTGGAGTATGTCATGGCGCCATACAGCTCGCACGCTCAGGTATGTTGGATTGCTAGAGTTTCTAAGACCAGGCTAACTTCAGCTGGCGTACCTCTACCGCCATCCCAAGGGCTACATTCACGCCATCTGGTCGGACTCGGAGGCGCTCGTCTGGCCTATCGACAAGGTCATTACCTCGATTGACTGGTCGGGATCCTTCACGTTCTACGATAAAACGCGTGTTCTGTCTGACTTTGGATTGAACAACGCTGACCAGTTCCTCGACCTCGCTCTGTTGGCAGGCTGTTCGCTGTGCCGCACCTTCCCCCCAATCGCAGACACTTTCTCGATCAGAGCTGCTGTGGACCTGATCCGCCAGTACAAGAGCGGCGTAGCGACCTGTAATGCGTGGCGCGATGCTCCCCAGATGAAGGGCCCTGGCTACGGAGAGGTCTTCATGCGCGCTCGACTTGCCGTCAAGTACGCATTGGTCCTCACTACCGATGGCAACTGTTTGCCCTTGCCGCTCGTCGTTCCACCTTCCGGCGCCGTGATCACACAGGCCGATGTTCCTTCTGATCTGGACGAAATCTTCTCTCCTCGACTCCCAGACGAGCTTTACTTCCTTCTGTGTCGTGGAATGGTGTCGGCACAGCTGGTTGGATACCTCGCATCCGGCATTATCGATGAGCGCCAGCCCCTTGCCGACTCGCCGGAATACCGTCGTTTCATCAAGGACATCATCACCGAGGGAGCTACCTCACCGCGCTGCACAACACTGGCCCTTCTTACCGCACCCCTTCACCCTCAGTGGGCGCAGAAGAGGATTGTGAGCAGAAATAGCTGATCGCAACTGACCTCCAGTCTGCGCATTACTACTTCGACCCAGCGTTTGCTCCGCCCATGGGTTCAGCAGTCCCAACTAACGATCCCCTGACACAGTCGTTGGTCGACAAGTGCTCCACTTGGATGGTCCCTCACCATGTGCTTGGTGATGAGCTTCGCCGCCAAAGCGTGAGTCCGGTCAGAATGAGACCTGCTTGCGGTATCCTCCGCCGTGGCTTGACGCCTGCGTCTCGATGACGAAGGACTAACTGACATCGCCAGTCGTCTACTATCGATCTTAAACTCTGCATTGGTACGCTCGAGAAAGAGGAGACAATCACATCAACGAAGAAGGAGAAGGGAGCCAAACTGTTAGAGAAGAAGGACGAGGTGGTCGCGAACATCATCTGGCGATTCCTCGACGTACGAGGGTAAGTCTGCGCCAGTCCATCGGAGCGTACCGCTCACGGTCGTCAGCTTTGTCCACAACAACCACCATCAGTCACCCATTGGCAAGGCGTTCCATGCAGCGTGCCAGGCCGCTCGTGTGACCGACAAACTCCAGGAGCCCATCTACATCATCCTCGAGCTTTTGAGGGCTGGCGTGGTTCATGGTAACAGATTTGGAGGAGCAGCTGCTCAACCTCTGTCCGGTGGTCCCAGCTTCGGCACTGAGGAGGAGCAGAGTAATACCCTCTTGATCATGCGTGTCCTCAGTGTTGTGCCCCTCAATTTCCGCGTAAGTAGCCGAGCCATGACTATCGCTGACAATCTCAGCCAGAACAGTGGAGTGGACCACTCTCGCGGGAGCTCCTCGTGTTCAACTCCTTCGTCAAGGCTACGACGAAGGCTTTGCGACAGCTCCTGGAGGCGCTGAACGTTCACATTCTCCTATCAGGTGATGCTCGCCGCATGCGGGACGACTACCTCGATATGTGCATCAGTGCGTGCTCACCATTCTCTTGCGCTCCAGTCTGACGCCTAGGTCTCCCATTCCAGAGCGATATCAACACTGGGTTTGGTATCCTGGCCAAAACATACCTTGACGCGGCCACTTTCCACTTTGGCGACACCATCACTGCAGAGAACGCAGACACTGATGCCGTTCGCCAGGCTAAGCAGTCTGCCTTGGAGTTCGTCGACCAGGCGTTCACTGGCGTCAAGGCGCCAACACAGGAGGTTGAGCGAGGGTTCCGCTTCTGGGATGCCGTGAGTTTGGTGGACAATTGTTGTTGTGGTTCCTGACACTGCACAGATTATGGTGGCGATTCGCACTGCCAACCAGGAACAGGGACCAAACCCCTCCGTCGCCAACACCGCTATTCAGCCGGATGTTATCGAGCAGTTCGAGCGTGCGGACAGGTGGTTGCGGCCGATGAGGCCGTAAACTGTGTCGTGAGCGCACAGCAACATATGGTGGATGGTTCAGTACTGGCAGCCGGCCAGCAAGCCGGAGTATGCCGGGGCATGCATTGTGATTGTAAATGCTCACTACGGTGGGAACGTTCATAACTCGCACCGCTCGGGACCTCACTATGCCTTCTCATACTGATGAGAACAGTTCACAGGTTTATGAGGATGACGTGGGAGAAATGTCAGGTAGCGCCACTTTCCATTTCATGTCACCGAATGTTACTGATAGCTCAGTTTTCTGTGTTGTCACTACCGATAGCCCCGTTTTTGTCGTGCGTCTGGTTGTGCGTGCCCTCGTTACTGACGCTACTGAGTAACAACGAGTTGAGGATGAAAAGTGGTTGGACAAAGCGATCGACCCCAAGATCAGCTACACACTACGACGACCGTACCTCTCACGTACTCACGCGTCTCACGAACGCGCACGCGTGTAGCGCGTGGTCCCACCGCGACGCTTCCTTAGACGCCAGGTGAGACCATAGTCTGTAACGCAGTACAATCGACAGACCCCCGCAGCTGCATTTTGGGAAGACGATAGCAGGTGGCACCTGAGTCGTGCCCCGGTGAAGAGCGACAGCGTGACAAGGGACACCTTTGGAATGCCGGAGCTGGAGCGTGACAGGTGGAGCATGTCGGTGTGGGTATGCCGTCCATGATCAGCCTTCTCGGAGGATCTAAGGGGTAGTTTCGCGTGCGATGCTATGACATGGGGATGTGTTCCGGGTCGCTTGGGTGAACATGGGGGCCGCAGGAGCAAATGTGACAGGCACTAACTAGGAACCCTGGCGGCTAGGTGGGCAGGATGTGCGCAAACTGGTGGGAGTGACCTGGCTGCTTGGCGGAGGACCACCTTGGAACAAACGTGGCGGTCTTTAAAAGCCGCAATCCTACAGCATGTGCACCACGCCATACCTGAGTATTACCGCCTATTACCAGAGAAATCAGGAGGTGGCGTCTCCGGATTCGGCGGAGGAGTTCGCGGGCGGAGTTAATGGCTATGATCCAGCTCCTTGGGTAGGGTGCGGCACAGTGACCGAACGGACTTCCCTGGCCGATGACCCGCTTGCAGGTCCTCAAACCCATGAGCGGGCATGTACTGTAATCTTCCAAGATGTCCATACCAGGCACACGTACTTAGGCGTCGACAATGCGCCACGCGGGAGCTGGGCGAGTGAAAGTGCTAGCCATGGGTACGAGGTGCAGATCAGCGACAAGGAATCCATAACTGTGCAAAGAACAAAGGTAGGTGTGAGCATGGTGGCTGAAGGACGGTCCCGCGGCGCCCCCCAGCATGGCTTAGCGGCTGCGGAGGTGGTGATGGTGGCTGCTGCGGGGAGGGTGTGGGTGACTCGTCACCGCGGTGTGGCAGACATGCAGAGCATCACCTCACCGACAATAGCATGGTATTCACATGGCACGCACAGTGAGAGAGTAAGAGGTCTGGGAGGGACAAGACCGAGGGCATGGTCATGGCCCTGGTTAGTGCGGAGCTGCGGAGGATCGACGGAGGTTGATAGGCCACGCACTCCGAACGGATGCTGCGTACAGAACGCCTACGTACAGCTACGTAAAGCAACACTTGGACTAACCGGCGGCAAGTTGCGCTGTCGACTCCCCAAAACAGCTCTCAAAATCCGACGGAAAGACAGGGATAGGTTAGGGGGTTGTCTCGCGGGTGCGTGAGGGAAGTTAGTCCGTTTAACGGCGGCCGCCGCCGCCACCAAACACCAGGTGCTCGCTGCCTTTGCTGACGTTGCCGGCCGACCTAGAACCCACAGTGTACGATATTGGAATCCATCCAAACTTCCCTTCAGCCCACAACAGCAGCAGCTCCACGCTGAGTCGATTAACAGCGCGGGAGACAGACTCAGGTTCCGATGGATTGACTCGTGCCGCTCAGAGATCCCTGCGGCTTGCGCAATCATTAGCCACAACGCGTCCAATAAGGCTTTCATGCGCCTCGGCACAGGCACATTCAACGCTGGAGTGAGTTTCTGATTTTTGGATTAACCAGCGGCGGTGTTCTTTTGCCCACCTTGGCCATTTAGGGCTTGGCTTTGGAGCTTGAGTTCTGCCGCGACGGACATCGGTACACGGCTGTCGGAGAGGCACAGCTGCTTACGGCATAAGGCACAATATCAGCAGGGACGCCTGTGCGGTGATTCCAACAACCCAATTCATTCTCACTTCGAGGGTAGCAAGACCAACGACGCGCAGCGGAACCGGCCTCCTCGGGCAATGCGATAATTGACGCGGTATAGCCTTACGATGAGTGGGCAGGTAACACGTTTGCACTGATGTTGACTTCCTAATTATCCCTCAAAGTACTTCCTGCGCGAAAGGGTGCTGTCTGGCTTGTCCAGCTTGCCCGGCCTGGGTTGTCAGGTTTGACTAGCCATCTCTGGAAGATCTGCGTCAATTAAATCATAATATTTTTGCTCATACCCATGAACCTGCACGAGGGTCGATAACAAACCTTCACGAGGAAACTGCGCTTGGCACTCCCATTCGGTGATCGACCCGGCCGGAACGTCTGGCGTCATGGTCTCTTTACGGCGCGTTGGCCTGTCTAAGCACGGCAAGAGATTGTGCGCATTACGCGTATGTGGCGCGTCAGTCACCGCGGGGGTTGAGAAAGCGTATCTGTACACTGGAACCAGACGGGCTGTGATCGGAGACATGCAGAGTCCGGGAGTGAGCCCCATCCATGATCCAGATTGTCGCAAAAACCCGACTAATCTTGCGCCGAGAAGACGCCTAATCCGCGGCGAAAGCATCACACTGTGAGACGGAAGAACCGGCCAGACCGCAGAACAGGCCGCCACCTCGTCATCAACAGATGGGCAGTCGGATGCATGTCAATCGCCGAGCAATCATCGGGAGACGCCCATTAATGAATAGACGCAAATAAAGCGCCGCGAGGTCTTAGAAGCTACTGAGGTTTCCCCAGTAACCGAGACCGGGCTGGAATTGCGGGGTCAGCAATTCCTCGTCGTCGGCGTTCATGCGCGGAATTCCTATCTCCTCCACATGGCTGCGTGCGTCATGGACCGGCTCCAATAGGTGGCGTTAAGTTCATGTCGGCGGCGTGGTGCTTGCTTGCACAGGGACAAGGCAGTGCGGATGCCGCGTGCCCAAAATGCCTAGGGTCCAAACGACCGAGCTCCGTCCATGAAGACTTGTGAGCTGCGAAGTCAGGGCGTCAAGGAGGGACAAGAGAAACTCTCGTAATTGGATCGGTAGGAACCATTCCTGGAGGTGGTATGCCGTACATGCTATGGCGGACGCGTGAGAAGATGCAGGTGACTGCCAGCTTTACCCCACGCAGACCAAACCCTCCAGGAATCAACCGATACCCCGCTACCTGACGCGCCTCCGAGCGGTCTGGAAAGATCGCACCTGCGCCACATTGAGTCTCGCCGGCACGTGAGGGTCCAGATGTGCGTGAACGAGGCGGGCCGAAGAGGCGCTTCCCAAAGTACTCATAGAACAGTCATAACAATTCAAGCGCGGGCAAAGATGAGTGAGGGGGCGAGGGTTTATGCGCAGTTCGCACTGAATGTGTCGCCCCACTGATTATCCTCCAGCTTTACTCAAACGGCCCTACTCCCTCTCGTGTTTTGCACTTGGCGCCTCCAGTTTACTCTGCACGTGTTTGCCCGTGCAACGCGGTGTCAGGCGGGTCAGCATTGCGGGACGACAAGTTGCCAGCCAAGGCGTGATCGCCGTGAAGCAGTGCAGACCAGTGACCAAGGTCAAAAAGCAGAGCGCCGGTGCCTGCGGAGTGGCATCACATTTCTTAACGGCAGCGATGGCCGCATTGCATTCCAGCCGACCACGAAGCTATGGATTGCGGGCTGAGCAAAAGATGCGCCAAACTTAGTGACGGGGCTGTGGCTGTCTCATCGCGTGAGCACGGGCGACGCGCGAACGCGAATGTCGTACCCGTGGTGTTGCACTGCCGCTCGTTCTGCTCTTGTGCCTTGTCTCGCCGAAGATACAAACGCTAAGCCCAGCGCGCAGTATCGCGTGCGCGGCTGCATACGCGCCCTTTTGGGCCTGCTCGATCTCTCATTGGCAGTGTTCAGAGATTGGATTCAAGAGGGGTACGTACGTTCCGTCACCTTGCGCCGTCGTAGTGTGCTAATGCGGTGTGGCATTGGCTGTGGATGTGGTGATGGGCGTGGCGGGCTTCGTGGAGTACAGTTCAGGGCCTAAGATCTGAACCCTGCTATTTCTGCCGCCAATGTCCAGCACTGTAGTGATAGGTTACAGTACTCTGCTGGAGACGCCGTCGCGTCAAGGAGGCAGGAGGGGGAATATGATGCACAAAAAAGTGCGTCACGCTGCCGGAGGATGCGAAGTGCCGAGCACAAGAGTGTGGGCGTGGGTGTTGTCCCTGGCCGGGATTCAGCAATTCAACAAATCTTTTGTGATCACGCTCCACTCGATGGTCGAACAGACAAGGACAGCGTTAGCGCGCAGAGTTGACAGTCGAATGGTCGCTTGGGCGATGGAAAGCAGGGCACAACCGCTGAGGAGAAAGGAGAGTCTCCCCAGTTACCGGACCTGCTTTTGGCATGCACACTTTTGCGCCGGGTGTGACGTAAAGTGCCGAGGGCCGGTTGAGCTGCGCCTCTGCCGTAATAGTGGCGTTGGGTTGGCTTTGTTGCCGGTGTTTAGGTACCACTGGACTGTAAAATTGAGGGCAGGGACAAGGCTCATTTTTGGAGCAAAGCAAGAAGAGGAGTACGGCACAGGGCACAAGGCCGATTGGATCGAGGTGAGTGATTGCTTGATACGATGGGTAAGAGCGGTGAGTATTCTGTGCTTGAGTGTGCAGTTAGTTGAATAGGGGTGAAAGTGGGGGAAATCACAAACGCCTCACGCCGCCACCGCGGACCCGCCGCAGCCACCCTTTCTTTCGGTCTGTCAGTTCTGTACACTGTAGGTAGGCAGAAGGTAAATTGGAAGAAGGACGGAACAGAGGTTGCACAGGAGCACAGATCATAGGAATGACCTGAGGGAGTTTGTTTTTCTGAAAGTGCGTTCGCCGGATAGACCGGAGAGCTGAGGGTTGAGTTAGGACAATCGTTGCCCGCGTGCATACATACAGTACAGGAAGAGAAGAGGTAAGGTGCAGCAACATATCGATGACAGCATTCGTTCGGAGTGGCGCGCAGAGGAGAGAGGGTAAGAGCGGAAGGCGTACGTATGTTCTGCTCTTGTGGGGGTGGTTGGGTGTCTTAGACTCAGGAGTCAAAAGACTTGAAAGGTGTGTTGGCATGTCCCCACCCTTAGGACCAAGAGAGAGTGTCTGCGCAAGTCAGGGGGTGAGACTGAGGAGGAACAGAGGTTAGTCTCTCTCTCTGTGATGGTTTTACCCACCGGCCCGCCTGCAGCTGCCTGCAAAATGCTTGCCCATGCTGCCGCCCATGCTGCCCACCTGCTTTCCGCCGTGCCGCCCATGCCGCGATGCCGCTATGCCGCGCTCCCCTCCCTCTGCCCCTCGTTGTCGACATGTCTCAGCCACGGCGGGGTTCCGCTCGGCACCCAACCCTTGCTTGTCTTTAGCCCGTCGATCACATCAGCAGTGCGGGTGAGTGAGTGAGGGGTGTGATGGGGTGAGGAGGAGCGAGGCGCAAAGCGCAAAGAGCAAGGAGAAACAGCCACAAGGTGAGAGAGAGTTGTGAGCATCAAGCCAAGACCCTCTGTTCCGAGACACCCACTCAGGCCCCGCCGACAGTTTACTTGCGAATACCGGATACCACTCGATGAACTGTCCTCCCTCTCCTCTCCTCCTTGCCCTCCTCCGCCCAGTCGCGCGCTTGCGTTGCGCGCATGCGCATAATCCCAGTGACCGCCGTGACCACCCGCGGTGCTGTTCCTCGTTCACCGACGCCTCCTTTGCTCTCCCTTAACGCGGCCCCAGGACGGCCAGGACAGGATAGCGCAGGAGAGGATAGGACACAGAGCAGGACAGGTTGCTGGTAAGGATTTCTTTAGGATACCAAGGCCACTGCTGCAAGGACGTGCAGGACGTGGCAGCAGGACGTGCAGGAGGTGCAAGGACGAGAGCAGGAGGTGCAAGGACGAGCAAGGATTTGAGGCTTGGCTGCCCCTCCATCACAAGGAGGAGGTCAAGTAAGGCGAAGCAAGGCAGGCAGGCGAGCAAGGCAGGCAAGGCAGGGAGGGGGGGGGGGGGGGAGCAGCCGGGGCAGCCAAAGGACAAGGTCGATCATCACCGCCAACACCCTTGCTCTCACCACCAACTCGTATTCCTCCTCCTTCAGACTCTCCCCTCCTCATCATCCTCTTCTCCTTCATCCTCATCCTTCTATCCCACCCCCTCCCTCTCTATTCTCCCATATCTCGCTCTCCCTCTCTCTCCTTTCCTTTCCTTTGTATAACTACCTCTTCCTCCTTTCTTCTTCTTCTCCTCTTCGTTTCCGTAACTTCTCTTCATCCTCTCCTCACATCTTACTCTTCTTCGACTCCTAACAACCTACCTCAACTCTCATTGACACTTCGACTGTCCACCAACAACACCTGCCCTCCACTTCCCCTTGTGCAACAACTCCTGCCGTCAACTGGAATCACCCTTCTCGTCACCACTACGACTACCATTGTCGCCTGTCCTACCGTTGCTTGTACCCATTCCAGTGCATCCTGCACGGACGTACTTGCACACGTATCAGGAATAACCTTACCTCCCTGCACCACTGGCGATCGACCACAACAACCAAGCAACGACGACAACGATGCAGAACTCGGTTGAAAAGCAGCAGCCACTTAGTGGCAGCCCGACTTCAGTTCACTCGTCCCCCCTCAACCCCAACTCTTTCAACATCATGCCGGGCTCTGAGGCTTCCACTCGCAGGCAGCGCATCGCTATGGCATGCCAATACTGTCGTCACCGGTACGTCCGCTTTGATGCGACTCCTTCAGCTACCAAGGCTGACTCTCCTCTAGCAAGATCAAGTGCTGTGGCTCTGCCCCTTGTGCCAACTGCACCCGCGCTCGTCGCACCTGCGACTACTCGCCGGTCCCAGAGGAGGTCAACCGTGCTACCCGCGAGAAGAAGGCTGCCGCAAAGGCTGCCAAGCAGTACGCCCAGGCTCGCGCTGCGCCTTACTTCGTCGACCAGTCGGTCTACTCGATGCCATACCTGGCAGGTCCAGGACCCATTCGTGGAACCCATGTCCCACCTCGTCGTTCCTACTCGACTCCCGTCACCTTCTCTCCCTACACCCATTCGCCTCTTAACCATGGTCAGCCATTGACGTCCCCGGCTCAGTTTGACTCGCCATGGTTCACAGGCCCGCCTGTGCCGGTCATCAGCGTTTCACCGATGGTCCCCGTCATGCCCGTGGCGCCCGACCACACCCCGATGATGGATGGCGGCGAGGACCCAAGCGTCTACGCCACCTACGCAACGGCTCCCGTCTCCCCTACCGAGTCGTCAGCCAGCACATCCTACCCGATGCCTGTCACTCCCGTGCGGAAACCCATTCTCAACACCCCGCCGCACACCCCTTCGACCGCATACTTCCAGCCGACCCCGAACCTCCTCACTTACACCCCGCAACCCTTCCCCTTCTCGCCGTCTCCACTTGCCCAGTCGACTTTCTCGACTTCGCCGACACTTTGCCCAGGACTGCCCGTGGCCCACCACAAGGCACAACCGCCTCCTCAGCCTCTTGTCGGCCTTGGTATTGGCATCGCTGGCAACGAGGAGAACGCGTACAACCCAAACGTCTCGAACGAGTACCTCTCCGCGAACCACACGTGGGCGCAACCGGACCCAAACTACTTTTAAGGCTTTGACCTCTTGCTCAACGTGATCACATAGATGGGAAGAACGTGCGGGACCACCTTCCTCTAGACATTGAATCGGACCTTTCTCTATCGCTCTTATCCCACGGACTCAATGGACTCGAACATTTAGCTTATTACCCCTTCCGACGTATGGTGTACCTATAGTGCGAAGCTCCCGAACCTCTCTTGGTGGACAGTATTTTTTTTGTTGTGCTATGCACATGGGATCTGCATATTGCAATGGACGTTGGCTGGGGCGTTTCCGTGTTTTGTAACTGACCACCGGCGTCAAACCTTGTCCCACCTTCCCCGTATTTCGAGTAACATGCTTTCTGGACAACCGTTGGTTCACGGGCTGTGCGCGATCGCGCAGGAGGAGTCTATTCTGCTTACACATATGAGGAGAACAAGGCGGCCGAAGGCGCCAGGGACTCAAGATCGAGCCTGACAGTTCATGCATGCGTAGCGTGACGGGTAGTTAGTGCGTGCGGGCTGGACGGGGCCAAGGGTGGCTTCAGTAATGCAAGGGGTTTCACTCGGCACATCCAAGCCGTGGCATGTAGCCTCGCGGGGTATTGAAGGCAGTAGAATTTAAACTTTTCGCGACTTCAGCTCTTCTCAGTTTCAGCAGTAGGTTATCGCGGCCGCGGACAGCATGTGGAGTGATCTCTGAACGATTCTTAGACGCCCACTTGTGTAGCACCAAACCAAGCACCAAACCAACCGGTGTGGCCGGGCGCCATCTACGGGCTCAGTTAGCCGTGCGACCGAGTGCGCTCCGAGATCCGAGACTCTTACTTAGGTCCGCCTCTATCGGTACCATGGCCAGGTTCTGCAGACAATAATAATGAAACAGGGATCAGTATCAATTGGAGCGTGGAGAAGCAGGTGAGACATGACCGGTGTTCTTTGGCCCTCACGGCACAGATGTGATTGAGTGCATACATGGTCGAGGATATCAATCCCCGAACGGCGACTGCTGGCCAAGGGGGGCAAGGGAGGCGAAGCAGGCCTACGAGTCCTCACTCGGCATGTGCACCTTGCACTTGCACTGAAAATGGTATGAACTCACATCCGTCGGTAAGTCGGTCAAATGGACAGAGGGGGCAATGTAAGGGACATTCGAAGTTCGACGGGGTAGTGTGATGGGTGTTTATCCCGGTCCCGCTCGGCGCCACATTCAGTTGAGACGAAATAAATGCTCAATAAAGGTTGGAAAGGGCTGATCGACTGCTCAACTACTTGGCAACTGCTAAAGTAACTAGTTACCTTAAGGCGGCGCTAGAAGTGTTCCTCACATGGAACTCTCAACACGCAACACTCTCTCCTGCCCAACCAGCAACAGGTACTGCGCTCGCCGCATCTCCATTTCGTGCATTCAGGTTTCCGTCTTATTACTCACTCACTCACTCACTCTCCCTCACATTAGGCAGCCTCCACGCAGCAATCACAGACGATTCATGCTGTCAACAATGCTTTGCTACCTAAGTGAACCGCCAGCCAACTAAACATCTAAAACCCGAAAGGCACATGCTCTAGCTGCAACCTCAAGGTGATGGGGCTCGCAACGATGCCATCTGCCGTTACAGCTGTGGCAGTGTCAGTAACATTCAATTAAAACTTATGTTCCATTCGTCTCTTGCACAATTGCGTGTGTCACTCACCAGGCTGTCCATGCGTCCAAAGATCTCGAGCACCGTGGCGACGACCTCAAAGCACAGTTCCTCCTGGTCCTCGATAGTTCCACCGGAGCCTGCGCCACTAGAGCTCTCCGCAATCTCTTTCCGGACCTCGCGTACCAGTTCTTGCACACTCTCGCGACCAATACCACTGCCGCCCTCCCGGCGACGTGAGCTGCCGCTGCCGACTTGCACAGGTCCAGCCTCCGAGGAGGTGCCGATGCCGAATGGCCAGGTGGAGAACTCCGCGAGGATCTCATCACACCGCACAAACGCGGCCTCACGGGCATCATATGACAAGCGCTGGAGAGCGTTCTCCAGGACGCTGGACGCGTACGCTGAATTATCAGCTTCGATTCTCGTTGGACCAGAAATGTCCTGAACGCACCGGCACAGACGAGGGACACGGCGCGCATGTAGCGGTATTTGACGTTCTCCTTCTGCAGGGCTTGAGGAGGGATAGCAGCCGTACGCGCTGTAAGGAGGGCAAGGCATCGACGAACAACGTCCTCCTTGGCATTCATGTCGGCAATGGGATGAGTCGCCATATCGAACAACAAGAAGTTGCGCTTCTCCGTTCGCAAGACACCCTTGTCCACGAGTCCCTTGGCCAAACGTTCACGCACTTGCTTGAGTTGGTAGCCAATCTTCATTACATTCCATGTTTCGCCTGCCGAGTTAGCTGCTGCACAGCATCATACTGTGGGGTTGTTATGACATACCGCTCATCAGGTCCACCCAAGCGCCCGCGCCGTACTTTTCGCTGCTCTTGATCATCTTGAGGGCCTCGTCCAGAATAGTTTCTCCCGTCTGACGTTCGTCAATCACCTCGATGAGACGATCCGCAAGGGCGAGACGGCGTCGCGAGGGATCGCGCACCATAGCTATCCGTCGGCGCAACGCGAGCTCGATGAGAATGCAGCCGCGCAGGGCGTATGAGATGTTGTCGTTCCAGAAAGAAAGGTAGCCCTACACACATTCAGCCGTCATCGCCATAGACAAAGTCACAAGAGTAAAACTTACCGCCTTGTCCTTGAGACCCAGTAAAAGCACCTCCTCCATCAGGGTGAGGCGTGGAGCACCTTTAGTCTCGTTCTCGTCGTTGAGATCGCGTGGGTCATACGCGACCTTACCGCGGCCCTCAACGCCCGACGAGCTCAGAGTTTGAGACTTGGGGCGGGGCGGAGGCGTGGAGGAGTCTCCGGCATTGGAGGATCCGCCTGTGGTAGCATTGGATGCGGCCCCTGCGCCACGGCGACGCGTGAGGCCTTCGGACATGATTTAGAGAGGAGCGGAAGCAGAGTCCCGACGATGGAGAGGAGATGAGGGGAAGGGGGCTCAGTATTTTCAGACCGGTTTCGCGAGTGCACGCTGTTAAGAGGAGGGGGTGTTGGTTTCCGAGATGGGCAAGGAGCGTAGTTTTTGTAGAGTTTTTGAATGGAAGAAGTCGTAGTGTATTAATTGACAGTTGAGTGTGGGGTGTTGGGTTGTGACGACAAGAGTTGGATGAGATGGATGGGATGGGGGATGGATGGGACGTATGGGATGGAGCGTGGAAGGCGCGGCAGGCAGGGGCGGATGGGTGAACGCGGATGGGTGAGCGGGGTGAGCGGGGTGAGCGAGGTGAGCGAGGTGAGCGAGGGTGAGTGAGGGTGGGCGGGATAGCGGATGCAAACAATTGCAGGCAGCTGGGAGGGGGAACTGGGCCAGGCCAAGAGGGAGGTTGGCCGGCATGGCCGGGGGTTCGGCCACCCTCCACCAATCCGTTGTGCCGTTCACTGGAGTGACAACGGAGGTTATGGGAGGACTGGGGCAGACTGGAGCAGACTGGAACAGACTGGGGCAGACTTTATCCAAAGGGGTGTGGAGTTTAATGGCCATCTCCTCCCCTCGATCCCCTCCCTCCTTAGTAAAGCTCCCAACCTCTATGCTAATATGCTAATAAATAAGCTATATGCAAATCATTTACAAATGTGATTACGCGTGAATTGAACTCAACCAATTAAGGCACGTGGCGAATAGCTCCGAACTGCCGGCACTGTGGCACCTTAAGCGCACCTTCATCAAGCCGGTGGAGGCATGTCAATAAATACAATTGCCATCAGCGTCATATCCAACCGCCAGGCCTCCATTCTCCCCTGCTAGGCATCGTTCCTCATGTCCAACTTGTAAGTATTGTATCTGAGCAACAGCAGTTATGAAATGGTCTTAGCCTTGATACTAAATCCTACAGATACTCCACAGAAGTACGCGCCCGCAGTCTTCGTTCTGAATCGAAACTGACTCAACGCAGCCGGCCCCAAATGGCAAGGTCATTGTTGACACGACAGCGGGCGAAATTGAGGTAGGACCGGCATGTCGTCGATGCCCACGCTCATCAAGCAGATTGAACTATGGGGAAAGGAGAATCCCAAGGCTGTGCGTAATTTCCTCCAACTAGCGATGGAAGGTAGGTCGCACTGCAGCCGTTGACAGCGCTGACTTCAAGGGTACTACGACGGGGTTATCTTTCACCGCATAGTCAAAGGATTCATTGTGCAATCAGGAGACCGTAAGTGCCGTCTCGAGCGACTACTCAATTAGCGCTTCAGTTCTAAACTGACGTCTTATAGCAACTGGAACAGGATTGGGCGGCGAGAGCATCTACGGCGAGCCGTTTCATGATGAAATACACAGCAGGTTGAAGTTCAATCGGTAAGCCATTGGCGTTTCCTTGGAGTCATCTACTGACACTGTCAGTCGAGGCTTGGTAGGAATGGCGAACAACGGGAAGAGGCATACGAACAACTCGCAGTGGTTCATCACGTTGGATCGCGCAGACGAGCTGAATGGGAAGCATACCCTGTTTGGGCGTATTCATGGGCCTACATATTACAGTCCGTGGCATGCGAAGAAATCGTGACAAGCTGACAGCAGATGTTCTCAACATTGGGAACCTGGATGTGGACGCGGAAGAAAGGCCTCTTGTGTAAGCTTGCGACACATATCGCTCTGAGATCATTTCTGACTCTCACTCAGCCCTCCAAAGATCAAGGGGATCCGGATCATCGAAAACCCATTTGATGACATCGTTCCTCGCATCACAGCCGCAGAGAAGAGGGCACAGCTGCAGGCACGCCAGGAAGCTAAGATCGAGATGGAGAAGCGCCAGAAGCGGGCAAAGGCGAAAAAGTGTGTCGCGGTGGAGAGCTGAGGCTGACATCAGGAACACCGGTCTCCTGTCCTTTGGCGCTGCGGAGGAAGAGGATGCGACGGCAGTGACAGTAAAGAAGAGGGACATGGGTCGGCGTGATCGTACGTGTGCGTTCCACCGGCCTCGCTGACTTTCAAGTCGTTACTGGTCCCAGTTCTAGCAAGGACCACTCGAAAAAGTCGGAGAAGGCAGAGGCCTTGGACAAAGCACCGGAGCCAGGTGTAGAAAAGCCATCTAAACAACGAGCGGAACGGGAGCGCGCAACAGTCGATGTAAAGTCGATCCGCGCTGAGCACGAACGTCAACGCAAAGGTAACAGGTACGCATTTCGGTCATACTTCCGCAGCGGCTTACCCCAGCTCGTCAAGGAAAGAGGACATCGAGCGGATGCAAGAGGACCTACGTCTGCTGAAGAAGCGGACAGGGCAGGATTCGGACTCTGAATCAGAGGATGAGGAAGAGCGGCGGAAACGCAGGCGAGGCCCGTCAGCTCTGGAGCAGGAGTTGGCCAAGTACAAGCATGCCCGAGGGCGTGCTGCGCGAGAGAAGTACAGCCGAAAGGACAGGTTGGATAACGACGACGACCTGATGCGGGATCTGGGCATGTTCAGCAAGAAGGTCCTTGAGGCAGATGAGGAGCCATTAGGAATGGGAGGGAAAGGCGAGGCACGAGATGGAGAAGGAGAGGCCGAGGGGGTCGAGGTTGATGATGATGTTGGGTGGCTGAGGCATTCCCTCAAGTTTGCGCATGAGATTTCTGACGAGACGCGTCGTGCAGAGGATGAGTATACGGTGAGTTATGGGCCGCGGGCTGTAAGCTGCGGACGGATGTGAACTGTAGGTGGAGAATGGAAAGAGCTAACGAAGTAGGTCATAGATCCTCGAGCCAAGGCGCGTGAGCTTGCTGAGCAGGAGCGTAAGGAGAAGGAAGCTAAGAGGCGTAAAGATTAGTACAAGGGAGGGGCCATGAAGAGAGGTAGTGGATGTAGTCGGAGATGCACATTATTGGGACGACAGGAAACGACAGGAGACGAATGACCAGGTGATGTGGTGGAGGTGTGATTATGTGGATCATGGATTCACTACTACTTTCTATGTAATGGGGACCATGTCGGTGGAGGTTGAGGTGAGTAGTGTCGACGTTGACGATTTTGATTCCGCTGGTAGCAGCATGTGGCGCCCATGTGCCCATTGCCAAAAGGCATAATTGCCACCCACGCAACGCAATCGACCCACTTTTGTTAAGGGTGCCGAGGGTGCCGAGCGTGCAAGGGTATCGTTCCACACTCCTTGTTGCCAGGCACGACCAAGAAGTGGTACGATCAAAAGTGTGTCGCTTCGTTTTGATCGTTCCACCTTGGAGCGGGGTGTATGACTGACTGTATGGGTGTGTATGGGGTGGGTGCATGGGTGTATGGGTGTAAGCATGGGTGGGTGTAGGCATGTACGACTCGTCGCTCTGCTGTCGTATGGTTGTTGGACTGTGCATGACTGTGCATGACTGTGCATCCACCCTCTTGTCATCGTTTCTCTGTCTCTCCGCTGTTCGGTCTATCTCTTACCTCTCTTTCTCTCTCTTTCTCTCTTTCTCTCTTTCTCTCTCTCTCTCCTATCATCATCATCGTCATCTTTCGACTCTTCGGTCCTGTCCGGAGGCAGTACAGAGTACCTGGCGAAACCGCACCTCACCTCACCTCAGTCCGTACCTGGCGCACCTCGGCCAACTCCACCAACGAGAAGGAGCAAATCAACATTCAGATATCCAGATCTACCACTAACTCGACATCGAACGACCTCGTCGTCAACACCTCATCAGCCACCAACCTCCCAAGCTCCCACCCAGCCACCTGCTCTCCAACTCAACCTTGCCTTCACACGACTTGACTTCAACACTTCCACAACTACCACCACCACTACCACTTTCTTTTTACTTCGCATCAACTCGACATCCTCCTCAACTCTCCTCCTTAACAATGTCAACAACGGTCCTACCGTCAGACATCTTCACTTTTGAAGAAGGAGACGACAACACTTCCACCTCTCCAACCGCAACTCTCTTCCCCCCTTCCCTTTCATTCCCAGGCTTCGACTCTTCAGAGTTTGACGCCAGCGCCTACCTCTCCCCTCCAAACTCTCAGTCTCTCTCCCCTCCATCTTCAAGTGGTCCTTCCCTATCTCACCCTTCCCTCTCACCCCCAACAACATCCGACAGCCCCACCTCAAACTTGTCCTTTGCAACGGATGAATACCTCTTCAACAGTGGCTTCCCAGCCGATGAACTCGACATGCTCATCTTCCCAGATGACAACAAGCAACCAGACTTGACTGCCGATCCCCTGTCCATGGCTTTCCAGCCCCACGTCGCTCCTATCCGCATGCCTACAGCCCCACACTTCAACTTAAAACCAGCCATCCAGCTGCAAATCAAGCAGCAGCCCCAACCGCAGCTTCAACAGCCTCAGCCTCAGCACCAACAGCACAACTTGAACTCGAACTCGCACCCCCAGCCGCCGCCTATGGCAACGCCCACACCGACTGCCCCGCTCGGTTCAATGCAGACTACCGCGCCAACGTTTGATGGACTCCTTCACCAGTGGAGGATGGACCTTAGCCAGAACCCCCAAGCACAATGGTTCATCCAACACAACGTTGTGCAGCAACCTGCTCAGGTCATGGTCCCTCAGCATCACTCGCCACCTCAGCCTCATTTGCACCCCCAGCAACAGCAGTTTGTTCATCAACATCAGCAGCACCAGCGTCAGCACCAGCCCCAGCACCCGGTGCAACACCAACTTCACATTCCTCAGCAGCAGGTTAAGAGTGAGTGTGAAATACTATACATGCTCGCTGCTAACGAAATAGTTGAAATGCCACAGCAGCAACAGCAGCAGCAGCAACAACAGCAACAGCAACCGCAACCGCAACAGGTGCTGCAATCTCAGCCACAGTCGCAACCCTTGGCTCAGCTCATGGCGAACAAGCAGCAACCACAGTCGCAGCCTGCGCAGGCAACACAAGATGTAACGGTTACTTCGCTCCCGCTTCCTCCTCCGCGTCGCAGTGCTCCCAACGCGCCGATCAACAAGCCGCCAACTGCTTCTCCGCCGGCCAACGTAGGCAAGCACAACAAGACAGAGCGTCGCTATCGCCAGAAGGTGCAGCAAGCCCAGGCTGACCTTCGTGACTCCGTCCCTGCTCTCCGCGTTCTCTATGGCACATCGAACGAGGAGCAGAAGAAGACAGACATTCGCGCCCCTGACGGTACTGTTGATGGCCTGGGCGAGGTTACTCGACCTAATGCAAGTGCCAAGGCAACCATCCTCATTGGTGCGCGGATGTATATTGAGCTCCTTCAACGTCGCACTGCCATGCTGCAGCGCAAGGTGGCAGAGCTTGAGACTTGGCGCTCCGTTGTGAGCGGACAGGCCGAGCTTGATGCCTGGCGCCAGGACTTCGAGAACCGCGAGGCTGTTATAGCTGCTCAGCAAGCCGCTGCTGCCCAGCAGGCTGCCTCCCTCAATGACTCGGATGGCGTTGAGTCCGAGGAGGAGGAGGAAGAAGCACCGACCAGAAAGCGCCCCCGTACTACAAAGAAGGCTAAAACGGCCGAGTCCAAGGTGGGCTCCGGGATGCGCGCGTTCGCTGCTTTCGCGGTGTCATTCTCCCTCATGCCCTCCGCTTCGAAGATGTTCAAATCCCACCCAGGCCCTTCTCCAGCTGGTGCTGCCACGACGTACATGGGCGAAATGTCCCGAAGCCATGTCATCGGCAGACTTCCCCTGATCACAGCGGAGCACGGCTCGCGTCTGCTTGCGCGCGCTCTCCCGGCACCCCTTGTCCCGTCTGCCCCCACTATTGTTGACTGGTCGGTCCGGCTGTTTGTGACCATGGGCCTCCTCATGCTCCTCGGCCCTGTCCTGGAGCGAGCTGCCAAGCGGTACCAGGATAAGGGCACAGGTGCTGGCAATGTTGTGGGCTTCTGCCGTGACATGATCCATCTCTACCTCGGTTCGCCTGTTCCAGCTTCGGCTGACTGGAACAACCTCGCAGCACGCATCGTCGGTGGTGGTGAGTAGAGCGACCCTTGCTTGTTCTTCGCGTACTAATTCACAGTCGTCGACCCCCCTTCTCTTGTCCGTTGGCACGTGGCTGTCCGCCTGCGCCAGTCTTCACAGGATCCGTACAGTTTGGCCCTTCTCGCCCTGCTGTCGCGTGACGGCTCAGCTTCTCGCCATCACTGGGCGGAGGCAAGGTCGAAGTGTGAGACGGACACGCCTCTGGGAGCAGTCCTTGGCTTACCTCTGGACGAGGCGTCACGATGTCTCGAGTTGGTTCCCCCTACAATGGCACCGATCGCTGCGATCGCTGAGCAGATTAACCTTGTTCATCTTTACGATCTGTATACACGCTTCTTCGCCCACCTCGTAAGCGCCACTGGCAGTGCGACCGCCCTTCCCCCAATGCTCGCCAACATTCAGAAGAGCGGCATGGCTGGAGACCTCAAATCTCTCGACCGTGAGATCAGAGGTGTCCTGCAGAGCGTTCCTCGCCACAGCACCACAAGTGCCCTTTCCCTTGTCCTTCTTGGCCTGTGGGGCTTATTCTCCGGCTACCAATCGCCAGCGTCACTCGTTTCCGCTCTCGCAGAAGAGGAACTCAAGGGACCTGGCTCGCTGGCGTGTGTGTCAGCAATGCTCGAGCTTCTCTACCCCGGCTCCTCAAGTCCACAGCGCGCTCCGGCCACCACAGGGTCGAACTCGAGCGTCTCTGTCAACGCCGAGGCCATCGACAACCTCGCCATGACATGCATTGGCTTTGTCGATCTCTTGTTCTCTTCGTCGCGGTACAACTCAGCCGCGAAGGGCATCGACCGCCTTGAGGCAAACTACCGGGTGCAAAAGGAGTCAGCTCGTCTACGCCTCGTCCTCACCCAAGCCAACTTTGTCGGCCTAGACGAGGACGAGGAAGACACATCTATGCGCTCATTCGACTCGGCTAGGCAGAAGCTCGTCTCAGTCCTGTCGACCGTTGGCAGGCGGGCCGCTGGGCGTAGTGCGATCGTAGATGACGATTCCGGGCTTGAGGACGAACTCGATGAGTGGTAAACCATCTTTTTTGTTCAAAGACTCGTTGTAGACTAATTATGTAAGGCGGGGATGTGGTTTTGTTTATGGAACCCACACGCAACGGCCTGCTCAATCGACGTGTTTTTTCTACAAAAGGAAGCCGACTTTTTGCTTCGTTGGCACTTACGGTACAATCTTTTTGCATTACCCTTTGCGAGGCCCACTAGCTACAACGAGGCCTGACCGACCTCAACCTGCTCACTCGGAATACCACACACACCCCCAACGGCCAACGTGTCTTGTTGACAAGCATCGCTGAAGCCCAACTCCGCAACGTGTGGCGATGAACGGAACGCTACACACAGCAAGAAGATGTGTTGCTTGAGGCTTAGCATCCGTCTGGATGTTGGGGAGACGGGAGAGCGACATGCATGGTCCATTACCTGAGGGACCCGGGATGAACGTGAATTGTAAAGCTTACCAAGTTGAACCAAGCCGAACTAGGCCCTCCCGCAGCGGCTGTAGACCTTTGAGCACGTAAGGTTGCGGGTCGGAAGGGACGCCGTGCAGGGGGAAAATAGTGCGAAGCACAGGGCTCTACTGGCCGCGAGCCAAGAGGTTGAGGTACCCAAAAAGCTGGGCAGGATGGTCACGAGGCAGTTACAAGTTGAACTCTGCTGAGGACCATCGAACCAGCGCCCTAAGACAGGACGCGAATACAATGCGAGGAGAGAACAAGCACGAGTACGAGCACTGGCACATGCCGCAGGACAGGTTCCTCTAGGCTGAAGTTAACGCAACATGACAATAACAACTTCCCCGTAGGTAGACAAATGGCGGCTCTGTGGTCAACTGACTTGCTGGTCACAACTGAACGGTCCAGCACCCCGCGTTCCGCTGCCGTCGCAATAGGGATGCTCCCCTAGGTTTCCGGAAAGCTTGCAGCTGGAGTACGCCAACGCGTCACCATCACTCGCGTTGCCAAGACGCGCCACGGCGACACCAACTCGCGCAGCGAAGAGCCCCGTCGTACGTACGCCAGTTGAAGGCACGCAGGAGGGTTCCTGCTGACGCCACATACGGTACCTGCATATCAAGTTCCCGGTTCCGCATTAGCGTTAGCGTTGACGTGAGCAGGCACTCCCGTGCCGGAGCGATCAGGTTCCTTCCGCCGGCATTGACCGTTCTCTGCAAGACTCTGAAGTGAAGCAATGCCCTCATAATGACCTAGGTGACGCGAACGCGCATTTGGCGACGCGCTAGCGGGGGGGGGAAGAAAAGCGAGAGCAAAGGCTGTGGTAGGAGTAAAAATGAACCTGGAGATAGTGTCGTTACTTCTTGATTAGTGGCGCAGGTAGCGACCCTTTTGTCCTCCGCTTCGTTTTCCCCCGAGTTTGACAATCACGTACGTGATGGCTTCGAGTGGTTTGAAAGGTGGGGGCGGTTGCGCAACCCTAACGAGCCCACACCCACTCATTTTCAAGTCAGACATTTGTGGGGCTAGTGGGCGTCCGAGTGCTTCGCCAAACCCCCTGTTGGCGAGCGCGACCAGGCGTCCAGTCATGACGGCTGTACAAGATGTTCAGTGCATGCTGAGCGGAGCATCAGGCTGGTTGGCTTTTGTTATTTTTACAACAGCCACGGCTGATCGTTGGCGTTTTGCGGCGCAATCCAGACCAACCTGCCGTGAACATCATGTCTTACTCCGAGATCGTCGGCGCCGGAAGATCGGCATTGTCATTGAGGCATTTCCGGTAACCGGTGCTCCGGTGTTTGGTGCACAGTTACGGGAATTTACGCCCAAAGGTGCAAGTGCAGCAGAGAATGCCGCTTAGTGGCGACAGAATGCTAGGGCAAACAGAGCTGAACGTAGGGTTCTGATCTCAATTGCAGGCGCTCATGTGCGGATCGATGCGGAAGCAACGCGATTGAGGAGGCCGGCTAAGTATGTGCTCTGAACATGAGACTGCGCCGGTGGAGTTGTGGAGAAAGAGTGGAGCAACGAACAAAAGAGACCTGGGCACTTGATGGACACTGGGTGGACTAACTACTACTGTCTCAGTTCGGTGCATGTTGCTCAGTTTGTTGCTCCGAGTTTGCAAACTATTCTACATGCCACTGCCTCGGGCCTGGACTGTTCCGGAACGCCAGATAACAGCGCTGTTCGATCTTCGGATGGATTCTTCGTCAGTCGTGCGGTCCTGCTGTCTCAGTGTCCCCCTGCCGGTGTCTGGGCTCAAGACACAATGATAGACATGGACGTCATCACCGTTGATGACTCGTTGAGAGTCTGCCGGATGGCACGGCACACCTGTCTCAGTCGTCACTCAGTGCTCACTCGACCATGTCTCACCACGACTGTCTCGCAGTTTCGCTGCCTTGATGCCTCATTATCGCCCAGGCGTCCACCTCCCCTCCTTGTTTAGCTCCACGCGCATCTATGACGCACCCCACTTCATCATGCCCACTTGATCAGAATCATCTTGTTTCCTTTCTTTCTGGTTGCCAGAACGCCGATCGGTATACTGACTGCCGCCACCACCACTGCCGCCACCACTACCGCCACATTACCGCACCCACTCACTCAAGCAAAGCCTCACCCACCGCGTGTGTACGAGCATTACCCGGCCTGAAACCTGGATGTCCGACTGCGCTCCACCTCCAACCGGCGGATCAACTTTGACACAAGTCGCGGTAACTGTTGAGGGTCCGAAAGGTTTGGCCTGCAGCTCTCCTGCCTGCGAAAGCTCTCTGAACGGCGTCTTCGTCATTGTTGTGGGACGATCTGAAGGTCAGCCAAGCGAGCTCTACCCCACTCACCACTGACTTACTTCACATCGTCACATTTAGCGATCCCCGTTCGCAATACCACTACAGAACCTACCACTCGTATGGCATAAAACACTCCTACTGGCCCCACCATCACTTTATAGGCACCGCTCTGTGCTCTACCAACATCCTGCCATAGCCTGTCCCCTGCCCCACCTCCCGCTGGCGAATCTGACATTGTTACTACGGCCATCATCGTCGCCACTCGTACTGTTCCAACCATGGTCCTCTCAGTAGCAGGCCCAGCCTTGTCTTCGAGCGCAAGGAATGTGAGACCTAGGCTCCGTTGTGCTCTCAACGACGCTACCCCGGCCCGGAACCGCGTCACGAGCAAGGCTCAGCAATGGGACGCGGACGGGAAAGGCGGATTATCCTCAATCGAAAGAGCTTCTGGGAGAATGTGTCGCAAAGACCAATCCGTTGCTCCCTCCTCTACCTCCACAACTGTGAGGTCGCCATCTTGTGCTCCGCGACGGCCTTCCTCAAAACTGAGCTTGACATTGCAGCCTGGACGCGCCGCTGCCTTCTACGTACGTTGACAAGTGCGGACCAGCGCTGGAATTTACACTCACACGCACAGCCAGGACAGGACATTCCCGTGGTGCTCCGTCTCGACATCGCCGACGCCATCCCACTCGAATGCAACCCAAAGCTCGACCTTCTCCTGGTGGGAACTCTGCACTTGGGTACCGAATCCGTAGTCATTGCCTGCGTACGGGCATCCCTCGCCAACGCCCTTGTCACATGGGCCACGACGAGCAGTGGGGGTGGCAAAGGTTACAGGGAACCATTGGAGGCGGATGAGGGGGAAGATTGTGTTCTCGCCACGGGACACTACGAGCTTCCGCTGCGTGCAACTGTTCCGATCCACAGGCGTCTTCCTCCTTCCTACAATGTCCCCAATGGACGGTTCCGTGTCTCATACGCACTTCGTGCACACCTATCCTGGTGCTCTAGCCGACGCACGATCAAAGTTGTAGAGCTGCCGTTCGAACTTATTCCTGCCACACCCCCGCGTCCACCGACCCCGCTTCCGCCCTACTCTGTGTGGGTCCCAACAGCGTCCCCATCGTTGCCACCTACAGCACGGTGGGTTCTCCAGCCTCGTCTGCCCAGTAGCTCGTTCTCCCCTACAGAGCGTATCCCCTTCATCTTGCGAGTTGTTCCTCCGTCATCTGAATTCAGCGACGACATGGCAAAATTTGAGAGTGGACAACAAGAAGCAGATGAACACGTCGTGCTCGTCCGCGCCACCCTGGTTCGGGACGAACGCGTTGCCTGCAACCGCTCCCGATTCTCAAGCGCTACTCTATCCTCAGCCTTGACGACGGCAACAGTTGCGACTCGGGTCACTCAGGCGGTCGACCTTTCTCTTGTCCTTCCCCTTATGCAGGGACATACTTGGGAGCATGGCTACACGACCGCCGCAGCAGCTGGTAACTGGCGCGTCTCCTCCCTTTTCCGAGTTTGCCTGGATGTAGTCATCGCTCCTTCAAGTGCTGGATCTGACTTCCTGACGTGGGATGACAACACCCATATTCCCTCGTATGTTCCCTCTCTCGTGGACGCCTTAAAAACAAACGTTGGAGTCGCGATGCGCAGCTTCGCTGTGCCCGTCGAGATCGGAAGCGTCGGGGAGCCCAGAGGGGCTGAGTATACACACGCCTGGACCGACATTGAGTGGGCCGGTGATGGGACAGGTTGTCTCATTTCCAGGACGGCCGTATCAGCCGAGAGCGGCTGGATTGTCCCCCCGCCGCCGTATGCCGACGCACTGCAAGATGCCCCTTATGTCGTTCGGTGAGACCCCGTAAGCACCGTGGCAGTTCTGCATCCTCAGCACCTGGGCGGTAACATATAATATACCGGACAATTCTTGCACACGGAGTCTAGATAGCTGTCTGTAGGTACACACGTGAGTGCACCATTTGCATCGACGGTTGCAGCAGTTCAGTAGTTGCAGCAGTCCAGTAGCCCAGCAGCCATTGATGGTTGGGGATTGCTGTAACCTGTATACCTGGTAGACCGCTTTCAATGCAGCCCCCATCTTGAAGCGTCTGCGGCAACCTCCTGCTTGCCTTATCTGTGCGCTTACAGTATGTGTGGAGCGCACACGAGTTTGTTCCTCGAGCGGAAACCAGCCAGTTCCTTTCCAGGGAACGGATGCGACAGATTGCGTTCGCCAAATATGCGGATTACGGTTGGACAGAGACATGCACTGGACGTGGTAAACCCCGTGGGCTAAGAAGTATTCAGAGTCAATACCCGATTCCTAAGCGAGTTAGAGCAGGCCACTGCGTACAGTACCAAATGCCCTGATGAGAAAGGCATGATTCTGCTGCGGTTCCAAAACCTGATGGGCTGAAACTCCTTGGTCACACTCAACAGTGCCGAGTCTGAAAGGGCTCTGTGACTGACTGTTTATGTGACTCCAGTCTCGTAAGAACTTGATATCTGACTCCTGTGTAAAAAGGAAGTGTCGTGCCATTCTTTGCAACGTGCAGCGAAGCTCCCCGATGGGACACTCCCCGATAAGTAGCAAGGGAATCATCATCCAGAGGCCCAGGTAAGTCGCGAGTGTTAATCTCACGGCGGAGGATGTCCAGAAGCCTACTGTAACTGTTCAGCTACGACCAGCCGGATGCCTCCAAGACAAGCTTGCCAACAGAAAACACGTAAAAGCTTCCCCGTTCGCTGTTCAAGCTATCTTATCATGCCGTCCTTTCCCATGGCGCGGGCTGCGGCCACCTGCTCTCAAACCACTCGTTGAGGACTTTCTTCACCTCCTGTTCCTCCCCTTCGACGTCATCATTCAAACCCAGTGTTGATACCGTTCCACTGCTGTCTACAGCTGCGAGGGCGTCCTGCACCTGTGGGGATGTTTTCAACATGTGGAACTGGGAGTCAGATGAGCCTAGAGTTAGCAGACGCCAATGTAAGATGCGCACCGGACACGTAGAGATAACGCGATAGCAAGCGCATTGTATAGTGTCGGAGATTGACAGTTTCACCTGGCAGCGCAGTAACCTTCATGACGCTGTCCAAAGAGTAGTTGCCTTCCTGCCAAACCGGCGTGAGGGGTAGATGCGGGGGCGGGAGGAATGCCGGTGTGAATCCCTTCTTGGAACGGACGTATGTCTTGTCGGCTGCGGGGAAGAAGGCCGACAAACCCAGCGTCCCAGATGCCGTGACCAGTGCCATTATCACTGCGATCAACATGCTAATTCCAAACTGCCGTCATCAACTTACAGCAATCGCCACACTCGGGCTTCTCGAAAGTTAGGCGCTTGAACATCGATTCGGCGGTAACGTCGACCCTGTCCGTCCAAAAGCTACCAAAACAGTTGTCGACGTCGAAGAGACATCTGATGTCAGTCCGCCACGCTGGAGCCAGCCTACTTGTGGTTCTGCTCTTCGTCTCTTCCGGGTTCAATGATGGGAGGAAGATGGCCATCCAGGGAGGCTGAGGCATGAACAACGGCAACACGGATGCGTTCTTACAGAACAGGTATTTTGTTCTCATTGGGGACCTCCAGCCCACTTGGTCAAAAGTCTTGTCCACACGCAAGTGCTCGAGAGTCCATCTCTCGCCGCGGCTTACCTCGACTCTTCCAACCCCTCTTCCCTCATGGCCGAGCTCGAACAAGCTACGAACGTCCTCGCGAGCAGACTGTCTCCACTGTCCGTCGAGGCCCCCAAGGTTTGCCACCACCCATGTCCATAGTAGTGCCTCGCGCCATCGTTCAACCTGGTCTCAGCTTTAGCCGGCAATGGGACGCACTTTCAGGGACGCCATCAACCATAACATCGAGATATCTCCATTACCACTTGACTGTTCGCGGAAGCGACGAGAGCTGCTGGTAGTGAGGTCGTTCTCAAACATGATACTGGCCTCATGGTGCATATTACGGGACATCACTTTAGGTCCATGTGAGATGTATGGGCGGCGGCGCCTCGGAAACCGCTGAGAAAGAAGGTAGTTTGCGTGGTACAAGCCACCTGTCTCTCCTGCATCATTGAAGCGCGTCTTGTCCAGTACAGGCCTGACCTGTTGGTACCACTGTACGAGTCAGCCAGCTTTGCGATTCCACGTACCCCGGCGTCAAAGCGATAGACATCTCCGTAGAGCGTCGAGTGGAAGTCTGACACCTGCCGTTAGCTGCAGCCCAATGACCCAGCTCACAGAGTGCGGCTGTAGAATGAAGAAGTCATCATTCATTGCAACAGAGGTCTCGGCTAGGCCGGGTAACCACGCAAATCGACTCTCAATGGACATAGAGTTGAACGAGGGAAGTGCCTTCGCGCGCCACTGGGGCTCGCCCGAGTGGTGCTTGGCCGCCATAGCATCGTTCGCGATCCTGGGAAGATGGAAAATTTCAGAATGCACGGCGTATCGAAGATCTGGCAGGGAGGAATGGCGTCCAGTGTGGGCGAGCCCAACGCTGGCATTGCGCCGGGAGAAGTCGAGCCATGTCGGCGTCTGTGCTATCCGCAATCCGTGGTGAGAGTGACTCGTCTCAGACTGAGCGAGGAGGGTCGTATCTTTCCGGTCATCGAAGGCAAAGTCATAAAGAACCAGATGAAAAGTTCTCAAGTGACCATGAAGTGCTTTCAGAACTGAGCGCATTGAGTAGACAAGCTCGTCGAAGTCTCTGGAATGAGTGAGCGGAGAACGAGGACAGAAACCAACCGAAAATGATGCTCTGGACTGTAGATGGCCTCCTCCCGCTTCCAGTACTCCAACTCAACTCTCCATCGCGGATCGGAGCCGTTAACCCACAGCCAAGTGACGTCCAGAGTCTCCTCCGCAACCAAGGGCGGCTTGTCGCAAACATTGTAGCCATCCAGGAACCAGCTTTCCAAGCAATGCTGAGGCAGGATCTTGGTAGGATGGAGCTGTGGAAAGGGTGGAGGCGGCGGGTGCAATGGGACCAACGGCCGATATCGACGGTCAACAGAGTCAAGCCAGTCCAAACCTTGCCGATCTTGAGGCAATGGAAAGTCTCCTGAAAGAACTCTAGACCTGGAGAACTGTACAATACCGACGAATCGATACAACAGCCAAAAGGACGTACTCCATATCAGGGCTAGGATTGCTATGCGCGGTCTTGCGATCTTTCTTAGACGACTGCTGAGTAAGTTGGCGAGTCCGGGAGAGCCATCCTTCGGCCGCTCCCTTTTAGCTGACGAGACCGGTGTTTCGCTTCGAACACGACACACTGGGCGAGAAGCGAGCGGGTCAATTGCTGAAGCGTAAGATGCCGGGGCTGTATCGTCCAACACTGCTGATTCCTTTGTCATGAACGCGAGGACTATAGGCTCGTCACAAAGGCAGCTGGAGGTATTTACCACACTCGACGCAGAGGCTAACGGCGGTTAAAGCGACAGCAAAGCCCGTACGTGGTTGTTAATATGCTGGGGATGCTCGGGTAGGCGAGATGTGATGAGGCAAGATTAGAGGAGCGGGTTTAAGATCAGATGCAGTCATCTGTCGTTTGTGTGTCTAGACGTTTGCGTGTCGGGGAGTGGGTGTCCCATGGTTACGTCCACCGGCAATTCCCGGCGATCCCGAGCAAACCCAAGCAACTCTGTGCCTTAGATGTTTGGTTCCACTTCCAGAGTGGGTGTCTGTCCTCGACCTCACGCTTCTCACCTGTACTTGTCCAAGACATCCCAAAGCATACATATATGGACATGAAGTATGAAGCAGCAGATTACACCCTTTAAGATAGATAGATACCGTCGTAAATACGCGTGTATACGTGTCGCTCGCGCGCGTTAGCAACCTGAATTACAAAATGACGCAGCAACCGCCCACGCTGCTGGCGCCTCCCCTCGGACGCGTTGTCAAGGAAACGCGTGCCGCCTCATGGATGGCCTCCTGTACACCCCGGTTGTGCTTAGCAGAGCATTCTGGGAAGATTAGCGACCCACGCAGCTTAGTACTCGCCGAGGTATCTGCTGGCTTTCAGCCTTCGAGCCAAACTCAAGCCATCGTTGTAGGGCACGGGCCGGTCTCCGTGCTTTTCAAGCTTGGCAAGAACGGCAGGCTCCTCCCGCAAATCGCACTTTAACGCTGGTATGTTAATGAAGGTGGAAAGTACAGCAGACTCACCTGCCATGATCACGGCTACGCCAGGGCAGTGTTTCTGCACCTCGGGTGCCCACTGTAGGTCAGCCGATAGATGCCCGGGAGTACAAACCTTAGTCTCAATGTTCTCCAAGGAGACAGGGTCGTCGACCTGGTATAAGAACTCGGCCTCGTAAAGGGCAAACCAAGGGGGCAATACATACAGAGAAACAGATCACAACAACATGTGTATCGGCGTACGACAACGAGCGCAGCCGATCAAAGTCTTCCTGGCCTCGGGAGTAAGCTAACCACTACGGCCATTTGGACGACGCACCTGCTGTATCCCACAGACTCAATTCAACTAGACGCCCGTCAACGTCTACAACCTCAATGTAATTCTCGAACACTGCGATAAGAATAGTTCATCAGCAAGCGCGGAGTATGCGTACCGGTTGGTTCACTGCGAGTTTTAGTGGGAGACTCGTCATACACCTACTAGGTAGTCGGAAAAAAGCCTCGGAAGTGAGTTAACATAGTTTAAGTGGTCAAGCCTTACCCTTCGTGAACACTGTTAAGAGAGATGACTGGAGGAAGTCAGTCGCCTGCCGAGGTGTGTGAGTGGACTTACCTTTCCGCATCCTCCGTCGCCTACCACCACGAGTTTTCGAGAGACCTACGGTCAGGGGGCTCAGAGGAGACGAGATGGCTCACTGGTCTAACCATACGTAACCAGTAGCTCTCTGGGGATGGTATGGGAGATGGGAAGTTGAAGTGAATTTCGTTCGGAAGGAGATAATACGGGAGTGTGTTGATGATGTTTTGTTGACAACCAAATTCCACAATGGAGTTGGGCCTACGACCTCTCCCCCACCCAGGCACCACCTCCAGGGACCGAAATTTGATTCCGCTTGCCACTCGTCGTCACCAACCGCTCGACGACCGCATTGCGTCGTGCGATCTCAACAACTCCACGAGTTACAGGTTGCCATTCCCACCATCAGCCAGCTACGCTCTCTCCTGTCCTTCGTTTGTCGGTTTCAATCTACTGCAATCTTAACCAAATGTCCAACTCCCAAGCAACATACGTCTCATCTTCAGGCCGCCTGACCGCCACACCTCTCTCGAAACGTGTTTACGACTCCGTCTGCGACGCAGCGTCCATTACCTATCTCTTCTTTGAGACTCTTATCACGGTGAGTCTCATCGTTCATCGCTGGAGGATCGCAGACTGACCTTCAAAGCCCATTATTAACCCACGCTCGATTGTTCCGGATACCCAAACGCCTCGCCCTAGTGGAGGCAGCAGCGCCTGGCGCAGCGGAGGACGTGGAAATGGGGGAGGAGGTGCTGGAAACGGCGGAAGTGGCGGTGGACCATGGCCCGGTGGCGGAGGTGGTGGTAGTGGTGGAAGGGGCTTCATGACCATGGGGGACCTGCGCGGAGGTCGTGAGTACATCGTTTCGAATTACACTGACAGCCAGAAAGTGTCGATGCCTGTCGGTCCGCTTGTGGCTGAGATTCAAGATACGAATGTGAATAGATCGTTGCGCCCTTCGGTTAGACGAGACTCTCGCAGCACTCCCATCTACCGAGGGGCGGCAGCATGTTAGTTGGCGCTTAGTAATGAATCCGTGTGCAATCTACAGACAGTGCAGATAGTGGTCGACGACAGTGACCAAAGGCAACTTGAATCTGTCTGTCTGCGTATTCTCCCTTTCAACATCCTGATCTCACCACTTTCTGCTTCAGATCATGGCAAGCGGAGCGGGGCAACACCGCACTCGGCCAAGTGCTTGTCATTGCAACTAATGAGGGCCGAATGGCCGGCGTTTCCGGGCGCCGGTGGGGAGGGGGTTTGTGAGGGCGGGGTTGCGCCACACTGAGACTTTTGAGTCTCATTAAGATGGCATAAAATCATTGGCATGCATCTGCGTCCAGCGCTCAGCAGGTATGGAAAGTTGGAAAAGTGACCATCATATGGACTTGTAGTAGAACGTGCAGTTACGCTTTAGATGGAGAGACTGTCTAGCCACGCCAGTGCTTCCAGCGACGGCGGTAAGCGCCTGGAGAGTCGGCGGGAGCAGTTGCGTTGCCCTCGGGAGTGGTGGCATCAGTCGAGTTGCCCTCAGGAATGGTGGTATCCGTCGAGTTGCCCTCGGGGATGGTGGTATCAGTCGAGTTGCCGGAATCAGGGGAGCTGGTGGTAGGCTCATCGTCCTCCTCGCAGTCCTCGTCGTCGGGAGTATCAGGGCTGGCTCCATCATCCTCTTCCTCGCAGTCCTCCTGTGTCGTCAGTACCAAGGCGTGGTGTGGAAAGTGAAATTTGAGGATCATTTCAGGAGCCCACATACCTCATCGTCACCAGCGTCCGAAGTCGAGGAGTTGCTGGAATCTGTCGAGCCGCCAGGCTTCGATCCTTCAGGCTTGGGAGTGGTGGGATCCGTGGAACCGTCGGGCTTCGAGCTGTCGGGCTTTGAGCCGTTGGGCTGCGAAGGAGTGTTGGGGCCCGACGGAGAGCCGGTCGGGCCGCTGCCACCAGGCGCAGTGACCGTCACAGTGACGGTGACAGTCTGCGCCCCGTCGCAAGTCTCGCCGTTTCCACCGGGTCCCACAGGAGCCGGCGAAACAGGAGACTTCGAGCTGTCGTCTGAGCTGCCACCACCGTTGAAGCTGCCCGTGTGGCCGCCGCCCTCTCCCTTGTTGTCGTTAGTCGAGCCGGGGTTGGTCGAGCCGGGGTTGGTCGAGCCGGGGTTGGTCGAACCGGGGTTGGTAGAGGGAGGGTTGGTGGTGTTGCCAGATCCAGGGTTCGGCGAAGGAGTGGTGGGCCCAGTGGAAGGAGAGTTGGCGCTGCCATCCTCCTCGTCGCACCAGGGGAGGTCCTCCTCGTCGTCACCAGGGTGGACCGGGGCGGGGTTCGATGGGGTAGTGGTGCTGTTGGTGTTGCCGTCGGGGTGAGTCACACCGGTGTCGTCCTCCTCGTCGCAGTCCTCTTCCTCAGTGCCTGTGGCAGGCTCAGTGGCGTTGGAAGTCGAGTTGCCGTCAGGGACAGTGGCGTTGGATCCGTCGGGGGAGATGGGCGAAGTCGAGTTGCCCTCGGGAGAGGTAGTGTCCGGCGAAGTTGAGTTGCCCTCGGGAGAGGTAGCGTCCGGCGAAGTTGAGTTGCCCTCGGGAGAGGTAGCGTCCGGCGAGGTGGCATTGCCGTTCTCATTGGAGGTGGTTGCCGACGAGTTGTCAGGGGCGTTCATGCCGTCACCTTCAGTCGAAGTGCCGGTTGAGTTGGTATGGTCAACCTGGGTGTCGTAGGAGCCCTCCTCACCGCGTCTTGCGAGCGAGTTGGCACGGCGGAAGGAGGCCCAGCGACTGTTGTCGGCAGCGGCCTGACCAGCAGTGGCAAGGGCAAAGAGGAGAGCCCACGTGGTACCGGTGTTGAAGCGCATCTTTGTTGGATAGGCAAGGGGGAGAGTAGAAGGCTGCAGTAGTAGTTGAAGAGGGGAGGAGAGTAGGGACGAGGAGAGAGGCTACAAGGATAATTGATGTCAAGCTGTGGACAAGGAACTCAGACGCCAGGCCTGATGGTGTTGAGGGGGGTGCGGTTTAATGGTGTATGCGCCGTGTAGGAGTGAGAGTTGAAGGAATGACTTGCAGTCCGAGTGAGCTAGCTTGATGTAGATTCACTTGGAACGTGCTGAGTGAGTATCGAAGGGAGAGACAGAAGCAGAGATAAGTAACGTAGAGAGTGATAGACAAGAAGAGAAAGAAGAGAAAAGGAGGAGAGGAGATGGATAGATGTAGTTGTGCGATGGAGAGTGGGTGGTGGTGGGTGAAAGGCGTAGAGGCGTAGAGGCTTAGAGGCGTAGGCGTTGGCGTTGGCACATTCTCCTCACGTCCTCACGTCCTCCTCCTCTGGACAGGGGTTGACTTGACGGGTACCCGTGAAAGGGGGTGAGGGGGGTGACGGACGGTGATGGGGGCGTGATGGGCCTGATGAGGGGTGATGGATGTGCACAACGTGACTTGCTTGAGTCAGCCAAAAACAGGAAAGTCAGGGAAAGTCAGGGAAACCAAGCAATACCCTGTCCCCGACAAACGCGCTTCATACGGTTGCCCCTCGCTCATTCCCCTGACTTTTCCGCTTTTCCTTTCGTCCCCCTTTCCTTGGTTACTGAACATTCCACCCCCTTTGCCCCCTCTCCCCTTGGGCGTTCCTTGACGGCCTTGACTTGAATGTCCACTGCAATCCGGCCATCTAGGATTGACTTGACAGATGAGAGAACACGGAGAGAACGCTGACAACGCTGACAACGCTGACAACGCGACAATGCTGAATGAAAGCTCAGTGGCTCCCGAGTTGTTACTCTCCAGCTGCATTATGGTCAGTACAACACAATACAGCATGACAAGTACAATACAGATGTACACAGCACAATACACTACTACAGTACTGTGGTATCACCTAACACGTGATTGTACAGTATGTACCACTTCTCTGTTCTGTTCACTTGCGCGATTATGCACTTACCCGACTTATACAGTGCTATGGTACAAACAACACGCCCGTTGCAGGGTTTCATCCATCATTACTCATTGGATGCGAAAGCCAGGTAGAAAAGTGCTGCTCGTAGTTGCCAACTCTGCGAACATTTCGGATGGCCCATCAGTCTGGCCCCTAGTTCCCCAGGTTCTCTCGTCAGCTCGGCAGCTTTGCCCGGCTCTTGTTGTCCCTGCGTACAACCAAAGTATATGTACAGTAGGTACAGTATTTGTGTACACACTCCATGCAGTACAGCGCAGCACGGTACAGTACACAGTATACAGTACAGTACATACTATTGTAGAGCAAAGTTCAGTCAAGGTCAGTCAAACACGCGGAACGCACGTCCGGCGTGATCCGGCGGGCGGACGGGGCAACGCGGGACCGATTTAAAGAGGAAGAGAGGGAAGAGAGAACGCGTAGGCAAGGGGCCAATGCTTCATATATCAGGGATTAAGGAGGACCGAGGGGGACCAAGAAGGAGACACCAACCAGGGAGCAGCACCCAAGCAGTGGCGCAGGGGACGGTGGTGGCCGAGGTGGGAGGAGAAGGGTACAGTAGACAAAGGAAGGCAAAGACTCATCGTCGCGACTTCTTGGCTCATGGCTCGATTGGCTCGATTGGCTGCATTGGCTCGTCCGCTTCCTCCGCGCCTTTATGTAATTTATGTAATTAGGTAAGCCCCGGGATCCGGAACATCGCCCGGTCCAGGACCATCTTGGGTTCAAGGGGCTGTGTAAGGGCGGTCTACCAGGGAACAATTGAACAAATGTTTGACGCGTCGCTCTCAGGGATCTCAGGGATCTCAGGGTAGCCACGCAGGCTACCTTCTCGCCACTACCCACTCCCGAGAATAGTGACTCTTCCCCTCATCCACCACTTCTGCAACTTGAGCGAGCTACTCGTTACTATTACTGTTATTACTGTTACTGGGCAGTATACCGTCAGACGCAAGACACATACCAATGCACATGCCAAACATCGAGGAAGGAGCCATACTGCTTGTGCAAGATTCTGATAGACTCGGTTAGGCTCGGAATCAAAGGAGGTTCCCTTACATGGTATTCAAATCCATATTTGTTGTCAGCAAAACCTCGTGTCACAACCCCAATGGAAAGCCCATTCGGGAAGTCATGCGTCGTGCACAGTCACAGCTCGCCGTGCATGCATTACCCGTGTGATCAGTAGCAGTAGTGTGTCCCACCACATCCATGCTCCTGCTCTCGTCATCAACCCCACATGACGCCACAAGCCCCTCATTTCATCCACGCGTTAAATGGGTAATGTTTGGCAGTCCGAAACATCAAAAGCCCCAACGCCAAAGCCCCGACGCTCCAGCTTCGCTAATCTACATCGTATCATCCTTATTAATAGCAATATGGTTTCAATCTTCAGGCTCCAGCATGTCCTGTACTATGAGCCGGACACACTTGCCCAACTTGACGGCCATCATGGGCAGTCTTTTTGAGTTGCCATTTAAAACACCATCCCCTTCACATCTCTGGTTAGGGCCTGGAACAATGCTGGCCCAGCTGGCCCAATCAATACCGTCCAACGATCACCGCATGTAACTTATCCATTCTCGAATTCCTCACACGCGCACGCCTGTGCGCGTCTTCGTTTAGCTGCGTATGTCATCTGACCGTGTTGACGTGTCGTACAGAGCAGAGACTGGTTTTGCAGTGCTTCACATGAATAGTGGGGTAGTCGGCAGATTATGTTCAGATCTACAGTAGTATTTCCAAACATGTGCTCTACTGCCGCTGACCAGGACCCGTATTAATATTGCAAGATCAGTCTCTCTCTCGAGATTACAATACTATGAAGCTGAGATGACAAATTTGCTCCGTGCGCGAGCAGAGTGTAAGTGAATACCTACATTCGATGAGACATTGAGATATCACTCGGGTAAAGCATCTCCATCATTTCAGTATTCGCTGTCTGACAGGTCGAGCGGGACATGCTGATCCATGTGGCAACAAACAATAGTACTTGTCGTATAGTCGTAGGTTAATAATCATTTTTGGATTGCAGACGCACCTGTTTTGGGCGACAATTGGATGGGCTGGATCACGTGAGACCTAAAAGTTGCCGAACTGACTGGGCACCTCCACTTCGCGAAAGTCGGAGAGCAATTGCCTCTGCAATTACCATACCTCACTCCTACCTTACCTCCCCCCTGTAATACTCAATGCTGCTCAACAGCAGTCGCACTGCACTCATTCTCAGGGCGCATGTACAATTCGGAGCTCCCGTGACATTTGCGGTGAGGAGACTGACTGCACCTCCTCCACCGTGGTTCACGGAAACAGAAGGGGAGAACGCCCAAATCTTGGAGGCCGTTTCCGCCAAGGTAGCCCAGTTTCGCGCCGCGCAAGAAGTGGGTCACTTTCTAGAATACGCCTAACAGGAAGCCAGACGAGGATGCTACTGTCGAGGAAAATATCAAGCGGGCAAAAATCCTGAAAGAGCTTGCGCCTTTGGCAGACGCTTATGATGGCTATGCGGGGCTGCGCAAGGTGAGCGATGCATTTCACTTTGGAATGCTGACCTGGACAGGCCTTGGTTGATATCCAGCCCCACCTCTCAGATCCCGACCCGACGCTTCGCGAAATGTTTGAGATGGAGAAGGAGGAATTGAGGGTTCAACTAGACTCAGCATTGACAAAGCTGCCAGACCTCCTGCTTCCCCCTTCCGAAACGGATCCTCTAGCCTTGATGATGTCCATCAATGCAGGAGTCGGCGGTTCGGAGGCGTCTCTCTTTGCGGAGGAGATGTCTCGCATGTACCAGCGGTTTGCTGAGAAGCGAGGGTGGAAAGTTGAAGTGATGAGCCAAACCGACGGCCCAGGGGGTAAAGGCGGCGGTGGTGTGCGAGAAATGACGATGAAGATGGAGCCGACACCGTATGGTCCTGGGGACGGAGAAGTCTATGGGCTGTTGCGCTGGGAGAAAGGAGTCCACCGAGTTCAGCGGGTACCACAGACTGAGACACAAGGGCGAGTACACACCAGCACGGTGACTGTCGTCGTAAGTACACGGCAATTGGCCTGATGCTTATGTTTTCAAAGGTGATGCCGATCTACCCAGATGCCCCTGAGGCTCCGCTTGTGGACCCCAAGGACGTCAAGGCGGAAGTAATGCGTTCGCGTGGTGCCGGAGGCCAGCACGTCAACAAGACAGAATCCGCGGTGCGCCTGACGCATGTTCCCACAGGCATCACAGTCTCAATGCAGGACTCCCGCAGTCAACATCAAAACCGTGCTTGGGCCTGGGAGGTCCTGCGCGCCCGCCTTAGTGAGCGTAGGCACCAAGAGGAGATTGAGGCCAAGCGCGCAAGCCGACGAAGCCAGGTGAAGGGTGCCGACCGCAGTGACAAAGTACGAACTTATAACTTTCCGCAGGTCAGTTCGCGTTTGTGCTTCGTGTGACGGAGACGGTACTGATCTTGAAAGGACCGTGTGAGCGATCACCGAATCGGCTTGAACTTGACAGGTGTCCGAGAGATCATGGACGGTGACGGTCTTGACATTATCATTGGAGCGCTACGAAACGACTTCAACGCGCGCCGGCTGGAGAGTGTTCTGGCCGGGGATGAGGATCTCGACGAATAGAACCCCTGTGATTCCAGTGCAGTATGTGAGGCCAGTGTATGAACACAATGCATATTGTATAGCACTATTCCGTTTGTGCTCCCCCGAAGAATGCTCGGATGTCTTTCTGCTTCTCGTCGAAACCAGCCGAGCCAATGCCGCCGCCCTGTCGTTGAAGGCCTTCCAGATGCGTTGTCACATCTGTGCACTGCGTGGAAACGATGAGTGGTGGGAGTCCCGGAAGAGCGTCGAAATCGACGAGTCCGTTGTTGTCAAGCGATTCCCCCTTGAACGATTAGTTCCTCACTTGCGGTGAACCAGCTTACCGCATAAGCCACCTCCAGGCGCGTCCAACCTGTCTAAGGACCGTCAGCAGCAATTTGGAATGTGCCACGCCACAACTCTGAAGGCTCACGTTCGTCATACCTGCAGAGTTAGTTCTTGCCATTATGCAGGTACTGACCCTTGTATGCCCAGTGATGGTCAATTCCTTCCGGTCGCCTAGATAACAAAGCACCCAGGAATTCGTAGTTGAAGATGCCATGTGCAACGAGAACCAGGTGCCTCGAAGATGGTGGCAAGCCGTATGACTCCTGCAGCACCGGCTCTATGAAATGAGAGATTCTAGTTTTATAAGCACAAGGGCTCAACCCACGCTCGCAGAGTACACTCACGCTTGGTTAGCACGCTTGCGAACATCTTCAAGAGCTTCACCATTCGGAAACTTGAAGGTGCGTCCGGGTTGGCGAATGTACTCTGCATCTTTGGAAGCAAAGTTATGTCCTTCGGCTACTCATCAGTTGAGGGAGTGCTTGCGGACTGACCATCACCAAAATGCTGCTCCCGCAACAAGTGCGACACAGTGAGAGGCGGGTCATTTTTGTTTGACAGCTGAATCTGCTGAGCCTAGACATACTCAGCAAGGACGTTCGTAACATGATGATGCGTACAGTCCAGTTAGCCCTTTTCAGAGGCGAGCAGAAGACCGCATGAATGTCGTCGTCGGCGAAAGAGTCTCCGAGGGCTTTGGCTTGCTGGAGCCGTGAGTTGCAAGTCTACCCTCTTTCCTTACGTTCATACCTAAGTCCCGTTAGCAGGAATACCGCAGGACCAATCCAATCAACATGATTGACACAAACCGTGATTTGATAGCGGCGCGTCGGCCCAACCCGCCCACACAGTGCGGAGATTGTCTGAAGGGTGAGCTCGGAGGGGCGGTGAATGATTACCAGTAGATTCGCCATGACGGACCTGGAGTGTGTCAGATGTCACAGGAGGCTGTCCAACCAACGTACAATGGTGATCGTGATCATTATCAAGGAGGTGCTAAGAGTAGCCTGGAGAAGGGAACGCAGCGATGTTGTGAGAATTCACAACTGACGTGTGCTGGGCTGTCAATGTTCGCGAGTTGCTAGCGGACACCCCGAACGGATTGCATGATGAGTCACACATGAGTCACCCATACAACAACCCTATCATGGCCTGTCACATCCAAATGGCATTAGTGGGCAGCACCGGCGACTTAGGTACAGTGCGTACAATTATAATATACATATTCAAAAATTCGTATATGATTGCATACATTGCTGATTTGCTGAACTGCTGCGCGGCTGAGGGCCGGGAAAAAATACCACGCGGCTCTCACATGGCGAACTAAAACGGAGATTGGGACATCTCCATGCCTAAGATCACACGGCTAGTCGGTCAGCAAGCAATGATGACGACGAATACAACGACCACGACTGCCTTTAGCTTCTGCTTCTCCAACTTATACTTTTACTACTTCTACTGCAACTACGCCATTGGAGGTCATAAACAAGCTATATAAAGTACTCCGACGAGCTTGCGCGCTGGCGGTGCAACCTAGCTGTACTTGGCCACGCTCTTAAAACAGTGTCTAGGTACCTTACAGCACATACGCGGAACCCGCCATGGCGAAGTATTTGTAAACCACTCACTTCACTGGATGTCTACAACTCCAGTGCTCTATCATCTCCATCTCCACCTCCATCTTTACCCTCCACCGTCATTATTGTTATTATCATGACAGAGGCATCCCCCTTACGACAGCCAGCCAGCGCAACTCGGCCTCTTCCCCTGCTGTTTATCAGCGTTCTCATTCCTATAGCCCTCACTCTCATTATACATCCCATGATTCCTGTATTCGGCCTCAGCGACTACTTTCCTTTTCCGCCGCAGCCTACGTTTCCTGCTCTGCAGGCAAATATCGGTTTCTCTTTGTTGGCTTTAGTAGGGACTCTCCTAATCATTCCTCAAGTCACTCCGGCTTTCCTTGACAAGGGAATCAAAGGGCGAGATCTACTTAAACCAGGCGGCCGCACATCCGGTCCATGGGTGTAAGTCACAGATGTTCGTGTACGTCTCTAGCTAATACCTTAAGGCCCGAATGCCTGGGTCTACCATGTGCATGCCTATACTTGATGCTGATGATGCTCTTCATCCCATTTCCCTTTTCGCACATCTTTCAGTTGGCAGGCCACCAGGGTGTGGGTCGCGAAAGCTTTCCAACTGGGGAGGTAGGTCGCGGAATCTCAGAGGCGGGAAGCTAACAGCCTAGCTCACGTTCTATCTGACTTCTTTGCTTTCCCTCTCAACGGCCACAATGCTTGGTTTTATCGACGACCTGTTTGATATTCGTTGGCGACATAAACTTCCTATTCCTCTCATTGCCGCTGTGCCGACACTTTTGGTCTACTACGCGGAAGGCGGTTGGACTTGGGTAGTCCTACCTGAGAGCGTCGGCAAACTTCTCCGTTCTGTTGGTCTACCAGGCTGGGAAGGGGCTCCGGTCATCGACATGCGTACGTTCTTTGCCATATTGTCGCTCACCATTGGCCAGACTTCTTCTACTACGTGTATTTGCTTCTCCTACCGACGTTCACCACAAATTCCATTAACATCCTTGCCGGCATCAATGGTGTGGAAGCGATTCAGCCGTTGATTATCGCACTCTCGGTCACACTCAATGACCTACTGTTTTTGCCCATCTGGCCAGAATGGCTACTGGAGACTCTTTGCATCGAAAACCCGCAAGGAGGTCGAATCCTTTCATGGGCAGTGGGGCAGGTCGTCAAACGCCACCTCATGAGTCTCTATTTCATGATTCCCCTCATTGGCGTTTGTGCAGGTTTCTTATGGCATAACTGGTAAGCAGTTATACCCCAGTACTTCCCTTGACCAACAGGTATCCGGCGAGGGCGTTTCCAGGAGATACTCTGTGCTACTTTACAGGCATGGCTTTCTCAGCTGTGGCAATCCAAGGACACTTCTCCAAAACAATGCTTCTGTTCTTCCTGCCCCAGATCTTCAACTTTCTTCTGTCGTGCCCACAGCTATTCCACCTAGTTCCATGTCCTCGACACCGGCTGCCACAGTAAGGTGTCCCTCAGCAATCGCAACTGACCGATCAGCTATAACCAAGCGACAGGCCTCCTGGAGCCATCCAGAGTCGTATTCGAGCGACCTCCAGCTTTGGTGGCCAGGATAGTACTGGAGCTCTTCCAAATTGTCGGCCTGACCAAGCTTGATCGTGAACCTCAGAGGGGTGACCAGCGGCCCGAGGGAAAGAAGCCATCAGAGGGCGCAACGGAGGCTCAGCACCCTCATCTACCGTCCCAGATTACATCCGCGACAAACCTCACTCTGATCAACTTCTTGTTGGTTCATCTCGGCCCTATGCCGGAACAAAAGCTCTGCTTGGCCGTGGGGGCGACTCAGATTGCAGGAAGCGCTATCGCGTTTGCCATTCGATATGGCGTCGGTTCGTTGGTCTACGGCGGTGACAGGAGATAGCGAGTCCGGCATGAGATAGCGAGCCCGGCATGAGATAGCGAGCCCGGCATACCGTTAAACTGTAACCTAGATGCACATGTACAATTACATTATATGGATGAACCTCTCACTTTAGCTCTCGAACCGCAAGTTATAACTGCCTCCAGGTTGCTCATCAAACTTGAACATGTCTGTGCTGAGTCCAAACTTGCCAAGCAGACTGTTCCCGAGGTCCTTAAGCTTACCCAACATCTCGTCCTTCTCTTTCTCCTGCTGTACCGCGATACGCTGAGGAAGCGCAGTAAGTGCACGCCTCACTTGCGGAAGCTGGGGCGACGAGCGCGGAAGCTTCGATGCCAGCTCCGCGTAGTCTACGGTCAGTGTTCATTGGAACTGGGCAGACACACCCTCTTGCGCAGATGTGAGTGACGACCACGTTCCAAGCTTGTCATTAGCTACTGCGCGCCGAAGGAGCGCCTTGAGGTAGTTGGAATCAATCTTGAGAGCTAGAGTTAGAGATGCGAAAGGCAAGGCCTTCTCACCCTTTGAACACGAGTCAACAGCCAATTTCCATTCCTCCTGTGCAATGTAGACCGCTCCAAGATTTCCGTACACAGCCTTCGTGCACTCGCGGATCTCATCCTCGACTCTTTCGCGTTGATCATCCTTGACTCGTTGGTTCTCGGCTTCGATCTGGCGTGCTTCGTCCTCCGTCACCTCCTGCAAGCCACTGGGCTGCTCCTGGGAAACTTGAAAAGGCCGTGAGGGGATGTCGGGCAAATGGTCAAGTGCGGCGGTATATGAGTCGCGAGCCTGATCTAGTCGTTGCGGCTGGGCAAGGAAATGCTTGTTTCCGGCATTCTTCAGCACTGTTGCACGCGCGAGAAGGCGCTGCGCGGGTCAATCATCTGACACAACTTCTCGACCAACCTCCAGCTCTTCGGTGGAAAATCTCAAAAGGCCATCGACGTCTTCCTCTACAGGCGCACCTGCTTCACTATTGGTTTCTTCGAAGTCGTTGTCGCTATGGTCGTTACTGTGGGCGTTGATGTCCAAGGGCGACTTTGGGTTTTCGGTGCCATCGCCGTTCGAACCGAAGCGCGCTTTTACCCACGGTGGGGGTTCAAAGAGACGAGCATCGAATGGTGCCGGCTGACTGTCTACTGGCGGTAGATCAGACGACATGGGAACAACAGACAGAGAGGGAGCGGGAAGCTCAGTTGCAGTGGCGGTGGCGAGGAGGAAAGTTACTGGTCATATCGAAGACTGGGATTTCAGCCGGGCAGAGAGAGGCGCAGCTGACGAGGACGCGCAGACGGGTTACATACAAATATACGGTGCTGGTCGCGTGGTGGTCGCGTGGCAATCACGTGGTTATTCCGCGGTACAGGCGTGGTGGAGTCAGAGGATCAGAGCTTACAGAGCTACAGAGGCTGCTTATGCATGCTGCATGCTGCATGCAAGCTGCATGGCTGCAAGGGCTAGGGGGTTGCTGGTCGGGCTGCTGGTCGAGAGCGCGAGAGCTCGACCTGGTCGCTGGTCGCTGGTTGCTGGTCGTCAAGGAAAGGTGCAAGAATTGAGTTTCAATTTCAGGGTTGATTGATTGAACGGGAACATCCAAATGTCCAGCTTCCAAGGAAACCACTACACTTCCATCACCGTACCGGGTGCCGTCGGCGGCGAGGACTGCCCTATCAACCGTTAACCGCAACGTCCGCAACTTGTCCTATAGTCCTACTTGACTTCAACATCTCTCACTCATTCTCCTTCGCTCTCCCGCTCCCTCTCGTCTCTCGTCTCTCATTCTCATTCTCACTATCACTCTCACTCTCTCTTCCCCCCCCATTACATTCCCTCACACACACAAAGCAAAGCACAGCCCCCCCCCCCCATCTCCTGCCCATCCATCGCATACTCTCTCCTTCTCATACATCGAATCGCCCTCACTTCTCCAACATCACGGAGACGCCGCCTTATCATGGTGCGCGCCATCAAAGCTCTGTCCCCAAGGGGACGTGTGGCAGCTATAGCCGGCGCGTTCTTGACATTCCTTTTCCTCCTCCACTTTGTCTTCCCAGCCAACAACCTTACAAGTCCTCATCGATGGACGACTGCCTCCTCCTCAGTACTTCGCTCAAAGTTCTTGCGAGCTAAGGCTATGGCTCCTCGACCTCCAATCCACCACCCTATCCCAAAGCTCATGGCCGACGCCCGAGAGGCCTTTGATGCAAAAGTTAAGCGTCAATCTAAGACTCTCAGCGAGGCCGTCAAAGAATACCGTCGGAGGTACAAGCGAGACCCACCGAAGGGGTTTGACAAGTGGTTCGAATTCGCCAAGAAGCACAACGCTATCATGATTGACGAATACGATCAACTCTTTGAGGACCTTGAGCCCTATTGGCAGTTACCTGGCGAGGAGATCCGCCACCGGTGTGTCGACGTCGGCTATCTGCCGTCTGTCGACTTGGTTCGCGTCGAAAATGGCACAACTAGGACAATCGACGTCAACAAGGGCTTTGTGGACTCGGAGGTCGGCGCTCGTGCAAAGGGTTTCCGCGTTATGCTGGAGAAGTTCCAGGAACATCTTCCGGATATGGACTTCCCTATCAACGAGAAGGCTGAGGGCCGCATTCTCGTACCATGGGAGGAGAAGTTGTACCAAAACTTGACCAAAGATTCCTCGAGTAGGTAGTATGCCTCTACCGCTTGCTAACTGATCCTTAGAGGGCATCAAGCACGTCCTTGGTGGCGACTTCATTCCCGATTGGAAGGGGGATGGCAATGTTTGGGAATCGTTCCGTCGGACGTGTGCGCCTACGTCCCAAGCCCGTCGTCTCTTCGGGTCTCTCCGCGCGCAGCTGAGCGAGGGCCAAGTCCCCATCTCTCGCCTTGCGGACGCGGGTATCACCACCGACATTGTTGACGAGGATTTCACATTCACCGAGGTAGTAGACGACAAGTTTGACTTTTGTGACCATCCATGGGCGCACTACAACCAAGGGCATTTTTTCTCAGATTGGCGTACCATCAATGCCCTCTATCCCATGTTCTCTCCCGCAAAGGGCGTTGGTTACTCGGATATCCTTATTCCTAGTCACTACTACTTCTCGTCCACCAAGCGGTACACCTACGGCTGGGACCCAGTTAACATGATTATCAAGGATGTTGATGACCTTGAGACCCCTTGGGATGAGAAAGTCGACGATATATTTTGGCGTGGCGCCACAACTGGAGGTGGATCCAACCCCCCAGGCTTTTTGGCTCAATACCAGCGTCATCGGTATGTGCTGCGCCCATGCTAACCAAGCTGATTGTCACAGTTTCATTAAGATGACTTCAGATCGTTCAAAGGTCAACCGCACTGTCGTCTTTGCGGATCCACCCGGAACGGACAACTTTATCTCGGCGCAAGTTGCCGTTGGAGACTTGAACGACGAGATGATGGACGTCGCATTCACGAAGGCTGTTGGGTGCACGCAGTATCCCAAAGGCGGATGCGATGCGATGCGTCAGGATCACCGATTCGCTGACACGGTCGTTCTCGGTGAGAACTGGCGTCACAAGTACCTGATTGACCTGGACGGCATGGGTTATTCTGCACGTCTCTTTGCTCTGGTACGTATGCCACGCAACCAAAGTGTCTAGAAACTAAGTGATCCAGCTCAAATCCGAAAGCGCCGTCCTCAAGTCGACAGTTTACACGGAGTTCATGTCAGAGTGGATCCAGCCTTGGGTAGGTTGGGTCATTCCTGGTCGTTGCTTAGTTAGGTAACGCTGACCCTAGCTCCACTACATCCCCATCTCGCAGATGTACAATGAGATTTACAATGTCTATGCGTTCTTCTCCGGGCCATCTCTGTCAATGCTTCATGCTGCGAACTCCACCCGTGACCAATTCCAGTCGTCGGGCCTCAGGACGCGCAAGTTGGACGGCGATGCTGAGCTACACAAGATTGCCAGGGCCGGCCGAGAATGGATGTTCACGATTGGGCGGAAGATTGACATGGAGATCTACGTCTACCGGTGAGCCCAGAGATGCCCCTTCATGATTGAGCTGACTTTCAAGCCTATGCCTAGAATGGGGCCGTCTCAACTCAGATGACCGCGACGAGATGAGCTATAAGGGCTTCTTGTAAGCTTGTTGCTTTGGCGGGCTCACGCTCGTGACCAATAGTTCCATTACTACACCCTTTCGTATTGTTAAGAGTTGAGTTCGATTCATTCATAGAGAGAGTCTCCAAACCTGTATGACACGATGTGTGCTTGAGATTGATGTGGCTCAGTGAGGCGTGTTGCGAGATGTGATAGCTGATTGAGTTTTTGAAGGACATGGAGTAAGGGATGTGAAGCACGTGGGTTCAGTTTCCGACTGCGTGGGGCCCCTTCCACCTCGATATTTTGTTCAACCGGTCTTGACCGTTGGCTCTCCCAGTTCATCTTTGTTGTTCAAACTCCTTTTGTCTTGCCACTCACAGCTCACTCCGCAAGTTCTCCCACCGAGCTGAAGTCGGGTCGCCATGACGGCACTACCACCACCAAAGCCTCTCAGCTCCCAAGAGGCTGATGAGGAAGACGATGAGGGTCGTATGGACGTTGACTTCATTAAAGGCTTCGCTGAGTACGTTCAGGCCCGTCAAGGCCCACCTTTGGTTCGACACTGAGATTCGTTTAGTAAGATTCAGCGCGTGCCACAAGAGTTTTCGGATGCCTTGGATATTTCGCGCCCCAAGGTAGCCATTCCCAAACGCGGCGAAAAGGACTTTGAGCCCCTGCAAGAGACGGTCAACCTTCAAGAAATGATGCTACAAAACAGCAGGCAAGCCCTCTTTGACGCCTTGCAAGGTGTTCGCGGTGTATCCAGGTAAGGAGGAGTAGTAGCCTAGAACGGGACTGATGGGTCAGCAAAAGTCTCTCGCACGCCCTTGTGACTCCTTTGTCCCCGTTCCCACAACTAATTGTTTCACGAGGCCACGTTCTCGATACCATGGGGATCACGGTTCGTCGTCCAGGACCAGACGGCAAAATGGTCTCCCGCATTGAGTTACTCCCAGAAGAAGCTCTATATTTGACGGAGCGTGGCTCGCTCCAATTATGGAATGGTCGGGATCCATCCAACGACGAGGAGCACAAGGCTGGCGTGGGTGCATGGTGCGACGAGGAGTTTGGCATCAAAGGCGCCATTGAAATGAGCGTTGTGGAAGTGTTCGGAGCATACCTGGGAAAAGAAGGACTATCATGGCAGAGATATCAGGTACGTTCTGCATGTCATGTGTGTTGACCAAAAGGCATATGCTTATCTCAAACGGCTGGGCTATACCGTTCAACGTCGCCGCCAATTCATTCCTCCTCACTTTGTGGGATCACAAACAGAGGAGAAGGCATGGAAAGGGCTGGGGGGAGTGTGGAGGTCTCTCGTTCATGTGATATCTCGCCTCTCTCGATCTGTTTGCTCTATACTTCGTCATATGGCAAGCAGTGCCACCTCCGTTGGTCTGCGATTGGGAAGGCTTGCCAGGACACCTTTACGTGGTACCATTCTCAGTTCTTGGACGGGCAAAACGTACTGTAAGTCTCCAATATGTTATCCATAGCTAACTGAAGCTTCGCTTTTTGCACAGCTCCGGTTTATCCCAGCCGGGCATACGAACCCGGTACCCTCAGCGAATCCTCGTACGTTACCACACGGTCGCTCAATATACACCCCTCTGGACCGCAACCCGTACCTGCCTTTCTTCCACGTCTGGAAGCCAGTGACAGCTTGGAGTAAGGCGAAGTGGGATCGGGGAAGTTACATTGGATTGGCGCAACAGAAGCCTGACTACGCCGTGGCTGTGGTGGAGTAGGTCCTCAACGCCTACCTGGACCAGAGCTGACAGCCAGATCTCGTAACACGCCAATGCCAACTCTTCGGCACCTCAATGAGATCTTCCAGGTCCTCCTCGATGAACCTAAGGGACCACCCCGCCGTGTAGGGCCACAATACGAGAGCCGTCGTTCCAAGGTCCCGCAAGGGGAGGGCAACGAAGCACAGTTGTCAAGATACCAGCGATTTGTAGCGTGGATGTTCGGTTCCGCGTCATTGCCTGAGCCTCAAGGAAATCCTATCGCGGTCATGAGAAACGGTGACAGGGCTCTCGTTGTGGCTGTGAATGACTCCGGGAACACGGGATGGGTGCGTTTCGGGCGATCTGGATTTGAAGGCTTTGTGATGGTCTGAATGCACAGTGCATGTTGTACGTACTGCATCCATCACCACTGCATCGTTCCTGACTCGGACTCTTTGATTTACCTCGCTCTACCACGACTGCTCGGTCTCGAACCGATCAAGCTGTCCAACCGCCGTTGTGACTTCCTTCTGCCTGGCAGTTCGACGGTAAAAGATCGGGCAGTCAGCGGAGGTGCAGATGACGTCCTAATTGTCAGAGTTATGCACTGCCAGACGATAGTCCATACCTGATGCAGCGATCCCTGGCAGCGCTGACATTGAGTCCACAAGCGTGCAAAGTCGAGCTGCAAAGCAGATGTGGTGGCAACCAGGAAGTCAGCTACACGAGAAATCGATGCCTTACCTGCTTCTGATACAGCTCTGGAAGGTGGGGGCGGCAGTTTACACACACAGCACTTTCTGGGTGTTCAGCGGGTGTATAATAACGAGTTGACTCACCTTTTTTCCCCTTCAAAGGTGTGCGACATCCAAGACAGGTGGCTGTCTTGACAGCGAATTTCATGAGGCCACCTACGGTGGGTGTGGCGATCTGGATGCTCCGCGTGTGCTCGCCAGCCACTGCGAGAATCAGTGATCCGTGCAGGAGTGACTAAGCCTCACAGAGACTGCCCGCCTTGTCGCCTAGAATCGGCTCAAAAATGCGCATCAAGGGCTTAGAGAGTTGATTCTCGAGATAGTATCGGGTGTCGATGGGCACGTTGTTCTCCAATACGTAAAGGGGGTCTTCTGATTTCTCGTACGCGGCTGCCCCTGGTACCGCTTCAGCAGGGCTGCTAACCAAAAGCCATACCTTTTATGCCTTTCACAATAACGTACGCAACACGGTCACCGAGAGATGGTGCCGAACCTATCAGAGTGAGCACCAGCGGTAATCAACGTTGGTGGCTCACCTGCGTCTCGCTTCTTCATGCGTTCCGCGAGTTCAACGTGAGCTTGCTTGCCAGCATAGTCTGAGAGCAAGTCAGTGAGGCCTGAGAGCAAAGGTGGTCTCACCAGTCTTCGCAAGAGCTTTGGTGATCACAAGCTGAGACATGTCGATTTTGTTCTGCAACAAGTCCGCGATGGTCTGCTTGACATATCTTGAAGGTCAGATCATTCCTGGAAGCTGAACCTTACTCCTCCGCACCCTTGACGTCGCGATCAATAAGCATCTTCAGGAGACACGTTTCGATCATTGTAGACACCAACTGGCAGTTGTCACGACGAACAGTCTATAAGTAAGCACCAGCACAGTGGAAGTCTCACTTCGATACCCTTCGCATCCATCTTATCGTACTTGTCTGGACGAGTCCAGTACAACCCGGCGTAACGCTTCTTGCTAATGAGGAGATAAGGGAAATAAACCTTCTCAAATTCCAGTTTGATGGGTTTCTTGAACTTAGCAGACACGAGTTCGGCAGCCTCGGCGCCTAGAATACTGTCAGCGTGATCAAATTTCCACACCCACCAAGCCGCATTGCGGTCGGCAAGTCCGGACATCCAAACTTGACCATTACGGAGTCAGTATCCCCGTAAATGACCTTGGCGTCGTTATCGAACCCGTTCTTGATGCAATACTCAGTCTCCACCTCATGTTTTGTGAATTCAATCATCTGGCGCCCATAAGCTGTGACCGAGGTTGAGATCGCCAGGCAGGGCAATTTGCCCACTGTAGCGCCAGTGAAACCGTAGACAGAGTTGGCACTGATCTTTCCGGTCAATGAGTGTCACGCTCCAAGATGCGTACCTTCAACGCCAACTGACGACCGTCCAGTACAGCACGCTTGAAAGGATCCTTCTCGACCTTCAGATCCGCCTTGGCACGCTTTCGTGCCGCCAGCAGGTTCTCCAGCACATGGGGCAGTAGCCCTTTCCTGCGATTGGATGTAACAAAGAAGTCTTGTATCAGCGTGTCCTTCGACGGATGAATTTACCGTTGTTTGGAGTCTGCACGTAATCCTCTCCTTCCACGAGTTTGAGTCGCTCGATAGTTGACTTGTCCAAGAGCGTTGTGTAGCAGAGATTGTGGGCCATCATGATGGAAGGATACAATGAAGCAAAATCGAGAGTGGCGATGGGGACGTCGTAATATCCTTTGTTTGGCTCAATAACCGTTGCACCTTCATACTGTTCGTCGGTTCCTTCGCTCTTCATGGCGGGAATTAAGTAACCCGCATCTCCAGCGCTACGATATAGCTGGGAAATGACTCGGATTTGCTGTCCGCGCGTCAAGACGTCATTGAAGGGAATACCGGTTACTCGCGCCAGTTCCGTGTAGTTGACGAGGCACATGAGGCGATCAAGAAGGCGTTGTGGTAGGTACGCGTCCTGACATGTCAGTGGTAATGGGACAAATACCCACCTTCAGGCAGTACACAGCAAGACGACGTCGAGAATCAGCAGTCCCATTTTGAAGTTCTGTGATGATTGAATGATGAACGTCTTCCTTCTGTTCACCAAGGAAGTGTGCACAAACAGCATTCAGCGTATAGCTGCGAAGTTTGTGATCTCGCTGGATGACCTGGAGGATGTCCATCTGTAGCCTTCCATCAATGTTGACAGCTTTTGAGTCCCGCTGGCCGAAAGCCTTTGAGGAAAAGTGGGTGTCGCGGACTTCGGAACGGACACCTGAACTTGTCAGCGGTCACACATACACGGGTTACCTTGCAGCCGCCCCAGATATGCGAAATTGGGAATCTTTAGTGCCCTCGCCCTATCAAGGAGATATGGCAAATCGAAATTCGCAGAGTTGTAGCCGATAATCATATCGGGGTCCACAGTCTGAACGAACTTGGACCACTCTAGAAGGAGCTCTCTCTCGTCTCGAAACTCCAGCACCTGCGATCCAACAATATGCGCGCAGGTGTTGAGCGTGAAAACGTTACGAATGAACGGCTTGGTCTCGCCTGAAGTGTTAGGTGCGGCAACTGTCATACGCACCATGCCGTGTCACCATGGCAGCAATCTGGATAACCGGATCAATGTTGGCCTCGGGGAAGATACCCTTGCGGCCTGCACATTCGATGTCAAAACTGAGGACCCGCAATGGCGCAATCGGAAGCCAATCTCCTTCAGGTGCATGAGAAACCAAGTTCTTGTGGCTGCGTGTGAATGGCGCCATATGTATTATGTCAATGCCTCGACTTACTGAAGCATTACCTCAATCTGGCAATGTGAGCGTTTCTCAGACCCAGACAGCATTTCGTACTGGCCAGCGGGCGCTTCAACCCAGTTCATTCCGACAATCTGAAGTCAGTAACTACCATTCTCAGACCGCCGACCTTGTTGTCGATCATGAACCGAAGCGTGTAAGCAATGTTGCTCTCGTAAGTCATCACTTCGGTAGGAAATAGGCCCTTGTATTCAATTTGACCTCGTTCGAAGAGCCGTAAAAGAATCAGCCAACATGTAACGACAAAACTTATCTTTGACTTTGGGGATGGCCTTGGGTTCCGCACATATAATCTTAATGAAGGGGACAGTGTCCTCCCCTCGGTAGCTCCATAGAGATTTACGATTCACGACAACACAGTGAACCACTGCTGGTCCAGCCATTTGAACTGCAGCCTGGAGTCAGTCGCTGACATCGATTTCGAAGCCCACGAACGTTGAGGGTGTCTTTGAAGGCAGGTAGATAAGACTGCATGAAACCGCTTGGAGCCGCAATGTAGAAATAAGGGCGGAAGCCGTAGACATGGGCAAGTACGGAATTGCCTGTGTTGGTCACCCCAAAGAGACGCAATGTCGGTCCGTGCTTAGGATGGCTCGACTCTGCGACCTCAATCTGTTGAAAGACTACCGTTAGGGAGGGGAGGGAGAACGCGTCGAGCGGCTCACCAATAGTATCCCTCTGCGTGTCGATGCGCGGAGTATCTGGGCGAGGCCAAGAAGCGGATGTCTCAATGGAGCCTACTTGCCCGTTAGCATTGGCCCTCCCTCTGCCTCGAGCTCACCAGCTCCATCCTCTTCGGCGTCCATCTGTTCTAGAATGTTTGAAAAGCTCTTTTGCTCCGCTGTAGACGCTAACGATCCCGGAGGTTCTAGCCGTCTCTTCTTAGACAGAGGCGGAGCTGTCATGGTGAATTGGTGGTGGGTGAAAGCAATGATGTCCAGGATGGTGAATAAAGAGAGCCAAACACGGCAAGTGAGATGAAATGATTCAGCAGTGGCATGGTGGCAAGCGGTGGGACCAGTCACGCGTCGCCATACCTCCACCTGCCTACCAATGATCCCCTACCTCCACCACGCGTCTTGGGCCAAACAAATTAAACAAACACCCAACATTCTAGAATAATGACGTGTGATATTTCAGAATGGGCAACATTCAGCCTACCCATCTCATGTATTATGATATGGTGAGCGACCAGTCGTATCGGACGACCAATGCGACGGCGAACGACCAAGTGCGACGACCGGTGCGACTAACACTTCCACCAGTGCGGCAGCCCGTGCGACTAGTATGACCATTTTCCAGTCGCACCCCCTGCCGAGCATGTCATCTCAACTATGGAGCTGTGTTTTTTTTTTTTCCTTGATGGCCATAGTCTCTGCGACCAGGAGTCAACTCGGTCTTCTGGAATTGAATTTTCAGTCCTGAGCATCTGGTCTCTGGTTGGGCTCCTGGACGCCTTTCCCGAAAACTTGAGCGCGCGAGCGTCCTACCGCAGTTGACACGTGCTGCACATTCTGTTTATGTTTAGGCATGTCTACAGACTTTAATGGACCGGTAAAACGTGTCCGGCACTATGACTGACCGGCGACCAGCCTGTTTGAGCGGCAAAGGGGCACGAGTCTCTAGCCGGCGGCCGGTGATTTGATGACGCGTTCAACCATCTCTCCACTTCCTGCGAGCCTGGTTTCATGACACGCGCATTTAATACCCGGCATTCTTTTCCTTTGGCCCATCCACCTGTTGACTAGTCCACTCATTCTCAAACCTTCCAGACCACCCGTCATGATTTCACGTGTTGCTCTTCGGCGTATGCCTGGCCGTGCCGTCTCCAGCTGCAATGCCTCCCGTCGTTACGCTACAGCTACCGCCTCAGGTCGTATGTAAAGTGAAGGTCGAAGATCTAATGCGCAGCCGTCAGCTTTGGCCTGAACGATGACCAGCGCGCCATCGACGGTGAGTTGGCTGCGGCCGTCGCAACTGGTCTCCGTGACTAATCTAGACAGAGCTGTCCCGCACTTTCGCTCGCGAGAGGATCGTTCCCGTAGCTGCAGAGCTTGATCGCACCATGGTAGGCATTCGGATCAGTTTGTTCGTTGACACTAAAGGAGTACCCATGGGCTGTCCTGAAGGAGGCCCACGCGGCCGGACTGATGAATACCCATGTTCCAGAGGAGGTAAGGGTTCTCGTTCAAGAACTGTTGCTGATGACCAACAGTACGGCGGCCCAGGCTTGGGCATGGTTGAATGCGCTATCATCTCTGAGAACCTTGGCTTTGGTTGTACCGGTGTGCAAACTGCGATTGAAGGTACATGCCGCTCTTTCAGATTCTGAAACTGACAATTCCAGCAAACGGCCTGGCAGAGGCACCCCTCATTGTCGGTGCTTCTCACGAGCTTAAACAGAAGTACCTCGGTCGCATGAGCGAAGCTCCCTTGGTTGCTTCGTATGCGGTAGTATGTGTCTTCTTTTGTTCTTCTTTTGAGATTTCATTTTTTTAGGTACACCTCCACTAATAACCCTTAGACTGAGCCTGGGGCCGGATCTGATGTCGCTGGAATCAAGACCAAGGCTGTCAAGGAGGGCGATAAGTGGGTCATCAATGGCACTAAGATGTGGTAAGTTGCACGGGTGATTCGAAGGTATTAAGGCTGATCTCTTCAGGATGTGCGTATTCCCTGGCCGTATCCTTTCTGTCACGACTTAGAGAACTAACAGTTGCAGCACCAACTCCGGCTATGCGAACTGGTTTGTAAGTGCTGCCAAGGCAACTCGATGTTCACTAACTCCAGTTCGTTCTCGCCGTTACTGACCCCTCTGCTGGTGTTAAAGGATTGACTGGTTTTGTCGTTGAGGCGGACACGCCAGGTATTACACCTGGCAGGAAGGAGATCAACATGGGTTAGTCACTGCATTTGAGAATACCTTCACTCACGCACAGGACAGCGTTGCTCTGACACGCGCATGGTCACCTTCCAAGATGTTGCTGTTCCTCAAGAGAATGTCATCGGTGCGGTTGGCGAGGGGTTCAAACGTACGTCACCTTCATCCTTAATCACCGTTAATGCGAAGTCGCCATGAAGGCGTTTGATATCACTCGCCCTCTTGTGGCTGCGGGAGCTGTTGGTCTGGCTCAGCGTGCGCTGGAAGAGGCCACCAAGTACGCGCAGGAGCGCAAGGTAAGCAGATTAGGTATACCTGTTCTGACTACGCGCTTCAGACTATGGGCAAGGCTATTATCGATCATCAGGGCGTTGCGTTCATGCTGGCGGACATGGCTGTCAATGCTGAGGCCTCGCGCAACCTCGTCTGGAAGGCGGCTTGGATAAAGGACGCTGGCGAGCGCAACAGTAGGTAGATCCATCAGACATTCCCACTTACCCAAGGCTTCTACGCGTCCATGGCCAAGCTGTATGCTAGTCGAGCTGCTGTAGAAAACGCGAGCACCGGTGTGCAAGGTAAGTGTCCTATGTCCGACGGAACCTCATACGAAATGGAAATTGACCAAGAAAGTCTTTGGAGGAATCGGGTTTAACACTGAGATGCCAATGGAGAAGCTGTTCCGGTAAGGGAGAGCCGCCCGCTTCTTGCTAATAGTTCAGTGACTCCAAGATCTTTGAGCTTTGTATGTGTCTGCAATTTGCGGCTGAGGGGACACTCAACGACGTGAGGGGGGCAGTGCTAACAGTCACAGACGAGGGAACCTCGCAGATTCAGCGCCTGGTCATCTCTCGCCATCTTTCCTCACTCTACCCAGCTTGAGCAGATACCGGATCAGGCTCGGCAAATGGTGTAGATAGCATTAGTACTGCCTCTGCGCCTGCAAACGCCTGCACCGCAGCCACAAAGTTGGGATGGAAAGGCAATGAACATATTCTGCACGCACTCTCTCGATGATGCACACAGAACCTCTAATGCACCCCTACGAGACAAAATGATTGAGACTCCAGAGTAGAACTGCTCCCTTCGTGTTGGCTGCAGCCAGATAATCACCCCTTGACGAGAAACCCATCGTATTCACACGGCCGAGCGGAGTCGCATTCGTCGGCCAGTTAGCAAAGGCCGTTCCGGTCGGGAGGTGATACTGGTATCATTAGCCAAGCCAACTACGCAAACATGGGAGCGCTTACAAGCCTGAGCTGCTTGGGTTTTGCCCCTGAAGCCGAAGCAAACAGTTCACCAGATGGATGGAAAGCCATAGAAGAGATGGGGGTTGTGAGATGCTCCAGCGATTTAAACGGCGCGACACTGCTTTTCCCTTCCGCAGTCGAGGATAAAAGCGCCTTCGATTGATATAGGTTGACAATCCCAGTGGTGGAGCTGGGATGTAAGCTGGTGGTTGCCGATTTGTTCCTCTTACCCAACAGCCGTGTACTGTGATTTGTATTGACGCATTACCTGCCCCCCGTACGCGCTATCGTCCGTCCACTTCCGGACCACTTTCCGCTCCCCAACATTCCAAACTTCTACCTCTGAGCCGTTAGGACCGCCCAGGACGCTTAGTTCCGAGGCATCCTCGCTCCACGCTACGTCAGCCACAGATCCTCCGCGACCACTCTTCAGCTCAGCCACAACGACGCCAGTACTGCCGCCAGAACTCCATTCCAGGATGCTGACAACACCTCGCCTGCCTGCAACAGCCAGCATTGACCCATCAGGGGAGAAACAATTCCGCTCGAGGGATTGGGGACTAGTTGGGGTTGGCAGTGAGCCAAACAAGTTGCGTGGAGAGCGAACGATCGACTGAGACGCGAGGTCGTACGAGTAATAGAACGGCCGCGTGCCAGTAACAAGGAGCGAAGAGCCAGAAGGGTGGAAAGATATTCTGGACAGAGGTAGAGAAGGAATGTGAAGTGTCAAAAGCGGAGCATTTGTGTGTCCATCAATCTGAGACGTCAGCACTGGCGGGTCGTCATGTCACTCACATTGTAGAATCGGACACGTCTGTCGATACCGGCGGTTGCGAGAACAGGCACCGTTTCCGATGGGTGCCACGCCAGATCGGCAATGCCGGCCAGTCCACTGCTCGAACCTCCCTCTTCTGCCACTGGACTTGCGTTTCTTAGTCGCTGGATATCAATAGTAGATGGGGCGAGTGGCGCACGACCTTGACCAGTGCGGTCATTGGCGAGGAACGATGTTGTTGAAGCCAGCAGTCGCTGCATGGTTGGTACTCTCGTGTTCACCCGACGGGAAGCCCATTCAGGCTTAGGATGAAGCCTCTCAAACCTGAAATTAGACGAGGGTAGCGAGCGAACTGCTACGTACTGTTCTCGTAGCCTGTTCTGTAAGTCGTTTCCGCTTACATAGTCCTCCGCTCCTTTGCCACGCGCTAGCTTCCTCATGCGCTTGTCACCTTTCAGTGACGCTGAGACATTCTCATCCGCTGGATCCTGCCAAAGCTGCTGTCGGTCCCAACCTTGTTCGGCTTCCCCAGAGGGCTCAGCTGGTTCCGCCATGAACTCAATGGTGGGTTGATCTTCGAGTCCGTCCTCCGAAACGTTGTCGATCGCCGTGACAGCAGGCAAGTCAACTGTGAAGAGCTAACAGTTAGATAAGAGTTACAGTGACACCACTCAATTCACCTCGCTGTCCTGCATCCACCCAAATCCAGTGTCTGCGGAGCCCTTGAGGCTATCCACCTCTGCGCGCGGCCCAGGCTTCCCAACCTTTCGGTGCTTCCGCTTTCCAAAAAGCTGCGCTTCCAATTCTTCCTCGTCATGGACAGTGCGAGGTCTACGCGAACGTAGACGCTGAGTGGAGGGCCCCGTTGGCCTCGTTGAGGAGGGCTTGTCGGCCGAGAACGACATTCGGTGTGGTTGTTGATGCAAAGTTGACAAATGCGAACAAGAATGCAGAAAAGAAAATATCAGGTCACGTGACATGGGGCCCCATCCAATCTACACTTGTGGGATATTACGTCATGCAGCATCGTCTGCCATAAGGTGTCATGGGCTCCGCGCACTCAATCTTCCTTTGTCAGTTTACATGATCCCATCCTGCGACGTTTTGACGAACTCTCTACTGTTCATCCTTCACGTTCATCCTTCCGGTCGAACCTCCGCGTTTAAGCCTCACGTTCATTTCCAACGCGAATCCTGTGATATTGCACTCGCCTAGCATTTCTTCTGTGACGCTCAACCTCAGTGCATCTCTTGTCCTGGTCAACCCGGTTGCTACCGGTACGAACTCGTCCAGAAAACGCTGTGATGTGGCGGTCACGTCGGATTCTGGCTCTATCCACTGGCTCTCAGCTCGCCGCTTGCCATCCTCGGGCGTCACGTTTTCCTCGATTGCGATTCCAGCACACGTCTGCTCCTGACGAAGCCGAAAGCGATGCGAAAACACTCCTCATCGTGTACCACAGCATGACTGATGGTACCCGACAAATGGCTCAGGCCGCGTATGACGCTGCTTGTAAAGCGGAAGGCGTTCGCACTCGGATGCTACGAGCTGCTGAAGCTGGCCCCGACGATGTCCTGAGCGCTTCCGGTTACATCTTTGCAGCTCCTGAGAACCTGGCGGCTCTGGCTGGCGTCTTCAAGGATTTCATCGACAGAAGTTACTATCCCGTTCTTGGCAAGGCAAACGGACGTCCCTACGCCGCATTAATTTGCGCTGGAAGTGATGGAAGCAATGCTCTTCGTCAACTGGATAGGGTCGCGTTGGGTTGGCGACTTAAAATGATCACACCTGGTATCATTGTCTGCACTCACGCCCAAACTCCAGAGCGAATTTACGCCACCAAAAAAATCGAACCTGACGACCTCGCACGCTGTGCAGAGATTGGACAAGCCATGGCGGAGGGGCTGGCGTTGGGAGTTTTCTGACTCCCCACTCTTTTGAATCAACCACTTGCAGGTTTCAAGAGTCATGCGACGCAATTAACACAATATCGGCGTTAATCTGAGGTGTTCGAATACTCTGTCGTAGCAGGCTCGCGTATCACGACCAGATCAGGGCGACGTTCAATATCCTGCGCGAGCTGCGATGCGGCCACTTCGACGCCCGCTACCACATCTACGCAAACAGCAGTGTGTACATTGCCATGCGCATTTATCGGCAGTTCATCACATCGAGCACCTCTGAGCTGGGCAAGGATTTCATAGTTAGCAGCAACCTGTATGTTTTGCGAGGAATGGGCAACGGCATCAGGCCGGTAATACCTCATCGTTTTCGTTGCATGGCCTGCAGGTCAGATGCCAACTAATCTGCCAATTCTGCAAAGCACCTGAATATCGACATGAAAGTGAAGATCTTAGCAATGAGCGGTCTGCTGCACTTCCCCATCCAAGTGTTTCTGGCATGGAGGCTGGTCTTTGGGCGACACAAGCAGAGGGTGGTCGCACGGTGACGTGGAAGGAATTGACATAGCCGCAAAATGTTCTGGAAGGCGTGACTTCCATTGACCGCTTTTGGAGCGTCCCTATTCTTTCTTACGCCCTTCATGATATCTCCCACTTTAGGGAAGGGAAGCAATAGCCACAAGATCAAAGCTTTCGCCCGTGTCCTGGCTAATTCCAAGCTTCCTCTTGGGATGTGCGGCCATAGTGGCTTAACCCCCTAACCCACGAAGACGACTTTATCCATCGCAAACATAGGTCAGATGCGGAATGTTCGGCTATGCATGAAGTGTAGTCAATGATAGGCTAGGGAATGCCTGTGTTGTACATACTCAGAAAGAAATGATAATTGAAGCTTACTGTTAGCGGTTGTTTCGTTGACATCGTCGATCGTAGGCGGCGCCTCATTTGGGGAATTTCAGTTTGCACTTGTACTTGGCAGTGTAATCTTGATTTGTATTGGTGTCATGGTCATATTAGTTGTCAAGGCTGGTGTGAATTATTCATAGCTGATGCAGTAGTGGAAAATATTCGTGCTGGTTGGTCGTCGGGGTGGACTGCTGCAAGTGTTGAAGCAAAAGAATGAGACGATCGACTTTTCTTCTCCTTCAAAGAGGGGGACAGCTTCATGATGTTGGTTCCTGAGTGAAGGCTGCATACTGTACTTGCGCTCCAAGCACACTTATATCAATGAAAGTCTAAGGTGGCACAACTACCTATCCGATTGCGACGTTCACACACCGCCCTTTTTGCTAAGAAAATGATAAAACGCATAATTATATGTGGATTTTCTAGAACCGTTCTCCAAAGGAAATGCAGCATTCTGTACCTGGCAGGGGCTGGCAATTCATTCTTATAGCGTGGGAATTACAACTGACTCTCGTCGCCTCCGATGTTGTACCACATTCTTTGCTCTCAATACCATCGAGCATGTCTTGTCAGATACCATAGCGAAAACTGAATCTTGCTATGGGATCCTGTTAAGAATGGGTCTGCTATTAATGAAAAAAATCCAATTAAAATAGCTGTATACGTGAAAGGTAAGAAGTTAACTAATGCTTCAATCGTTGGAGAGCTTGTAGATCAGCCAGTCCGTAAATTACGCACGGTCCCAGCTTGCTAAGAATTATACAGCTTTGACATCGGTTTACTAGTTGTTCATGCTAGCAAGAAAGTTTTCTTTCGGCACACGTGTCACTAAGAGCGAATGATTCTAAGCTCTAGACGAGTTTTGGGGGCGTCACAGTTGAAGACGAAAGGGAACATGCGTTTTGTTTTTTGGGCGTTATAGACATCCTACCAGTAAAATTCACCGACAACCTCGTGAATGTCAAATTCTGGCGTGTGACGAGTAAGTATAGCTGCTCGTATTTGGGGGTAACAGGCTTGGGTACTTGCTCTGTGTTGAATACAATCAGGGCACGCAGAATCGTCTTTGAGGTACTAATATATAAACACATAGTAGGGCATCTGGTACCCGCGACTTTACCAAAAGTGGTCTAGTCGCATATGGTGGTGGTTCGAGCAACATTATTAAAGTAGACATAGTTAGGGGGCGGTGATAGTAGGGCGTAGATAGGCGAGCGAGGAGAGCGAGAAGGCTGCTGTCAGTGTCGGAATAATGTCCTGATGACTCCTTGCCGCTCTATTTACAGTACGCCACACTATCGCCGTACCGTCTCAACTACACTCCTCTTTATTTCCGCCGCTTATACACTACTATATAGAATTTTATACCGCTTACCAAATTACACGACCCCTAGAAGCGGTACTAAAGCGAGTATATAATCTACAACAGCACTAGTAGTAGAATTCTGCATGCTCTCGGCAATAAATCAACAGTCAGAACATTAATTCAGACACTCTGTAACAGCAGAGTAATAATAGAAGACCGTACAATTTCATTAATCCTTTGCAGAGGGTCAAAATTACATTGAAGATCCTTGCTATAAAGAAGATTGAAATGGTTATAAAAGGCAATGAGAACACTTTGCTCACGATTTACACTCCCAGAGAGATTCAACATAGTCGCCGTCTTGGATAGTCTGATTTGCAGCGAGAGCATCTACTTGGAAAACCATTAGCCTCACATGTCTGCGCACATGGAGGACAGCAGTTAAAAAAACTACCAGGTTCCAGGTGGATTAACAAACAATGTCTCCGAAATGGTGGAGGGCAACTGCAAATTAAATCAAGAATTAGTTAACCTGAACGTCATCGCCCCACCCAAAAGGCCTCTCTTTACCTTGCATTTAGGGAGCGTTTGAGTGGGGATTGCCCCTTTCATTATCAAGTCATCATGGGGCACAAAGAGCCCAACATGTTCAACAGTCCAAATACTTAAGTCTCTTGTAGCGCCTCTTGCGGTTCCTTGGTTCATTGATGTTGCAGCTAGTGGTTCCGTAACGTTTCATCTAACAGTTCGGTAGTTTTGCATGTAGCTAAGGATTCCGCACTTTAGGGGAGCTGTAGAAAGTTGTGTGAAGTGCGCACGAGCGCTGTTTCGGCAGTGGAACTATACCTGAACGTTCATAGGGGACAGACCATCCCTCGGGAGTCTGATCTATCTGTTTGTGCCTATCGAACAATTCTCTCCAACCCTTCTACTTGTTATGGTGGGGCTTTCGAAGTAGAGAGTACTTATGAGTAAACAAATTACGTTGAATGCCGTCCCTTCATAACGGAGTATTGGCCACGCCAAATTCTGAGGGTATTGTGTTTGTTCCAATAAACTGGTAGATAAAACGATGTTGAGTATTGTTCTGCTTTGGGGGGGGCATGCGAACTGAGACTTGTCGCCAATGAACTTGCTCCAATACTCATAAAGAAGACCCATAAAAGCAGTAGCGAAATGTCGCAACATTTACTGGGGGTAAAACTTTTGAACTGTACCGACAGCGAGTAAAGCCAGCCCTCTTAGCTATTGCAGGGGCTGGTTAGTTATTGAACAGACATGTCGACAAATCTACCAGCGTGTGGTCTCCAGTCTAAGATCGTTTCAACCACTGGTTCAGACTTTCGTCATAAACTCTGTCTCTGCAGGTCACTGCTCAGCTTGCCATCTAACACTTCCCACAATGCACTCGACACAATTATTCATGTATTCGAGAAAGGTAGTATGGTAGTGCATTTGGAATTACTGTCGGTGCGTCCAGTTTCAGTATAACCTTCTGGTGGCGCGCAACTGGTCTGAATGAATCACATACGATTCTCCGCCATTCTTACTGACTACACTCCGGTTTGTATGCGCCGCCTTATACACGTCTGTTTAAAGTCAATGCCCCTTTCTGAATAACCAGACCTCCAGAAGTGCTATGTATGAGAACAACTCTCAATACAAATATAGTACTGGTAGAAGAGTTCTTTACGCGCTGTTTTAATAAAATTATAACACCGAACTTGTTTCCCGGCAATTGCTGCCGTATGTGTGGCAAGGGACGACGATCCCCTATAGGCACGGACATCTTGGCTTGCACCTTGCAACGCTTGATTCAACAGCGCTTTGACACCGGCTCCGAAGGTGTCAAATGACTTCTTCTGTGTCATAGGTGGGAAACCGAGATTGAAGGATGCCAAGGTCAATGACTTAGAACGGAATCAGCGGTGTCAAAGAGGAAAGTGCTTCTAGCAGATTAAAGCAGCCACTCTTTGTCGGGGCAATTGTCGCCTTTCAAAACGGTACTTTTTGCAATGTCATGTACCCATATTATCTCTACTTGACTGCACTCTTGGCTAGACAAAGACTGATACAGTTGTAACAGAATCGGACTGATATAGTAAGTTGTGCTGACGTCCGACCGCGCTGATTTTACCACATCCAGCGTCCGCCACTCTAACTACACTCCTGGCTGGCCATTGGAGATTACCGCTCTATATACGCCCTACCATTGGGGGACCGTTTTAACTACCCTGCTCTTTATTTCCCCCGCTTTTATACACGATCAAGTTTTATACCGCCTATTACATAAATCTCCCGACCACTGGAAACGCTACAAGAGCAAAGTTTTTATACAACAGTACTAGTAGTGGGTGTCCGCATCCTCTCGACAATTATTCAACATAGAGCGAGGATCACATAATAGCACTCATAGTAGAATTCTACACACTCTCATTCAAGAACTCAATATCGATAACACACAATATCGTGCGCCTTTGCCTGTTGCGTAATTGCCAAGAGCATAAAATAGGCAAGGAGCTCTACAAGTATAGTAGTGTAGATACCACTCTAGTAGCACATTAAATGGTTCGGGTTATCAAGAAAGCTGAATATAAACTTGTACAAATTTTACACAAGCGGGGTTTGAGCAGTGGAGCTAAACAGTAGCGTCAATAAAGATATGTTGATTGCTGGGGAGTTAGAAACAACGGTTAGACTAGTTGTACCCCAGTCAGAGCAATTTTTCTTACAATCCTAGACTCCTGTAGGACAAGAGTCTGTTAGCCAGACTTTTTCAACTTGAAGCGTTTTGCTTTTGTTGTCTCGAAACTCGAGTAAACACACATGGCATCCCAATCTCCTGTTGACATGGTGGCGAAATTGATTGCCAAATAGATTGTTCACCACCTCTGAGAACGGACGGGTTGCTCAGCCTACACAGTACAGCAACATGTGTTAAGTAAAGTTGATTGACCCGAAGTAGGGAAAACCCATTCGATCTGTTCCGTATCAACGCCCATATCACAGTAGGAACGTCTAGACCTGCGAGGTACGAAAGTGGTTTAAACAGTCTTTGTACCGTAACGAGGCTCACTATTCTTCCTCTCCAGGCACTATTCTGTCAGGCTGTCTATTTCGTAGTACAGGTCCTTATGGGGACAATTCGCTCTATTTGCTTCCCCAGCCCTTACGGGCGGTTTATCAAGACTGCCGTTCATTAAATGGCGCAATATATTGCATTCTGATGACTGAATGCCACTTCATCTACATTCCTTACAGTCTGTCCAGTTTTATTTAGACTCCATTATATGTAAGTCGCTTCAAATACGACAACATCATAAATTATAGCTTTCTTCAAATGTGGAGCTACTAGAGGCAATACTACACCAGTATGTATGCCGTAATACTTGTAGGGGTCTTTGGACTCCTTCAGCACGGATACGTGGAAAAGTCTCCTGTGTGTACGTATAGACCTGTTTATACCTGTCTCCTACCTTATATGACCCACTAGATGCGCTACTCGGGCAATAGTGTTTACACAGTTGTTGTTGTACCCGCCTTCTGCATGATCTTGATTAATAATCATTTCACAGTCGTGGTCGTATGTCAATAAAAAGTGCAGCCCATCAGCGTGTTGAATAAGTTCGCGAGAGCATGCCGAGTTGTACTACTAGTACTGTTGTATAAATACCTGATCTAGTAGCGCTTGTAGTGGTCAGGTAATTTAATATAGTAGGGCAAAGATAGAGCCGCAGAGAGTCATCCGAACATTATTCTGTTACAGCGATTTACACCATCATCGGTCAGAAAAGCAGTTTTATATACTGCATGATGTCCACGAGGCAGCGACAGCGACGCCAATGACAAACTTTCGCCTCAAGTCATCGGCATTAAGTTGCTGAAGGTCCTTTTTTGTTTTTAGTTCCATCCACCATTGAATGGAACCCTACCAATGTTTTTGAAGCCTTCATGATTTTTGCTAGATAAAACCTTACCTCATCACCTTCTCGGCAGTAGCTAAATTGTGTCCAAAGGATGTCCTGATGACTGCCAGGCCAGCCGTTGTGTCGACACTCCTCTCTATTTCCATCACTTTAGCCAACTTTCAGCTTATAGCCTGGCTCTAAACATGACAATTAAAGTTTGTACCGCTTTTCATTGTTACCAAGCTACTAGATGCGCTACTAGAGTAAAGTGGTTGTAGCGGTGTCTTTACGCTCCCAGCAGGTATACGACAGATACTGGTGGTGGGTCAATGTAATTCTGGCCAAGCATGTTTAACAATGTGTTTCGGGTATCGTGTAATGCAAAGAAGCCTTCTCCTACCTTGCTGGCGTAGCTGGCGCAAACTACTTCCAGTAGGTCTCAACTTGTGGTTGGGATATGTTCCTTTGATAAAATGTTGGGGATGGATCAAATTGAAGCTGTAGCAGACTGGTATTGTAGCAAACCACATGGAAAATGCCTGTAGTGGCCGCAAGCAAAACTCTTGAGAAACTTTGGAACTCGTCACTCTATACAGCGATGAGACTTCTGACCACTAGGTAGACATAATGTCTGTCTGGATCGTGTCTCGTTGAGTCCTGACCGTTCACACTCTCTCACTCTCGCTGTTTCTCCGCCCGTCTGTCGGAAAAAAAATGTTCGTTCTGTTGGGTACAAACACACTATCCCCCTCCCCAGCAATCAGCACCGCTTTATATACGCTCCTGTTTATGTGGGCCGCTCAAACAGCGGGTTTATAAACTTTGTACAAGTTTATACCGCTTTCTAGAGACACTACACTCTTCGCCCTTTTTGTGGAGATGAATGGTTTGATAGGTACAGCCATTGTATGTTCGGCCCCAGCACTCACGGTCTCTTTATCAACGCCACTGGTTATCTCCACCCCTCAAACCGTTCTTGTGTAAAGTTGATAAAAGTTTATACGCGGCTGTTCTTGTTAACCGAAGCACAAGATGCGCTGCTGGGGTAGTATTTATACTATTATACTGGTGGCGCTCTTTCAATGGTGCTCTTGAAAATTATTTAATTAAGGCAGCTTCCCGAAACGTGCTGTTGCAATCCCAGCAGGAGCAAAAATCCGGAACATTGAGGGTCAACAGTGACAGGCAGTAAAAATTCGGGCATTGGGTTAATTCCAAGGGCCCGACCGTCTGTATTCCCTCATGGAAGCTGGTAAGTTGATACACCACCATTGTGCAACTCTGGGCCCCTAGCCCTTAGGTTTACTGTTCGCTGAATATGAACAGCCGGTTCAGTTGTGAGCTTAGATCGTTATTTTACGACTGTGAACATAATTATCAGTGTAGTGTCAGGGATAGTGTCCTGATGACAATCGACCTCTCCATCTTCGACTCTACTATCGCCACACCGCCTTAACACACCCACTTCAATTTCTTTTCCCACTTCTTCTAAAATAGGCTAAACACGGCAACACGGCTTTCGGTGAATTCGGAGTTACTAGAGGCCTTACAAGATCAGGTATTAATACTCTACAATCCCTGTACGGTAGTACTAGTCTGCTTGCTGGCATCCAAGTGTTGAGTGTGTTGAATGTGGTGGGATTGTAACAAATGAAATTCGAGCGACAGTGTGGCATTGGGGGCAATATTCTGAAACTCTCAGCCCCGTGGACTCTCAGCAAACTCGGGTTAAAAACTGAACGACGGTTCCTTTCCGCCGCTTTAAACATTTGTACCGCTCTTTCTTCAATTAGGCGAGCTACTAAACGAGTTACTTGAAACTCTATTCTGCACACTATCATCAAGTATTCGGGAAAACTCTCTCTATATTTTGCTTTCAACAACTTCCCGGCTCTGAATCGCACTCGTGTCTAGTGTTTTTTCGATACTGGACCTGTCAGAATAATGTTCTAATACATAAAAACCACTCGTTCCTCCTCCTCAAGGCTTGGGGCTGCTCAACTAATGATCCTGAACTCATAAGAATTCTCGTGGAACAGGCACAGCAACTAGACACGCCATTAGAGCAAGGATTTATACTACTGCACTCGTAGCCGTTTCCTGCACCGTCTCGACAATTATCTAACAGGGCCCACAGGCGGTCGAAACTGTACCAGTGCACGGAGGCACGCAAGGTTTAAGTTATGTATGTGCTGCGCAGACAGCGCTAAGAGCTTATACCAATCTGTAGATATAGCAAGACAATCAGGCTTCGGGTGAATCTGGCACACTCTTATATATCTATCGCTTGATCGCCGAGAAATACGAACCCAGAAAGGTCATTGCTGGTGCAGGAGCCTGCTAAAGGGCTGATCTTTGGTTGTTGAGTTTGTTGTTATGTGCCACTGAACTACACCGCAAAGCTGCAGCTTAGTTCTAACCTTCAGCTGTAGTGAAGGCGTAGGCAGGGGTATCCGGTATCGCTGGTCAAAAGTACAGCCTGACCTTGTCATACCGACCAATTCCGGGATGCACCACTTCTATGCGAAGTATAGCAAACCTGTCGGCACAAAGAAGTCTTCCTATGCCTTCAATGGAAGGCAGTACTTGTGTGCGCACGTGTCTGCGCGCGTCTGACTCTCCCATGTTTTCGGTGCTCAAAGTAGGTGCACAGGCGGTATATTGAAACATTATTAACCAAGCCTCACCCCCCTGTCTTCGTTGCAAATTTGGAGGCTTACCGCACTGGAGGACCCTAACATTTGATTCTCCGCTCCAGTGTATTTTCGCCCATTCATAAACAGCTATAAATTTTTGGCGCTCTCCTTAGATGCCCAGAACGACGATGTATCCCACCCTGCCTAAGCAGCTGTCTATCACACTCTCAACAAACTTACGAAAGCACTGATCTCATTGTACGCTTGTAACAGCTTTCAGACACAACTGCCTCCGGAGTGTTATGAAGACACCTCCATTGGATGTGCTGCATTGATATTCACAGTTTCCTCTGGGGGAGCTGTCTCTTATGGGCGTTCAACAATGTGTTTCGAGGTTGGACGAAAACGGCTGAAGATTATGATGAGACCCTCAATGTCAGTGTACAAAGGCTGAGGATGGATCATTCCAGCCAGAGACGTTCAATAATACTGCTGTGTCTCGCTGAATAATATGATGTAGTCGCTGGCAAACAAGCAAAGAATACCGCTGAAACAATGCGAATGGCCATAGCCACAGTCATTGCTTTGTTGCCGTTCTATTAATGAATATTGATGCAACGATATGGAGCAACCGCCAATGATACCACAGATCTCAAATGACGACCTTCGACTCTGGGCATCAATGGGGCATATCACCATGCTTAGACAATGCGGTCAATAATGTCAGGAGCGTACCGATTAATTTATCAATAAGGGAGTGTTATGCACGTAGCTTGGTTTTACATTTCAATCACTACGGCTTAGAAAACACGTCGATGAAGATTGAGCGCTCCCGGTCTCAGATACCGGTGAGGAGACTGGCGAGGGCAGCTGGCAAAGGCACCTTCCCCCATTGGGAAAGATGGTGCGTCCTTGACGTGTTCGTCGCTGTATCACATCAAGACGGCCAAGGCAACTCCAGCGACGACGAGGGTTCCTGCGCCGGCTGAAGTGCGGCGGGCGTTGTTGCCCTTCTGGGTTGCTGAGGCTCCCGAGGAAGCCGAACCTGGAGCACTCCCTGTGGCCGAAGGGCCAGCGCTACGAGTAGCCGAGAAGTTAACCGCTGCGTCCTTTGAGCAGGTTTGGTTGGAAGGAACTGAGTAATCGGCAAGAAGCACCAAGTCTGTGCACTGGTAAAGAGGACTGTCACCCTGTCTCGTCAGCGGCTCCAAATGCGAGGCATAACGAGTCACGTACGCCGTTGTACTGAATTTGCAGAGTGACCTGAGTGCCGTTGGTAAGGTTGTAGGGAAGAGCACCGAAGTCAATGTTCCAGCATGAAATGCCCTCCGCAACCTAGAGGAGTTTAATGATAACTCGCAGTCAGAGATTGGGGCCTCACCTGGAAGAAATTGGTTGCCATCATAATAGATGAAGTTCCGTTGGCGGTTGAGTTGAAGTCATCCCAAGTCTTTGGGTCCTCTTTGGTGGATATGAAAGCATCGACAGTCGCGAGGGTATGGTGGGAGTTAATCCAAATGGGGGCCTTGTTCAGAGGAACAGGCTGACGCTCAGTCATTGAAGTGTTGAAACCTCCACAGAACTGGGGTTCGGTTTCCTCTGCGAAGCCGCGAGTCGCCTGTGAATGAGCTTCAATTGCCACTATTGCTGAAAGACTTGATCCTCTTACCGGATAATCTAGAGTGAAGTGAGCTAAGGCCACGGAAGCCAGGAAAGATGAAGCTAGGAGAGACCGGAGGTTGATCATTGTGAGCTACGCGAGAATGGAGAAGAAGGACTGTTAACAGAGTTGACAACAGAAGTAACCTCCTCACATATACGTCCCCGAAGACGGTAATCCATTTTGGCGGTACTGAGGATAGCGACAACTCGGGACAGAAAAAGCTTGTTCATGATGCCGCACCCCGACTGCGAAGACACGTCCGAACAAAATAGCACATGTCCTACATTGCGACATTGCGATTGGCCAATCCACAACCGATCGATCGACGACTTCACCAGGCACCAGCTCTATTTGGCGCACAGGAATGAGGCTTTATCCTACCAAGAAAGTCAATCGCGCCATTTACATACTCCGAACTCTGGACAGGTGATGTCAGATCTGCAGCCGAACCAGCATGAGGGCGAACAACTGGAAAAGCAAGAGTGTCTAATCTTCGCAACCCGCACTCTCGCCACTACCTAGTGCCACAAATTGCCAACAATGCTACCGCCCTTCTTGCCCCAGCCCCGGGCTGCTGCTTCTAGGAATCGCTGTTGGGCGGCTTGGGTTAGGAACAGAGGCGTATTGACCCGCTTGGCCTCGCTCATTACGCCTTTGAGGTCCTCCAGAATTTCGTCCACTGTCTGTTGTTCGGCCCTGGGTTCAAACTTGCTGGGCCATGAGAGTTCGTCCTTGAAGGCCACGAGAGGCTTTGATGTGGCGGCCGAGGTTCCTACAACGTTGAACACGTCGTGTAGGTCCATCCCTTTGCGGCGGGCAAAGGCCAGTGCTTCTGCGGCAGAGACTGTATGAACAGCGTCGAGGAGGACACCGACGGCCTTGATGGCTCCCTCACCTCCTTCGAAAGCCTGAGCCTTCGCCTCCTCCTCCTCAATAGATCCAGACTCGACAACTGACTTGCCACCGAAGCGCTCCCACAGCTTGATTGCATTACCGTCCTCTTCCGTCGCAAGGCCAGCTCCGATGGCTGCTGTGAAGAGTTGTTCTGTAACAGCAGAAAGGGGAGCAGGGAAGTTGAGAGTCCGAGCTTCATCGTTGACGATGCCGACGTCCTTGCAGATGATAGTCATAGCGGACTTTGGGACTCCGTCATCCTGAAGCTGCCACGGGACGCGGTGGCCAACTGGTCGGTCAGGCTATGTAAATGGGAAGGCAGCCAACTGACACATGAAACTGGAATCTTTGAGAGCATTGTAGAGTTTGCGGGGGTTGCAACCGAGATTCACACCGAGGGCCATTGCTTCACTACCGGTTAGAACAGCAGCGTGGGGAAGGCCTACGAAGTTACGGCAATGTGTATACCGCATAGAACTTGATTGATCAGTTTGAAGTCGCTGGCTTGACCAACTTGGCTCCCAACGATGCTGAGATTTCCATTCGGTTGTCGTGTAAGAGCTTCCAGCGCCGGAAGAGCGGTGGAGACAGCAGCCTGGGTCCCCGAGATCATGATACTGAGTTGTCCCTCAGCGGCGCGGATAAAGCCTCCAGAAACGGGAGCATCGACTAACTTGGATGTTAATTCTTATTTCCTGCGGCCAATCTCACCCCAATATCCTTACCCAAGCCCTCCAGGCGCTCCTGGATGTGGGCGAGGAACGATGGCGGCACAGTGGAGAATACAACGATCGACGACCCACGTTCGAGAACTGAGGCGTTAGGTCTTAACGTCTTTCTGTACATGCCCTTTGCTACTTTGCCAGACCCGAACAGGACATCGTCTACCTGTGCTGCGTTGACCACCATGAGACAAAGGACATGCACATCAGTGGCCGCGGCAGCCGGGGTGTCACAGCGCGTCGCTCCTGCAGCGACTGCCTTGTCCAATGAGGGCGCATAGACATCGTAAGCTCGGACGGCGAAACCTTGAGATAGCAGACTCTAGATATCAGCGTCAAGTTCACCACTTGGAGTACACTTACAGAGGCCATTCCAGAGCCCATGGCTCCCAGGCCGATCCATCCGACGTTGACCGACATTGGAAGACAAAATAGAGGTCGAGGAGCGAATAATTGCTGCTGGGTGGGTGATGAACGCAGGAACAAGAAGTGGGAAGAACACGAAGCTATAAAGCATGAGCTATGAAGCATACATGCGAGGCCTTTGTATACATACAATCTCCATTCCCATTCATCGCCGCCCCGGCGTTAACATGCTCACAAAGAGCAGGGAACGGCTGGGGCCGGTAAAAGGCGGGAACATTGGCCGGTACTCTCGCCCCGTCCCGATTACGGAAGGCCTTGATGTCGTTGTATGGCTGTCGGACAAAGGCGGCAACTTTCGGGTGCAGACCAAAGAGCCATGCTGTCCTTGTGCTCGCCAGCGTTCTTGTAAAGGCGTGCATGAGGTACCGTCAAAACAATAGTCTTAGGCGGCGATACACATTGCATAATGTAAATGTCCATACAGAGGAGCTCGTGAATGTAGTCCAGTCTAGTAATGCGAGTCGTGGCCGTTGAATTGGTCGTAGGAGGAAGACTTGGAGTAACCCTGGTGATTGCCATACATGGCATTGCCACCGTAGCCACCAACGAGCGATCCGCCAGCGCCACGGAACGCAGACTGGCCATCGTCCTCCATATACTCGGGATTAGGCTGTCGTTAAATTGGGGACAGAAGTTCTGACTCACGGCCAGAAGGGGGTCCTTGACTTCCCAAACAGCGACCTTGGAACCGACGGAGAACTCCAAATCCTCCTTGGTAATAGCTGGAGGTTAGTGCGAGTGAAAAGATGGTGCAGCTTACAGTCCCAATACTTGTAGACCATCATGACGGTAAACAGCATGCACAGCTGGAAGAAGAAGACTCCGTCAATGTAGTGCGAAACTGCGTCGCAGATTGTGATGCTGAAGGCAAGCAGTAAGACACATCCGATGACGTAGAATGCGACGCCGAACACAATGTCACCAATGACCCAGCGATCATCGAGCGTTCGGACAACCAGAATGAGCTGTGAAACGATATAGATGACGGCCACAATGAGCGGGAAGACGAGGTACGTGATGAACAGGCCGACCGCGTTCTTGGGGTTGAGGGAGCCCCAGTTCTGGAAAGTCCCAGCGGCAACGACAAAGCAGATACCACCCACGCCCAAGCAGCTCAAACGCAGGGACTGCATGCGTTAGCGTTTAGTTGATTGAAGCTAATCAATACGACTCACCCAAAGGCTCATCGGAGTGCCATCCTCGTACAGCTGAAATCCGACAAAGCCATTGATGAGGATGCACCAGTAGAGGGCACCAATAGCGCCGGCATACACTGCGGCAAACCAAGGATAGACAACATGATGAGTAGGAATGACCGTGGAGTCGAGGAAAATTGCGAGAAGCTCGACAAACATGTAAATGTAGAAGAAGAGAACAATCTCCTTGCGTCCAACGGCAGTGTATTTGGATCGAACGTGGAAAAGCATGATGAGCGTCATACCAAGGGCGGCGATGTGTACGAAACATGTTGCTGAATGGGATTAGCATACGCCGACTTTGTTATGGCAATGCAAGAGTATGGACGAACCTGGCTGGAAGATGATCTGACGCCCGAGCTGCACGTTGCGAGCATAGCAGGTGGGCTCAATGCCTGTCGCGCTCCCCAACATGGGGCAAACGATGAGGGAGGCGCGCTGGCAGACCCATTCGAAGGAGCCGAACTTGAAGGGGGCCAGATGCAACGACATGATGAGTTGGACGAGGTGAAAGAAGCTATGAAAAAGGAGAAGGAGAAGGAGAACAAGGGAAGGGAAGTAAGGTAAAGGCGAGTGGAGTCAATCGGGGAGAGGCAACCTCAGCAGGACGTGGAGAGTTATGCAGCGCGTGGGGGAGCGTGGGGGCGTGGTTGGGGCGTGATGCGTGGGTGTCGTATGTCGAGCCAGCTCGGGGCAGATTTAGAGGAGAGGTGAGGGGAGGAGAGGGAGTGGGGGAGAGTCGAGGAGAGGGAAAGAGAGGAGAGATCTAAGTCGAGAGATGAGATGAGTGAGATGTTGAAGAAAACGCGAGACTAGTGTTGGTGGTTAGGGTGATGGTTGTGTTGAGATGCGCCTTGGTGGTAGAGGGGGGGGGAGCGGGCTGGGCTGGGGGGTTGCAGGGTGTGTTGTGGTGCTGTGCAGGATTTGAACTACTTCCGGGTGAGTGTGTACTTGTCCTCTTCATTCAATGGCCTAATGGCTCAGTAGCTCACCTGAGTGGATCAGTGGATCAGTGGATCAGTGGCCAGCCATGGCCAGCTGGGCTTATTACGGCCGGAAGTAATGGGATACTGATTTGCAGATCGTGGGTTTGAGCACTGGCTGGCCTGGCTGGCCTGGCTGGCCTGGCTGGCAGCTAGCAGCTCAGCGCGGAGGGATTCAGCTCAAATCCCAAGCTTGGAGGCTTCGCAGGCTTGGAGGATTGCAGGCTCGCAGGATCCCAGGGGGGTCGCGGGTGGTTAAGAGGGGGCGATCTGAATGTGGGATGGGCAGAAAGTGGGTGGCGCGGTGGCTTGCTCCTGAGTCCTGAATGGGGAGGGGGCCGGGCCAGGAGTGGTACAGCGAAACGGCGGTTAAATGCTGTCCGAGCAACGGGCAACGACCCATACTGCTAAGCTCAGCTGCTGTTCCCAAGTCACTATGGGATCCATGGCTCACCGCTCACCGCTCAAGGGCATAACGGGAGAGTGCAGAGCAAAGGAAACCCAGACCCTAGCACATATCCTGGCGAGCTGGCACTTTAGGCCACTTTATGGGTTGCCGGGAGAGGATTCGTTCCAAGGCTTTTGCTCCGCTCATCCCACATTGGCCCTGACTTGGCGCCCTGGTGCCCTGAAGTGTTTAGCTCATAATGGGGAGAGTGCGCTGAATTGCCAACATGAACTCAAGAAGGGATTCAAGGCCCAAGCAGCGCAGTACAGCAGTGGACCACGGTCGTCGCGGACCGCACCTAGAGCACCACGTCGTACTTCAACCTCCAACAGTTCAACTCAACCAGCTTGCAAGACACCTGGTGTGTCTTGGGTGTCTTGCTTGTGAACTCTACATAGTCAAGGAGTTTGCATTAGAACAGTTTTGGTTTTGTTTATTAGGTCTCCTTATAGATCCCATCACTCCGACTGCTCTCTTGCACGTCACTGCTACCGTTAGTGCCCCACTCTAAATCCCCCCTAGTTAGTCTAAGAACAAATGCATTGCCAAACGTCACTGTACAACCGTACAACCAGAAGATGTTGTGCCTGTTGGGTACGATTGGGCTGCTGCACGCCTGAGTGACGCAGGTGACGTGGGGATTCCATGATCCATGTGGGGAAGAAGATTCACCTGAGGGCCTGAGGCCACCGTCCGTCCACGAGGGTTGCCAGCGGCGCCCATTTGCATGCTGCCCCCCCTTTACGGTAGTGAGCGCATCAACGAAAGGTGATAGGCCAAGCTCAGCCGATATCGATATCGGAACGCGGTCGCCTTATACTTCTTGCATACTCCGCCTCTCTTCCCGTCTCCTTCCACTCTCCATCACTCGGCTCCCCTTTGTTAAACTCCAAAAGGCTTCAAAAGCAAAATGTCTGCCCGTACCGCTGACGACCCTCAGCATGATTCCAAGAAGCAGAAGACTACTGTCAAGCGTGAGTTCATCTGTGACAATCACACCAGACTGCAGCTGATCGTTTTCATAGACAAGGTCTGCCTCCTGTTCGTGCCTCGCGACGTTCGTCCCACTAACAGTCTAGAGTCCACGATGGCTGGGGCCTCTCCGACAACGAGAAGGGCAACGCCATCTACCACGGCGATACCACTAACATGGACAAGATCCGTGACAAGCATAACTTTGCAGAGCTCGAGGCATCTGGACTTGCCGTCGGCCTCAAGGAGGGCCTCATGGGCAACTCTGAGGTTGGCCATCTGAACATCGGCGCCGGTCGCATTGTCTGGCAGGACATTGTTCGCATTGATCAGGCAATCAAGAAGGACGAGTTCAAAAAGCAACCCGCCGTTATCGACTGCCTCAAGCACGCCAAGGAGCACGGTGGTCGTCTCCACGTCATGGGTTTACTCTCTGACGGAGGCGTTCACTCTCACATCAACCACTTGCTTGCCCTCCTTCGCGCTGCTAAGGAACATGGCATAGAGCATGTCTACATCCACGCATTTGGCGACGGTCGCGACACTGCACCCAAGTCAGCCGACCGGTATGTCAAGCAGCTTCTTGACGCTGTTAAGGAGATTGGAGTTGGCGAACTCGTCACCTTTGTCGGGCGCTACTACGCCATGGACCGTGACAAGCGTTGGGACCGTGTCAAGATCGCTGTCGATGCTCTGGTTAAGGGGGAGGGTACCAAGTCGGATGACCCCGTCAAGGCCATTGAGGATTGCTACGAGAAGGGCGAGACTGACGAGTTTATCAAGCCGTTGATCTTTGGCGACAAGTCGACTCGTATCCAGGGTGAGTTGGTCTGTCCGTGTACCACCTAATCGAAGACAATGACACCATCTTCACCTTCAACTACCGTTCGGATCGCATGCGCGAGATTACTTCGTTGCTTGCGTTTGGCGACAAGCCGATTGATGTTGAGGTACCTACCGGTCTTGTGCGTCGCCCAACTGCTTGTCTCAATAACAATTGACATTCAGAACATCACCACAATGTCCCGCTACAACCCTTCGTGGACTCTTCCTGTCGCCTTCCCTCCTGTCTCGATGGACAATGTGCTTGCTGAGTGGCTCAGCAAGCAGGGTGTCAAGCAGAACCACATTGCTGGTGCGTGCCGCACACAATTTGGCCCTAACTTCGCAGAGACTGAAAAGTATGCCCACGTCACATTCTTCTTCAACGGCGGCGTTGAGAAGCAGTACAACGGGGAGGAGCGTGTCATGATCCCCTCTCCAAAAGTCGCCACCTACGACAAGCAGCCGGAGATGAGCGTCCAGGCTGTCGCTGACAAGGTTGCCGAGATTGTGAAATCCGGCGAGTATGAGTTTGTGATGTGCAACTTCGCTCCCCCTGACATGGTAATATCTCCGTGCTAATATCCGCTTATATGCCAGGTTGGCCACACTGGGGTTTACGACGCCGCTGTTCAGGCCATCACTGCCACCGACAAGGCAGTTGGAACAATCTACGACGCCTGTGAGGAGGCCGGCTACGTCTTCTGCATCACTGCGGACCACGGTAATGCGGAACAGATGATCGACCCCGCTACTGGCCAACCTCACACTGCTCATACCACAAGTAAGATCATTTGAGCTTCTGCCGCTGACTATTGATCGCGTTCCATTCATTGTAACCGGCGAGAAGGGCACATTGAAGGTGACAGAAGAGCATGGGTCGCTTGCCGATGTCGCCCCCACCATTCTCACCATTATGGGCCTTCCCCAGCCTGAGGAAATGACTGGCAAGTCGCTTGCCCATTAGAAACGCTGCTTTCAGGCGTCATTTTGTCATTGTTGTTGGTGAAAATGTGCGTAGAATGAACTACATATCTGGCACCTTGCAGGTGAATTGCATTGTACCGTGAAATTCATTTCATCTACAGTAATAGCAGTAGCAAGTCATATTCGGTTTTGCCACCATCGAAGATTACATATGCGGAGGTATCTGAGGTATGCTATTGAAACAATAGAGTAGTAATTCATATTCGGTTTATGAATTCTTAGGTTCCCACGGTGGAACGCCAGACCAACAACTGCCCTTTTTCACCTCAACCAACTCCCTTGCTCCGTTTCTCTTCTTTAACTATTTTCTTCGACAGAAGCCACCTACGAACCTTTGCGACGACCTACATGAGCAAAGTTGAATCGTATAGCCACTTAAGGCAAAGGCCATCTCAGAACAACTATCGACTGGGTGCTACTTTGGCTCACGCAGGAGGGTCGAATTAGCCCAATGACCGCGAGGGTCACATTGCCCCAGACATTCCACAACACAATAAACAGTGCACCCGGTTTTTTTGCACGCATGCATGCTCTGGTATTGGCGCAGCACAGTCTACTCGCGTGCTCTGAACAACACGGGCGAGCGAGATGCCTGTGTGAGACTACAACCCTTTTGCGCTGAAGCTGAGTAGCAAAGGCATGAACCTTGGAGTACATACGAGCTGTGGTCATTATTATTATTGACAACTTACCCGCTAATTACCCGCTATTGGATGGACCACTGTCGATTCAAAAATGAGAAAGACGGAAGCAAAGCTTGTCAGACTCCACGTCTAGTTCCGTATCCACGTCATTTATGCAAATACATACGTAACCACGTCTGTTATGCAAAACTTCCTTTGGGAGGTAGGTTGATTTACGTAACAAGGACCACGTGGTCGATATAAACCCTTTCCGATGTGCGGCATTTGCGGTGCATGCGGTGGAGGATATGAGTCCACACTACTACTAGACAAGCTATTGAGGATGGGTGGGGCCGGTGCGGTGAGGATGGGTGCATGTGGCGCATGGTTGTGGATGTGTACTATGGGTGAGGGCTAGTGAGGGTGCAAGGGTGCAATTGTGCAAGGGTGTCTGACCATGTGACGACGTGACGACACTCTGGATCGTCAGCTTCATCGGTATTGAACCCCACCGTTGATGACGACAACAACTTAAGATACTACTCACCGGTTCTCGTCTCACCACCCAACGATGATGCCCTCGCTACTCCGTTCGTCAAAGAAACATAATCCTCCCCCTCCACCTCCTCCTCTTCAGCATCGGCCTTCTTACAATTCGTCAGACTCCGGTGAACCCAACAACAGTAGCACAATAGATTCGACAAATCTCAATTGCCCGAAGCCAACAACACCTTCATCGTTGAAGCGTACTTCGCCGTCACCCACAATAACTGCTCCTAACGCCACCCTCACAGCGTCCACGACCAAGCAACCACCCTCCATACTCGCTACTCCGGCTGCCTTATCAGATAGAGGGACAGCATTGCTCCCAACCACAGCTGATACTCCCCGCCTTGTCATTTCGGACTACTACTGCGATAGCCCGGTTGACGCTTTTGGTACGCGCCCTTCTGGCATTGAAGCTGCGATGTCCGAGGCCCTGGAAGTTGACCAGACACACGAGCACTTGGCCAGAGAAGGCAGAAAAGCTCACCGCGAGTCCATTGTCCAACGTGTCGCAGACCGGATTCACTCCCCCCCAGTGACGGAAAGCAGGCGGACGAAGAAGGGACGGCGGTCGAGACGGGCATCGACCTCGTCAGCTGTCTCCCAAGGTCACAGCATTGCTGCAGCGCTCGCTAAAAGCGGATTGCAGATAGCAGCTACGCCTGTAACCGACGACAGCATAAGGGGGAGTGCAAACATCCAGCGCGCTGTCTCTGCTGGAAGGTCGCCATATCTCCTGAGCACCCAGGACTACGACAGCGACGACGGATACGGGTCTGAAGACGAGAGCGATAACCTGAGCGAAGATGATGGACTCGACCACCTTCCCGTAACCGGTTTTGCCGTCGCAAGCAATCGTCGCAACGCCGAGTTTCACTCCTTATTCCCAACAGTCGATGAAGGCGACTATCTCATCGAAGGTACGCATTTTGAGCCCCATGGATGCACTGACGAGCAGACTACGGCTGCGCCTTAGCAAAGGACATTCTCGTGCACGGTCGCCTCTATGTCTCGGAGAATCATATCTGCTTTCACTCAAACCTCTTCGGCTGGATTACCGACGTGGTGATTCCTTTCGCCGATGTCCAAACTATTGAGAAGAAAATGACCGCGCTTGTCATCCCCAACGCCATTGGGGTAACTACCAACAAAGAGAAGGTTCGTGATATTTTGACGGTGGAGAAACTCATTACAGTACACCTTCGCTTCCCTGATCTCTCGCGATTCGACGTACGACGTACTCATGAACATTTGGCGTATTGCCCACCCCGGTGCCGAGATGCCTAACTCCGTAGCGAATGGCACATCGCGGCCTGCATCTGCAGCAGACGGCGATATTCAGCCAGCTGCCACAGCTCATCAGTCGACTGAGTGCGCTTGCTCGAAATCAGGGGGCCACTACGCAGAGTTGGCACTTGACACGACGTTTCCAAGCTCTCCGGACAAGGTGTATAACCTCATGTTCAACAGTGGCTGGTTCCGCACCTTCTTGTCGGAAAATCAAAAGCTGCAAGGTAAGTTACAGCCCGCATGAAACAATTCTTACCCATGCAGACATTGAATCCTCCGACTGGTGCCCCGACGAAGCGAACAGGCTCAATCGATCTACTTCATACATTAAGCCGCTCAATGGTTCAATTGGACCCAAGCAAACCAAATGCCACATCGTTGATGTGCAGGATCATTGCGACTACGACGAGTACATCTCCATGCTTACTACGACTCGGACACCTGACGTTCCAAGCGGAGGGGTCTTCAGCGTCAAGACCCGTACCTGTCTGACCTGGGCTGGCCCCGCGTCAACGCGAGTCGTTGTCACAACCGAAGTTGAATGGACTGGCAAGTCTTGGGTCAAAGGTGAGCATCCACAACTTGCTATTTTGACGACGCAGGGATTATCGAGAAGTCTGCCATTGAGGGTCAGAAGCAGTACCATGAAGACTTAGCGAACGGTATGAGGGCCTACATGAAGGAGCACCCTACAGAGTTCGCCGTCGCAGGTGCTGAGGACGCTGCGCAAGTGGAGGTGGAATCTGTCAACGCCATTGCTGCCGTTCCAACAGAGGCTCAAGAATACGCTGCACAGAACCGACGAGCCAGACAGGACGCCGATTACTGGCAGCTACAAGGGGCCTTGGACTCCGTCATGTCGGGCTTCACTTCCATTTTCTCTGGCCTGCGCACGGCTTACGATACAATCAGCGACCTCCTCAGTGACTCTCCTATCAGCAAGGCGTCATTTATGACCGTGGTTATCGCTATTCTCCTTGCCTCGAATATTTACACGTACGTCGCCCGGCCTGCCTCCAAGCACAAGGAAAAGCGTCTACAGCGATTTGGATATACCGATGACGAGGTTGCCGAGGCGCTTAGATTCATCCTTGGTCGTCGTGCGGCGGCCACACCTAAGGACGAGATCTCGCAACTGCTCCTGCTCTTGGATGAAGTGGATTCCCGCTCGGCAGCACTCCGTAAGACTCTCCTACAGGTCGACAAAGCAGAGCGGGCCCCTAGCAGTTTTGTCAAGCAGCAGGAAGTAGATCTAGATTGAGGGACGGGCTGACTGGCTGAGGCATAGAGCTGAGCATGGATAGTTATTGAGCTGTCGTCGTCGGACATGACCGGTTGGTCTTGTTAATGACGCCTACTATATGGTAGCTGGCACCTCACGTATTTTACTGTACATACAGAGGCATGCAGGGGGGTTGGGGATCGTAGGACAGGTATGGATCGAAGAGCGATTCACGGTTTCAGGGACACTGGCCGTTTAAACATTGAGGAAATCACACGCGCCTCCACCATCGCGTTGGCGTTTCCAGCCAAGGGTGGAGCCGGTAAATTGCCTCCGTTGCAGGGATCGTTTACTTAATCGCGTCTCCTCCTCATGTCGCGCTTGCATTGTTTGCCTTGTTTGGTTTGGGTTCTGTTAATTTCGTTGGCGTCTCAACTCTTGTCTCACCAAGTCTCCCCTACTAACTTCCCTCCCCAGCTCGCTAACTCGCCATCTCGTCTTTCTCCCTTCTCCATTCTCTTTCGTATCATCCCGGCACCATCTTTTCCAACTCACCATAGAAGACATTCAAGCATGACGTTGAAGAGGGCAGCGCATAAATGCGCTGCTCCCAAGCAATCTGACCGCATCGACCTCACAGTCGACACGGATACGGACACCGAGTGCGAGAGACTTCCATTGCGGACGAGCCTCAACGACAACAAGCGCAAACGCGTAGGCTACTGCCTCCCTCGCCTTCCAACTCACTGACAGGCTGAAACCCCGCCACTTATCGACAGTGAAACCGATGAGGACGTACCAGAGCTTGGCGAGGAGGAGTACGAAATCGACTACATTGTGGACGCCCGATGGCGCACATACCGTTCCAAGCCTGTTTTCGAGTATCTCATTCACTGGAAAGGCTACGACAAGGAGGACCGCACCTGGACTCTGGCGGATCAGCTGCATGATGACGACCCTCCTGTTCTCAAATTCTATAAGAAAAATCCCAAAAAGCCGAGGCGAACGCAACGCACGATTCTGAGCCTTATGAATGGCGGTCTTAGGCAGGCAACCCAGCATGCGGTGCGCAAATCACCCCGCAAGACAAGCTTCTTCACCCAGACTAGGATGAATGCGCAACAAGCCCCAGTAGGCAGCAAGACGTCTACCATCCCGGCGGACGTCTCAGACGACTCAGGAAAGGAGAATCGAGCGTTGTCGAAGCGTTTAGACCCAGATTATGATGCTGATCTCGTCGTTGACGATGATTCGGGCAATGAGAGCTTCAAATCTGCTGCGGGAGAGATCCAGGCCTCGACTGACTCGGACGCGAGCTCCGACAAGTACATTGAAGAGAGTGAGCAGAATTAATTTTGTGGACTGAGCACCTGGTTAACCGAAGAAACCGCCTTGCGACCAAAGAAGGTGAACGGCGGATGGGGGACGCGTATCAAGGGCAAAAAGAAGCCTGATGTCAAGCTGTGAGGACTCTATCGAACACGGAAGACCCACGACTCACATACCACAGTGGTACCTTCAAGACGGGCGTGCTGCCTCTGGAGGTGAAAATTGGTGCGAAAGCATCTAACATAAGCGAGGATCTTCCTCCAATCAATGACATTGAAGCTATCTTTGATCACTTGACGTCAAGGGTGAGCTCCCTTACCGGACGGGCATCTGACGTATCCAGCTGCCCCAGATTACGAAGCTCGTAACGCGACTTAACGGTCGCAAGCTTCGGGTTGCAACTATGTGCTCGTACGTGAAGGAAACCATGTTGGAGCTCACGCCAGTGGGACGGAGTCGCCTCTCCTGGCGCTTGCGATGATCGCTAAGGCCATTGAGTCGCAACACGGTGTGGCACTCCACTTCGACCACGTCTTTTCATGCGAGATCGAGCCTTTCAAGCAAGCGTACATCGAGCGCAACTTCGCACCCCCGATACTGTTCCGCGATGTCACCGAGCTTGGACATGAACGAGCGCACACCGCATATGGCTCGCTAGTACATGTGCCGGGGAACATTGACGTGAGCTGGCATTCAGCAATCAGAACTAACCAGCAGATTCTTATTGCTGGAACTTCTTGTGTCGATTACTCGGGGTTGAACAACGAGAAACAGGACATCGACGCCAATGGTGAATCAGGACGCACGTTCCGTGGCATGTTGCAATGGGTCAAGAAGCATCAACCTCCAATCGTCATTCTGGAGAATGTTTGCAGCGCGCCGTGGGATAAGGTTGTGGAGTATTTCGCTGAGATCAACTACGACGCCAAGCAAATTCGGTAAGCTTCCGTACCTCCTATACAGACGTCAGCCCACAATGAAGTCTGACTCCAGCCTCGACACAAAGGAGTACTACATTCCTCACACTCGTACACGCGTGTACCTGTTCGCCACCCCTCTCAAGGAAACTGGCCCAAAACACTTGCCAGAGAAGTGGGTTGAGGTCGTCAAGGACTTGCGTCGGCCGTGGTCGTCCCCTTTTGAGGCCTTCCTACTTCCGACCGACGATGTCAACATCCATCGCGCGCGCCTTGACCTGGCGGCCGCAAGGTATCAAAAGGACGGAACTCAGCGCAAGGCCACCGACTGGGGCCGCTGCGAATCTCGTCATGCGCGTGCTCGCTCCGAGGAAGAGCTCGGCCTGCTCCGCCCGCTCACTGCTTGGCAAGAAGCCGGTGTCTGTAAGGGTCTCGACTGGACTTGGAACGACTGGCTACTGGCTCAGACGGAACGAGTCGTAGATCTTTTGGAGATCTCGACGCTTCGCATGGCCAAGGACGGTATTGATTCCGGATTCAAGGCATGCATTTGGAATGTTAGCCAAAATGTCGACCGACAAACCGGCTCATCTCGAACAGCACTTGCACCATGTCTCACTCCCAACATGATCCCTTGGGTTACCAATCGCGGCGGCCCCGTCACTGGGCGTGAGGCCTTGGCGCTACAAGGCATTCCAGTTCGAGAGCTTCTCCTCACCAGTGAGACTGAGGATCAGCTCGCCGATTTGGCGGGCAATGCCATGACTACAACGGTTGTCGGTGCGTCAATGTTGGCAGCCCTCCACATTGCCATGGAGTCCATTCCAGAGGGACAGGATGCCATGGAAGAGGCTGCCCAGGAACAGGAAGCAGTCGAGGCAGCGAAGACCGCTGCGTCGGCACGTGTCGTAGGTGACGACAGGCTAGTGTCACACGCGCTCGATCTTGCCAAGGTGTCAACAATGCCATTGGCGACGATCATGCAACTTGCTGAGCGCAGCTCGCGCCACTGCGTTTGCGAGGGGCAGGCTGGCATAGCTTCGTCTCTGATCGACCAATGTACTGCCTGTGGATATCGCGTCTGCCAGTCGTGTGGTGGTCGCCCCGAACATGTCTACCAGCAGTGCACTACCCCGCGCCTCGAACCCGCCGAGTTTGAACAACAACTCAAGGAACTTCTGCCAATGCGAGTCCAGATCGCTGGTCTTGACGCCAAATCATTAAACATAGTGCGCCGAGACGCTGCAGCGGAGGGCAAGGGCGAAATCAATACTCCGGACTGGGACCTCTGGAGAAACGCAGTTCTGAAGGCGGTCGACACCATGGAATTTCGCTTCCGCTATCTCAAGCGACAAACCACTTGGACCGCAGTCTACGAGGCGCCATCTGCTACATTGGAATGCTTGATCTGCAGCCCGTCACCCGTATGGCGCCTCAATGTGAAGGCGCCTCCCACTGAGCCGGTCAATAGTCGCCTCCGCTGCCTGCTTCGCTTACCCGTCGCCCGCATGCGGGTGGGTACATCCAGCCACGATTTGTTGAGTGGCACGTGGGAAGTATGCGTTCCTACTCAGCAGACTTTCACCGTCACCATGTCGGGGACTGGAAAGCTCGTTCCTACCTGGCAGGCGTCATTAGGTCTTGCAGGTAGTTTTGCTAGCAAAACGAGGTGGAATAATGTCTCCCTTGAGGTTCCACCGCAGGCCCGCCGAGCACTGGACCTCGACATCTCTGGGACGTACACACTCCTTCCAAAGTGCGGACAAGCCATGAGCTCGTTACACGTCAAAACGTCCAACGAAGAGACGCAATCTGCGCTCTACTTCTTTTTCGATCCATCGCGCTGCGGTGAGCCTTCGGATGATCGATACGTGTTTTCAACGTCTATCGAGCGCCTCGACTACACCATGGAACGCGATATCATCGCGTCGATTGATCCCAAGTGGCGCGAGTCCGACAAGGTCAACGAATCAGTCGCATTGACTGTGAATGGAGGCTGGATTGCGTGCACAGCCGCACGACTTACACCGATTGGAGGGGGGGATATTGGTGTGACTGATAACGAAGCGCGCCGAGATGAGGCAAGGTACTCGATTCCGGTCTCAGCGCGTAAAGTCTCCTCGGCCACCGACTCGTGCGAGCATTCAGTCGCTCTTCTTTCGGTTGACGTACCATTGCACGCGGAGCGGGCAGAAAGTATGTGGCTCTCTAAAGAGTGGCAAGAGGTCGATCTTCTCCATCACGGTAACGCAACTTTTGCCAACTTGGCTTGGATAACGGAGCGATTACCACTCCTCAATCATTTTTCATCATGGAACCGACTCAAGGACGTGGATGTCAGTAACCTGCTTGATGCCTCGCTGACAACATCAGATCGCAGGCTCAGCTTGCCAGACATGTGCACCGCTCCCTCCTACCATCCATTGGATCAAGCAGGCGGGCAAACTCAACAAAAATGGAAATAAGACTAAGAGCACGATTGTCGCGTTTGAGGACCGCTTTGAAGCTGGTCGTTACGAGCATGTGAGTGTACAGCAGCGAGTCGCACTTAACGAAAGGCTCTAAAGAACCGGCCCTCACCGTTCGATGTCCAACTCCGACACCTGAATGGCACTGGCTCCTTTCGTATCGGCCTGAACTACATGTCTTTGGTCCACCGTGCTCTCTCACGGCTGCCGCGTAGTGACGCCAAGGGCAGTGTAAGACTGTCATGGCGATTGACCCCGGGTCAGGTTGCGGACGTCCCCAAACCGCGCCGAGTATTTACGCTGCCTTCCAACAAGAGCGATCCAGAATACCCTCAGCCACCCGCATTCAAACTCCCGTTGCGCAAGGAGCAGCGGCGGTCATTGTGGTGGATGCTTCAGCGGGAGCGAGCCGAAGGCATGAACCACACCTTCATCGAGGAGGAGATATCCGAGGCCCTTCTGCCTTCGCTTGGCTGGCGCGCCGAAGGCAAAGCAGAACGCCCAGTCATGGTTCGAGGCGGGGTTATTGCAGACCAAGTCGGCTACGGCAAGACGATCATCTCGCTGGCACTGGCCGCAGAAACCAAGGATGAGGATGCTCCGGGACCAGCTCCTGACGCCCTCATCGACCTGAAAGCGACCCTTATCGTCGTCCCCGGTCATCTAAGCAAACAATGGCCAAGTGAGATTACCCGTTTTACTGGGGACTTCTTCAACCTCATCATCATTCAGAACCTCAAAGACCTTCAAGCCAGGAGTGTCGCCGAGCTTAGCAAAGCCGACATCATCGTTGCGGCATCCGAAGTATTCGAGTCAGATGCGTACTGGCATCGGTTTGAGTATCTCTCTGCGCAACCTGAGGAGTGGCTCCACGACCTGAACGGTGGACGGTTCTTCGCAGACCGACTAGATTCAGCGTTGCAGACGCTCCAAGAGCAGACCGCTGTCCTTCAACACGAGGGCGCTTCAGCTGCGCAGGTCAATATGAAGGTGCTTCACCGTCGCGCTGAAGCCGAGGCCGAGAGCCGAAAGGACGAAATGAGGGCCGCCAACTTCGGAAAGCGTCTCAAAGGTGCCGCTTACCGTGACAAGTATGATGACCAGCCACTCAAGAAGAAGTCAAAGGTAACGAGCGCCACTCCATGGGACGTGGTCGAGCAGGACCCAGAAGCACTTGACGTTTCAATCCCAAAGCCAACGTTCCGCGAAGCGCAGGGCCTAGAGTCCTTGGGGAGCGCAACCGTGCAGAAAGACTTCCGCCTGCTGCGGACTCCGGTCCTTCACATGTTTAGGTACGGTCAGCATGAAGTTCCTTATGCTGACTAGCAAGATTCCGCCGCGTCATTGCAGATGAGTTCACCTACCTCGAAAACCGTACTCTCGCGGCTGTACTACGCCTGTCTTCGTGCTACAAATGGGTGCTTTCCGGCACCCCACCAGTTAATGACTTCCCTGCCATTCGCCGTATTGCTGCATTCATGGGCATCCATCTGGGCGTCGAGGATGATGCTGAGGGTGACAGTGCTCATAAGAAAGCGAGGGCGAAAGAGCAAACGGCGGCGGAGAAGTTTCACGCTTTCCGGGAGACTCACTCGTCATCGTGGCATGAACGACGAGATGATCTTGCTCAAGAATTCCTTGACAAGTTTGTTCGACAGAATGTGGCGGAAATCGAAGACATCCCAACAGTTGAACACATTCACACCTTCAAGCTTCCGGCTTCTGAAGGCGCGGTGTACTTGGAGCTGGAGCATCATCTCCAAGCCCTGGAGATGCAAGCGTAGGCGGCCATCCCTGTAGCTTTCACTGACAATAGGCGGAAGGAGATCAAACACAAGGATGTCACTCAAGGAGATCGGAACGCTCGACTAGAAGAAGCGCTTATCGATTCCAAGACAGCAGAAGAGGCACTCTTGAAGCGTTGCTGCCATTTCACCCTGGACCTCAACGACAGGAAACGCGACGCCAAGTCTGCACGCGAAGCGTGTGAGCATATTTCAACCGCGCGACGCAAGCAATTGGTCGGTTGCGAGGAGGACCTCCGCAAGACTATCAACATCGCTCTCGGGATGCAGGCAGCGATAAGGAAAAATGGTGGATTCGACAAGGGGGAAGCTCAACCGTTCCGCGATTGGGCTATTCAAGCTTTTGACGAAGCCAAGCATCAGGGCGATTCCGAGGCTGCGCAACGGCTCATCGAAGTTCTGAAGAAGTGTGGATTTAAAACGGCAGCACTCCCCGATGCTCCCGCTGATGGCAAAATCCCATCCATTCCCGCAAAAGTAAAGGTTGGCGAGTACAAATGGGACCTTCGTGAGCAGACTCACCTCCTTCGCCGCTTGTCCAAGGAACTCGTAGCTCGCGTACGGTCCCTCCGCTTCTTCGAGGTTGTGCGTAAGCTCCAGCACAACGGTGCTGAGGCTGAGACCGTCCTGCGTGACTCGGAGTGTGGGCACTATCCCTGCGTATCAAAGAAGGTCTCTATGGCGGTGCTCAGCTGCTGTGGCCATGTTTCTTGCCATGCGTGCATGGTAGAGGCGGTCAACCATCAGCGTTGTGTTAAGGGCAACGCTTGCCATGCTGCAGTCCGCCACACCAATATCGTCAAGGTATCGTCGCTGGGTATTGAGGGCGAGCTGTCGTCCGGCCGCTATGGCGCTAAGCTTCTCCATCTTGTCAACCTCATCAAGAAGATCCCGAAGACTGAACGGGTCTTGGTCTTCATACAATGGGACGACCTCGTGCCTAAGATCGCAGGCGCGCTTGCCGCTGCGGGCATTACCCATTCACAGCTTACAGGGGCTGTTAAGTCCCGGGCAAACACTCTGGACCGCTTCCAGTCGTCAAGCATCGACGCCCCTCGCGTGCTCCTACTCAAGGTCAATGACGCCTCGGCGTCCGGTTCCAACCTCACAACAGCAAATCACGTAATCTTTCTCGGCCCCCTCTTCGCTCCGACTCTACTCAACTATCGAACAACAGAAACCCAGGCAATTGGGCGAATTCGTCGCTTCGGCCAACAGCGTACTGTTCATATTCATCGTCTTCTTGCTCAGCAAACCATCGACCAGACGATGTTTGAAGAACGATCGAAAGAACTGCGTGTGAAGACCGACCACATTGACCCTCCCCGGGCTGACTATGTTCCATGATGGAGGGGAGTCCGAAGAGTCGCGCAAAGTTCTCGATAGCCCGCTCATAAGTGGCACCGCTCACTTTGCATGCCTTTGAGCGACTATCGCTCCGTACGGATGCTGAGACTGGCAATACTGTTGACTCCATCGCTATACTGGTCGGCGCATGAGACGAATGAGAGGCATAAAATATGCATGTAGAACAATGGAGAACTAAGGGTGCAGGGGAAGGATGAAGAGGGAGGATGAGGTAATAATCTGCAGTTACGTCCTGAACATTGGGCAGCTGTCGCTGAGCTACCAAGGGAGCATTCCGAAACAACCCCCCGTTAATGATGTTTGACCAGGTCACGGAGGTGGGGGACGTTCACGCGAAAAAGCGATTCGCGACGCTGTTGCTTGACGGAGGGGCAATTGGGAGGTGGGGAAAAACAAGTCAATGGGTTGCTGTGTTGGACGCTGGAATGATGCTCATCGGAAATTGCTTGATGCGTAATCGTGGAGATTACGCCGGGGTTTTCAAGAGAGAGCGCGGTAGACACGGGAGATACGAGGGGGGTGTTCTGAGTATCCTGCTTGAAGAGGGCTCTACCCACTTCACCCATCACGCGGAGAACTTGATCTGCCCCCCAGGCCTCGCGCCTGTCATCGTCGGACGAGGTTTGAGTACCGGCGGGCGTGATAAGAACAGCCTCAATATTTATCGTGCTGTTGAGAAGTCCTTGTGCGAGCTCTCCGTATGCGCTCCGCACTCGGCTGAGCCACTGGCGTCCAAACTTCCTGGTAGTCTGACTAAAGAACATATCCCGCTGGGCAAGCGTTTCTTGGTACGCATCCAAGCTCATGACAGATTGAAACAGGTCAGGAAAGATGAAATAGTCCAGGCCCCTGCGGTCTGGGATAAGTGTATTGGGCGAAAGCGCGCGTGGGCTGAACAATCGAACCAGACCTTGAAGCTCGGGCAACGACGAGTGCCGGGCAATTGGAACCTCCTTATCTGTCAGTACGACAGCAGCATCACTATACACACAATATTCAAGGGCCATTCCCCCTCCCCCAGTGCAGCCTGGCGAAGCTGATTTAGAAATGCCTCTTGGCGCACATCCCAAGCTGCGGCCTTCACCTCTACCAGGTCAACTTGAATGATAAGTTTACCAACGCTGTTGAGAGAATTGCAGGGTTCGCAGCGATTGAACCTGTCGCAAGCGTGAAAACGGGTCGAATGTTCATCGTCAGTGGTGCAGCGGAAAAGAAATGGGTCGTTTTGAACTGCTCCATAAATGCTGCGTTTGTAGCGATCCACATGAACCTTGACGTTAGGATGAGATGCAGATTATAGTGACTTACCCGGGAGTTGAAGCGCCGTGCAACCTCCTTCACCACATCTTCCCAGCCGAAACACCATGCATTGATGAAGAATACCGCTTCGGGAGGATAGAGGCTGATCTGGGCAAGCAGTGCCTCGATTACCGGTTCCTGTAATATAAGCTCCAAGTTGATGGCAAACAAGTCACATACTTTGTCAGGCATATCTCCGGTACCGAGCCTTCTTCGTCAGCAAGACCCCCAAGTACACACGAACAAAGCACTTGTGTCGATGTAGATCCGGTCAAGGCGCCTTAGTGGTGAGGAACATGCTGGTGTCGCGAGCACTTTGGACTGCGAAGCAAAGAACTCCTGGAGCTGTGGAACCCGTCGAAGCGTGCGAAGGAATGTGCGGTCCGCTCGTACGTCGCCTGTGTGCAAAACCGCCCTCGTAGGGGATGTGATAAGAAACCTTGTGGTTAATGGTATTATCTAGAAGTACACCTACATCGAGGAACCAGGGCAATGGTTTGCGTCCAAAAGCGTGATGCATACTTGTTCAATGCAGAGGTCATATACTTTGGATTCTCCGGGATTGAGTGTCTCCTTCAATATCAGCACAGGAGGGTCTGTAAACGGGATCAGTTCTCACAATGTAGTCCAAAACGCCGTGCTCTGTCTGCCTGGCACACAAGCCCTCGTATTTACGTTTCTTGAGCTCTCGGATTCCATGATGGACGTGATGGCGGTCCACCTCAGACTCAAGACGCAGGAGCATGCGCTTCGTATCTGGAGAACAGATAATCTTGCCTGTGAAGTCGTTGCTGAGACCAATTAGATGGTCTGAGTGGACATGAGTCAGAAGGTAAAGCTGGGCATGGGGCGCCTGACGCGGCCCATAGCCGGATAACGAAGTGGGCGAAGGCAGGATCCAAGGAGGTTCATGGGCTCGTGGTGGTGGAGTAAACGAGTCAACGCGAATATAAGGGAACTCGAGAAGGTGTCCGTCTGGAGTATTGTCAGTAACCCCTGGGGAGGGCTGGTGATAGACAATGAAGACAACTGGGACAACTGGGAAAAGGAATATTGAATACGAGGGTAACATACGGTAGAGTCCAGCCATACTGCAGCTGTCAGTGGCTTTTGGAATCGGAGGTGGGTCGCAGCGAAAGCTGTTGGCGCTCCCGAGAAGATTGAACCAGTATTAGTTGAAGCAAAAGTCAAAACAAAGTGGAGTGGAGTCAAGAATCAGGAAACAGGTGAGATGGGGTGAGAAGATATCGGAAGAGAGGAGGAGAGTAGCAGTGTGGGGTTGTAACGGGTTGACTCAACCAGGCCGCCAACGCCAACGGTGGTGGTCAACCTCCACCTCCACCTCCACCTCCACCTCCGCCTTCATGTGCACGGACAATGCCTTGAACTCCGTTTCCACGCCCTTTTGCACGTCTCACGAGGTGCAACGATGACCAGAACACCACTACGGCCACTAGGCCACTACACCACTTCGTGTGATCGTGTGATCGTGTGATCGTGTGATCGCGCGGTGCGTGAGGGGCACACTTGTCCCACTTTGCGATGCCAATGTTTCATCTCAAGTCTTCACATATCAAGTACTACTAAACAACAAAACAAACAACACGGGATGTGAGGACAAGTCCGTCCTAATGTATATGGGTACTCTAATCTAGTGATTCGCAGCAAGCGCTGCATTGCCCCAACTCAACTGATCGTTGCAACCGCAGACACCTAGAAGGTGGACCAGTCAAGATCACGCTCTCGCTCCTGTGGAATCCGGGAGCCAGTCTCACTGCTGTTCTGAAGAGAGAAACCAGAAGAGTCAGCCTCCTCATTGGATTCTACGTCGCTCGTCACAGGCGTGGAAACCCACATCCGGCGCTGGCGAATCTGACGCTGAAGCTGCTTCTCCCGAGCAGATCGTCGTTCACTCAGACTGGGTGCGAACAGAGGCCCGACTGCGGGTTGGGCTGATCCAGCCGCAGGGCGTTTACCGTGCGATGGCTGCACCGCAAGCGGATACAGTGAGAGAATGCCAGAGCGATCCATCCACTCCTCAATTGGTGCAAGGCGGGGCTCGAGCTCAGTGAGAGCGGTGTGGGAAAGCGAGCGGTTAATTGGTCTCGCAGGACATAGTTGGGGACTGGTGAGAAGCTCGTCGCGCATGTCGATCGTCGAACTGAATGAGCTGGTGAGACTTGGAGCGGTTTCACTCGGAAAGTCATCCTCGGTAGCTGCAGCTGCACAGCACCTGTCGCAAACACGGAGCGGACGAACGAGAATCTGGCCCTTTCGGCTTGTTGTTTGTAGCTGAAGGCGGCCAGCAGAGTGGTGGGCACAGAAGATTAGGCCGCAGAGACGACAGTGGTGGCGTCGTGGACCAAATGGAATTGTGGTCCGGCAGAACATGGTCGAGCAGAAAGGATGACTGCAGAGTGCCGTGTCCTCGTCGCGCTTCTAGTCAGCAACTGCTAGCCAAAGATCAGCTCCGTGTACCCACCTGCCACTCATTCTTAGGTTTCGCCACGAGGACAGTTGGATCGGCGGACCGCATACCGGCAGAGCACGCAACATGCTCGAGGCTGGTGCTGGCAACGGACAAAACCGTGGAGGACGTCCGAATCTCTGGCGTCCCCAGGCGAGGGGGGCCTTCACGGCGGCCCCCACACGTTTGAGCGTCGACTTTCATGCTTGGGGGAACTGGGGCTGGGCAGAATGTGACAGAAGATGGTGATGCTAAGGGATCGTCAATACCTTCCTTGTTTACTTGAGACAAACAACATGACGTACAGCACACTGAATCGCCGCGTCCGGCGTCAACATAATCTTGGACGACCACTTCGAGGTTGGGCCGATCTTTTGACATCTTGGGCTGAACAGGGCGGCACCGATGGAGAAGGGAGGCACCGAGAGGAGATGACTGAACCATGGCGCGAGGAGGAAAGAAGTTGAAGTAGAGGAGGTCTCTTGATTATCACACTGAAAAGGGGGGTTGGTGCTCAAACAGCTGAGGACGATGAACAGGAGGGGTGACAGGCCGTGTGTACTTAGTAGTAGTAGTGAGTGGTCTTATGTTGCTGTTGCAAGAAGTGGGGGAGGGGAAACGAGGACGAGTAGGCGACATGCCATTTGTGCTCACGCCTCCAAACACCTCCTACAGTCACCTTGCTTCTCTCCCCTCAGGAGATGTTGGAGAGTGCTGTGGAGAGGCGGGATACCGTCGTTGGCGGTGAAATGTCCGAAAAGCGCTCCTCACCGCTCCGCAGAGCTGCTGACCTCGTTCCGGTAACCCCTGCAGGAACCTGGCTTAAACTATGGAGGCAACCCTTGTCTTGCCCTTTAGGAGCATGTGCTTGCTCGAAGTAATTGTGGAGCTGAGCCACACCTCGGGCTCCACAGGGCAGGTTATCGAACCTAGTTTCAAGCTCAGGCCAAAGTTCCGCAACCAACAGCAAGCCAGATCCACCACATCGGGTCTGGTCCTGGTCCGAAGTGTTTGCCCGGTTGCAGGCGGAGGCATTGAACATTTGGAGCTGGTGGCGTCCTCGCTTCGGCTTTATCCCTAATGAGACGCCACGCACCCTCCCGCCCCCCCCCTTCCGGGTTACTGCTCATTAGGGATTTGGTGTCCAAAGAAAACGCAGAACTAGTGAATGCAGCGGTCCAACCCTGGGCCAGCATTGCCGCCGGTCCGCCAGATCCCGCTGAACTTTGGATCGAGAGCCAGCACTGCCCACTCACAACTGATCGCGTTGCAAATGAAGTATGAATCAGCCTGCAACGTCGACGCCTTCTGCTTGGCAGGCAGATGTCAGTGAAAGGTGTCGGAAAGCACATACGCATCCAATAATGCATTGATAAGGGGCGCACAGCCACCGCCTGAAGTTGCACCTGAATACATATTGCTTAAGCACTCTCCTCCGCAGCCGGTTGGCGTGCTGCAGCACCACCCACTCTCTGTCCGGATAGGGGTATGCCCCCACACAAGAGGTCTACAGATCAGGTCCACGGAGACGGATCGGAGGGTGCCTGCGGCCAGGAGACCACTCCAGCTCAGCTGGAGTGGTGTCGGAACTGAGCCGGTCTCCACCGCCTGGCAGGATTCGTAAACTCTATGCCCCGAGAGTGAGGGCCTAAGTCCACTGGCACCTGAATGTGCTCTAGTGGAGTTTCGTCTCGCAGCGCTGGCCTTGGTAAAGAGTCACCCAGCAGGGCCAGGCGACATCGGTGGCCGCCAAGAGTCACCCAGCAGGGCCAGGCGACATCGGTGGCCGCCAAAGGTATGTAATTGAGAGCGGTTACCGACGGTTTTGATGGTTGGCCGTCTGACGCACGACGTCTTCACCTGCTTTGGTATACGTGACGTACCATACTGTCTGTAAATCCGTGCAGGATCTGGTGGGGCATTGCATCGCCGACATCTGATTATTGACCTTCAACCGTCCGATCGCCATAATTGCAGATTTCAAAGCGGATGGACCCATTTTGGTCCAGACTACCGCCGCAGATCGGCGCACTGCCAGATACCGACTTATCTATGCGACCGGATCGGCATGAGGGGTATCATATTCGATAAACGGAATGACGAACTGCAGCTTCAGAAGTTCAGCCATGCAGAGTCCCATTAGATTCAAGCAACCAACGAAGAATGCTGTGCAGCATGTGTGGCAAGCATTAGATACTCGTGACGGAATCCTCTAATGATTGATAGACCATTAACTTGACTAACGAACTCAAATGCCTCCACGGCGCTTGACAAACATCTGAGAGCGTTAGAGTGATCTCTGCAGACATGTCTTACCTCCAAGTCATCCTTTGTGGCAACGGCCAACACCCAATTGCGCTCAGCGTCGGTGACTTTTGTCAGTGTCATAAATGGTAACAGAGAACAGAGAACCCACCTAGCGCGAAGTCAGTACCGCTGGTCAGGAAGAAGCTTTCCAACGACTCAAGAGGTGTGTCCGGAGTGATTACAGAGTATGGGTGGCGCCTCGACGCCTTGGGAAAGTGTGTCATGTGTGAAGCTTACCGTCAGCTGGACACTCGCTGGGCAAAGAAAGAAAGATATGTATTTCCATGACACAGAACGGAGCGTCGCGGCCATGGCACGCTACGCTCGGACCACCGTCATCGTTTGACGTTCATTGACACACATTCAACTCACAAATGAGGTCAGTTTCAACTGCCTGGCCTCCTTCAAACTTGCGCTTGATAGCTGGCACGTTTAGGTAACCGATGGGACGACGGTTGTTGTTCAGGACACTGGGAGCGTCAGGTGTGCCACCAAGGTCAAGCAAGCGCAGACGGCACAGGCCGCGGACGTACGGAAGTTGGTCGAACTCGCGCTCGTAAGCCGCTTCAAGAGCGAGCGACAAAGGAGCATCTCTGGGTACACAGAATGCGGGGGGCAGCTGGAGGTCCTGCATCAAGTCAGCATGAGAGTTTGGGAATGAGTAAGTTCGCAGGACCAGAAATTACCTCGACGACGGCCCCCCGGTACTTTGCTCCACTTGCGACAGTGGCTGTTGGAGTTGTTTCTCTGTCAGCCATGGCAGCTCAATGTGATTTATTGGTTCTGGCTGGACAGACTGGACAAACTGGCCAGGAGAAGAGTTTGTTGACGACAAACGTAGTTGGGGGTTGGACGGTTGAATGTTTCAACAAAATAATAATGATATGCTATTTGTCGTGTCGGCGTGTCATCCGCGTGTTATGTCTCTCATGCTACGAGCCTGAGCCTGCCACGTGCGTTTATGCGGAGACTCCGCATTATTGATTTGTTGAAGAGTCATAGTATAGGATAATACCCACATAGGCCAACCCTTGGCCCACTCCCCCCCCCATACCCCGCCCCATCCTACGGTATGTGCACCCGGCACCCTTGGTCGCTGTGCATGACTGGTAGGCAGATAGCTGCTACTGGAGGCAGCTTCGACAGCTAGGCAGAGGCAGATACATTGTCAGATAGGCAGATAGGCAGCAATTGGCAGGCGATTACGCCTCTCATCCGCCGGTTAATCCAGCCGCCAGCCGGCCATTTCGCCCCGGACATGCGGACAACCTAGCCAGCCCAGCCCAGACCAACTCACTGTACAGAACTCCTCCTTGAGAGGGGAGGGACAGTAGCCACCGCGTCGAGCCAGTCACGCTAACCGGCCCTCCGCTTGCATCATCAACACATCCACCTATCTATCTCTCCCATCGGCCAACCACTTGTCGTCGCTGACATCTATCCATCCCATATGCCAGCAAGGATGAGTGTCACTAGTCTCCCCTCACAATCATTCCCGCAGGCACATAGGCGGCGCCTCTTCATCCTCCTAGCAGTAGCCATTGCTGTCTTGCGAACTTCCCAGTTCCCCACACCCGTCGCAGTGCGCGATGCCATCACACTCAAGGCTTGGCGTGAGGCCCGCAAACATCGTCTCAAGGAGCGCCGACGGCGCGAACGGGAAACCCCTCTGTGTGTTCATTCTCGCTAGACTAGCAGGATAAACTGACGTTAAGCAATACCCCGGCATTGGAGAAGAAGATGGTTGATCTGGTGCGCTTAACCAACCGTGTCCACTGTTTGACTGTTGTTTGCTAACACAAGTATATCACTGATCCATCTGGATCGAGGACTCTTCTTGTACCTCACCGTGGTCGCATTTCCAAAGTCCGCATCACGCCCACTCCTTTGGAGCTCTATGCGCAGAACCGCAAGCTCTTTCCGCCTTTACGGTCGGGGGAGAAGCTCGGCGTCAACAAGCGGTTCTGGCAAATGCTTCGCGCTGTGCTGACTGTGGCCTTCCCAAGGTGGGCATCCATCTTGAACACTGGATATCGTTTCACACCAGTTCAGCGCTTACACAACAGCAAGACTGGCAAGGAAGCATTCCTTCTTCTGCTCCACACGTTCTTTCTCGTGGCGCGTACTTACCTGAGTGTCTTAGTGGCTCGTTTAGACGGCCGCATCGTTAGGGCTCTCGTGAGTTGTGATGTATAGACGCAAAGCTCACAGAAGGTTTCCGCCAATGGTAAAGACTTCCTCCGAGGCCTTGGTTGGTGGTTTGTCCTCGCTCTCCCCAGCACATACACGAACTCGATGGTGAGGCCACTGACGCACTGCCACGAGCTGCTGCTGACGATCAGATTCGCTATCTGGAGCACAAAATCGCTTTGGCTTTCAGGACCAACCTCACCCGATACATTCATGACATTTACCTGTATGCGTCTCCTGGTGTACGCGTCACTTACGTATAGCAACCAGAATCTGAACTACTACAAGTTCGGGCTGGGTTTGGGTGTCACGACAGGCGCCCCAGAGACGAAGAACATGGCAGACGGCAAGAAGGGGGAGACGGCGGACGCAGCAGCAGGCGGTGCCGACCAGTATGTTTCTCCTGCTCCAGAATATTGACACTGACGCTAGACTTATCACTACTGACCTTGCTCGGTTCTGCGATACCCTTGCGGCTTTATAGTTCGTGGATTCCGACGACGTTTGTGGCTGACTGATAGTGGCAACATGGGGAAACCCTTCCTGGACATGGTGATTTTCACCTCTCAGCTTGCAGCGTCTCTCGGTCCCGTTGGCACTGCTGGTCTCTTCGCGCAGTACTACTTTACAGCCTGGGTCCTGAAGAAGGCCACACCTGCCTTTGGGCGCATGGCTACAACAGAGGCTCGTCTGGAAGGCGAGTATCGTACAGGGCTCGGCCGGGTCGGCCGCGACAGTGAAGAGATCGCGTAGGTACCGAGGTCTAAGAGTGATCTGACTGTTGAGCTTTTACGACGGTGGTAGACGAGAACTAGGAATTCTCTGGAAAACGTACCGAAAGCTCACCGAACATATTCACACCGTTTTTAAAGTTCGCATTCCCTATGGGTAAGCATCCGTTTTGCGGGCTCTGTTGACCGCGATAAGCATGACCGAAGATTTCGTTATCAAGTACTTCTGGTCTGCAGTTGGTTACGGCCTCATGTCGGTCCCGGTATTCTTTCCCGTTGCTCGTCACGTGTCGGCACCTGGTCAAGCGGGCCACAATGATCACAACGACGTCGCGTCCCGCACAGAGAGTACGCTGGATGGTAAAGAGGACGCTGACAACAGGCTATGTCTCGAACCGACGTCTACTGTTATCTCTAGGTGACGCAGGTGGTCGCCTTATGTATTCAGGCAAGGAGCTGGCGGAGCTCTCGGGCTACACCAGCCGTGTCTATTCGCTGTTGGCCTCGTTGCATGCCTTAGACAACAACGAATACCCCAAACACTCTCGACCTACAGGTCTCGCGTCCAATGAGGTGAGTTGTTCGTTCTTCCGCTTTCACGATGGGTCTAACTCTCAGCCATTCTACGACCTGGGGAACGTGCGAGGCTCTGTTGTTATTGGACCCAGGCATGTGCTGCTCAAGGGTGTACCAATTGTTGCCCCCGCCGGCGGCGCAGCTGGTGCTGAACGTGGGGGTGAGGAGCTTATCCACAGCTTGGATCTCCGCGTTGAAAAGGGACAACACACTCTCATCACTGGTGCAAAGTACGTCAGCTGAGAGGATAAACGGTGACAGACAATGCTGATCGACAGTGGTTCTGGAAAGACTTCCATCGCCCGCGTCATCGGCGAGCTCTGGCCAACCTGGTCGGGCTTGCTTGAACGGCCAACGCAGGGCGAAGGCGGTATTTTCTTCCTTCCCCAAAAACCGTACCTTAGCATTGGCAGCCTTCGCGATCAGTAAGTTTTGACCCTACTGTGTGCTGACTTTCAGGGTAATCTAGTGTGTTTGGTTCCTACCTCGGGTTCGTTGGCGCGCTGGAGCTTACTAGCAGCCCTCACACATACGCCGAGATGAAGGCAAATGGTAGGACCGACAGCGAGCTCATGAACATTCTCGAGCACGTTCACCTTGCGTATTTGCCAGCACGCGAAGGTGGCTGGGAAACTCGGAAGGAATGGAAAGATGTGCTCTCTGGCGGCGAGAAACAACGAATGGGCATGGCGCGTCTCTTGTATGGCTGACCCGGTGTGCTGTGCGCTGACTAGGAGTTACCATCGGCCTGCCTACGGTGTTCTCGACGAATGCACCTCGGCTGTATCCGCTGATGTGGAAGGTCTCATGTACGAGCACGCCAAGTCTATTGGGATTACTCTCATTACCATCTCGTGCGCTATAGCAATGGAACGAGGCTGACTGAGCAGGACCCGGGCGTCACTGCTGAAGTACCACAATCGCCACCTCCGACTTGGCGAGCCAACACTGGCACCGTCGCTGTCGACAGTCAACCTGCAAGCCATTGTTGGCTCGCCGTCGACGCCGCTTGCATCCCAGGGGTGGCAGCTGACTCAGCTGGCATCGAACACTGCTGAGGAGAAGCTCGAGTTGAACAAGGAAATCGAGCGTCTGGAGCGGGTGTTGAATGTCGAAGTAGGGCAGTGGCAGCAACGTCTTGAACAAGTCAACAAGGAGCTCCGCGGCGGTCGTTGAACAATGGCTGCCCATCGGTAGGCAAACTTGCATTGTGAAGGTACACTTGAAGGAATTAGATGCATTAAAATTTGCGGAACCTGCCCTAAACGGCTATGGGTTTATTGTGACCTCCCCAATATATTTGCCCGATATGACCTCACGGTGAACGTCGACGAAAGTCCAACCAGAGACTGACTGCGAGTCTTCCACTGTCTCGATGCCGATGCCAGACAGAAGGCGTCCTGGGCATGAGAAATGTGCACTAACGCTGCTTGGTGAAAGCCGACCATCGGCGATGAAACGAGCAATAATCTTGTGGTCGACGCCCTCTTGCGCAGCCACTCGGTATGTAATGGCCCGGCTTCGGTCTGCTCCCTGTGTCCAGATCCCTGTGACAGGCTTGGACTGCGTCGTGTTGATTGGTGGGTCCTGAGGGAAGAGAACGGAAAGATTGATATCGGAGACGCCTTGATTGGGATAAACGCGATAATGAAGAATCATACGCGTCTCGGCATCCTTGACTTGGAACGCCGGGTTGACGACAACCGGAATAATGGCACCATCGGTGGTCTCTGGGATGACTACGTGATAGCGGAACAGGACAGGACCGGCCGCATTCGATGGGTCCTCCAACGCTGCCGTCGCTTGCGCAAGCTTGTCAGTGTCGAGATAATATTCCCCTGGGCAATCCGGCACTTGTGCAAGGAATACGGGGTTTGGCGCGATCGACTCCAGCGCATCGAACTCGGTTAAGCGTATATGGATGGCCGAACCTGTTGGTGGCAATTGCTGGGATGGTGTGGGAGCAAGCGACAGCCGGATCTCCCCGGTGACCATAGTGCGCTGCACCTGGTTCTGACGCATCAAGGCGTGGACGGTCTCGGTGATACTTGCACGCAGACCCGAGATCGCGGCTGAAGCCAACATGGTGGTGGTTGTCGAGGCCGTGGTTTCACTTTCGGTGCCTTGCGGCGCACCTCCGTCGCGCTGCGGTGGTGGTGCCATAGCTGCCACGCCGTTCGCGTCACCGTGAGGCGACACAATAGGAGCACCACTCGTCGCTGCTCCACTCACCACACCAAGGGCGGCTTCTCCAGGAGCGGCCATGCCACCGCGCTCCAAGGGTAGAGTCTCCAGATTTATACCCCCAGGAGGTTCGTCAGCGCTAGGAGAAGAGGTTGCCGCTGCGAGGCCGGGAGAATCGAAGGGGTTTCGGGAGGAGACGCTGGCTGCAGAGCGTCTTCGGGTGATATCCTGCTTTGGAGTGAGAGTGGATTCGTCCGCGAGCTGTTCTTCGTCTCCCATTCTGGCCAACGCAGCCATGTGGACAGCGGGGACTGGCCCGCTCTCGGCCGTCGAAGTCTGCATGGTGTGCCGGGCTTCTCGGCGGCCACGTGCAATCGTCGACCGTCGCGTTGGCGGCTGAGGCGTCATGGAGAGGGTCTGTTGCATCTTTACGAGGGCGGCGTTGCGCGCCTCCTCACTCTCTTGAATAGGAGTAGGCGCCATCGCTAAGTTAAGGCGCGGCGCTGTGTCTCCGGGAGCGGTTGTTGGGCTGCCGCTTCGAGAGCCTTGCAACTGGACAGGCGAGGAACTTCGCTGGGTTGCGAATACGGCGGAGGGCAACGCAACACCTGGAACTCCTCCACTTGCTCCGGCGGCAGATGATAACTCGCGGCTCGTAATCTCCTCACTGGGCTCATCCCAAGGATTCTTGTGGCGATCAGCAGGCGCAATCGTGTAGCCTTCTGCGTCCACAAGAGGCGGCTGATATTGGTCAATGACATTCAATGCAATGACGTACCGCCTGCCTGTTCATGCTCGGTTCACGTTGGGTACTAGGTCGCTCGGGGATGGGTTCAGGCTTCTCGCGCACAGGCGTAGAGAGTTGTCGCTCACTGGCGCCTTCGCCAACTGGCTCGAAACCGCTCTCGCTCGTCGGGCGGCGACCACTGCGAACTGAAGCAGCTTCGCTGCCGCTCCTCTGACGACCAACAGCTGTCGCCTTTCGGCTCAGCATGGACTTGAAGCCCCCAAAAGCACCTCCCCCACCGCCAGTCGAGACATTGGAAGTCGACCCATTTGCCTTGAGCATGCGTGGCGTCAAGTCTGATGTGGCCGTGCCCGTCGTCTGGGCTGACATGCGACGGGGTGCTGAGAGTCAGCACAGGCAGGGAGATGGAACTTACGAGTATTGGACCCTGCAGTTATGCCGCTTGGCATTGACTGGGTCGATGGTCTACCCCCAGCTGATACACCTAACCGAAGGCCCACAGCCACGACCTCTTCTTGAGGCTCCCAGGCTAGGATTTTGGCCGCTGCCTGCTCAGCGCGCTCACCATCTCGCGTCGCCATGTCTGCGCGAGCGGTTGCCCATCGAACGCAGACCTCTTTGAGGCTGCGAAGACGTTCCTCGTCAAGCCGTTGGAACGTGGCGAAGACCATAGGAGTGAGAGATGCGATGGTACCGTTCACTTGGCCAAGCTCAGCTTGTAACTCTGTAGTCTTGGCCGAGGTCTTAGACTTGTGCAAAGCCTTCTCCAATTTCGCAGAGACTTTATCGTGGTCTTTCAAAGCGCGGTCGAGCGAGCTCTCCTGATCGTGAACACGGCGCCACGCGACAACCTTGTTGGGGAGATCGCGTATCGGGCCCTCAAAGTCAGCTTTGAGGGTGGAAGCCAGTGTGGAATGAGCCGAGGCGGTCTAACTGTCAGTCATTGCCGGCTCTATCATCTCAACGCACTTCCTGGATATCGGACAGCACAGCGTCCCACAACTTGTTCTCACCACCGATTCGATCCCACTCAGTGCCATTCTTCCCGAGGAGCTGACCTGCGTCTGCGGAGCGCGCCAGCTTGCCGAGTTTAGCAGCATATTCCTGCTCGATCAAAGCACGTTCGCGGAAGAGCTCTGAGAGAGCATGGACGTGCGTTGAGGAAGCCTGGAGTCGACGTTGGAGAGAATTTAGGAGCGGCCTTGGGTTGGCCGATTGAAACTCTTTACTCCAGGTGTCCTCCGGAAGAGCCTCGCCCATTATGGCAGATGCAAATATGGATGTGGATGCAGTGTGTAGACTGTTCCTGGCAGTCTTGATGCTGATGTTGAAGTTGAAGTTGATGTGTCCCAAAGGATGAGAGTTCAGGTGGTCGGCGAACGGCTGGAATGTCAATGGAGGGTGGGCAAGGATGATTGATAGTAGTCGAAGGGGGATGGTTGGAATGTGAGGTGTATGAGCAGGTGCGTAGGTAGAGCAAGCCGATGGGGGAGGAGAACAAAGTTGATTCAGTAGTAGCTAGTAGCTAGCAGCTAGCAGTGGAGGACAAATGGACGAGTGGATAATGGATATGTCCGAGAGGGTTGGAGGTAAAAGTAACGAGCGAGGTGGAGAGTATGGAAACAATGACGGTAGAGAGTGATGGGGGAGTGGAGAGGAGAGCAGTAGTGGTGAAGAGAGACGCAAACAACTACTGTCCAATGTCCGTGTGGTGGCGGGGGCAGGCGAGGGGGGAAGGAAAGGGGCCCGGAGAGCGCAGGGCAGGATCAGGATCTCAGGAGGTCGAAATGGTCCATGGGCCCACCAGACACCACCTACGTAGCTCACTTCGTGAGTACCTGCTATGGCCTGCTATTACGCTAACTACTGCATACGTGCATACGTGCATACCGTATGCACACCTCTACAGTATTACAGTATTACAGTATACCTGCATAGCTGCATCCCTACTTGTCCCGGGCTCCGCCGCGCGCGCCGTTCGAGGCTTATAAAAAGCATTCAACACACGTGATTGATCACTTATTTGGTGTATTTACCGCATGTATTGAAGGGATTTAAGTCAGGAGCTGCTCGGCAGTCAGAGTGGAGGTCAGAAATCCCGGCTCCAGGTGGACATGACACAACGTTTGGTTCGCTACTGGTTATTACACGTACCGGTACTGTAATACTACTGTAATTAATACAGATGTACTGTACACACAGGCACAGCGGCAGTTCGGCCGATCGGCCGATGCTGACAGTTCCCGGGGCTCTGTGCATCCTGTGCACCCTCGTCCCTGGGCCCTCGATTCCTCCCATGATTTGCCACGCTGCCGTGAGCGCTTGAGAGAGCTCGAGAGGCCTTTGTACAATCGCCACGATGGAGGGGCCGCAAAGTGTCACACCGAGGTCTCGAGGATCGCAAGGGCCACAAGAGCCAGTAAAGGGCAAAATCTGTAAGTCCCCAGCAAAATGCTCCCCCATGCACCCTGGCGTCTTACAGCCTTACAACGTTGAGGAGATGGATGAATGGATGCAAAGCAGTGGTTGGTGGGTGTTGAAGTGGCCGGTGGACATGACTGTCTTGGTGAGTAGCTGTCGTGGTGTCGTGGTGTAGTGGTGTCGTGGTGTCGTTGTGTCTAGCTGTCGTGTCTAGCGGCGTGTGTCATGTTGTCATTGTGTCATGGCGTGGCGGTGGCGGTCGAAAGGCATCTTTAAGGCAATTGGGCAACTGGGCAACTGGGCAACCGGGCAATAATAATATCGTAATCATCAATTCAGCTGCCATCTCATCTCTACATCATCCATTTCACCCTCCACACACTCATCATCTCCACTCAACTACCTCCCTCTCTTACATCTATCCATCTATCTATCCATCTCTCTCCCTCTCGGCCATCACCACACCTGTCTATCCAGCTCCTTCACTCTACACAACCGACCCGCAAGTGCAACACCGCAACGGTCGCTCCATCCAAGATCCAACATGAAGGTTTACGCCCTCTCGCTCCTCTCCGTCACCTCCGGTACTCCGGCTCAGGCCACCGTCCTTGGTTCCTCCCAGGACCTTAGCAGTTTCTCCTTCTACCAGCGCGGTAGCGTAGGCGAGTTCATGACTTTTTTCACAAAGGTATGTTGACTACTTCCTCAACAACACAAACAATAGCAACGATCAAGCAACGGACCTGGTACTGATACCTCTTCCCCAGACCGTCGCGGAGCGTACCCCTCCCAATCAACCTTCGTCTGTTGAGGAGAATAACTACAAGGCTCATGTTTTCCGCAATGCAAGTCGCACTGCAGGCGGTCTCAGCTTGGCTGGTAAGTTTACATCTCGACAAGCGGGTGCTACGCTACCGATGGCACCCCCTTTCCTTTGCCGGCGCCCTCGTTTAGGCAGATTTATTGACATTCCCCAGCGGTCATGATTACCGACATGGAGTACCCGTATCGCCCTGCCTTCTCGCTACTCACTAAGTTGCTTGACGAGAACGCCAGCCTTTTGCAGCAGTTGCCAAACCCGTCCGCCGCCCCATCTCTCGCAGCAGCCTCTGCATCGGCATTCGGGGGCAACCCATCGCAGAACGCGGCGGGCGGTCTTCCACCTGCGCAGAAGGGCAAGCTGGAAGGAACGCTTGCGTCGTACCTCGCCAAGTACCAGGACCCCAAGCAAGCTGACACGATCATGAAGGTGCAGGCGGAGTTGGATGAGACCAAGATTGTTCTTGTGAGTAGGAATGGGTACCAGCCTCTGATCGCGATAGCACAAGACGATCGAGTCCGTACTGGAGCGGGGAGAGAAACTGGACAACCTCGTAGAGCGATCTAACGCTCTGTCTTCCCAGAGCAAAATGTTCTACAAGACAGCCAAGAAGGTGAGTTTTGCGCAACAGTTCCTCGTAGCTTGTCGTTCTCGCTCTGACATACAGCAAAACTCGTGCTGCGTTGTGATGTAGCGCACATACTGTACATATGTACATAGACCGACCTCACGCACTCATAATTTCTTTCCCCTCCCCCAATGGTTGCTAGCCCTTGATTCTCGGTTGTAAGTGTACGATCGCTTGGCATAGTTCCATTTTCCACTCGACTTCGAGGGAGTGATGCACCTTCATGATCCTTAGCCAGTTCATACAGAGTCGATCGGTCGATTGATTGCTGAGCACAGTGAGCATGCATTTTGCATGCATTGGATGCATAGTTGTCTGTGAGCTTAGAGAATGCCACCACTTGAGACGAGATTGCGGAGGCATCGTGATTGTGATGCCGGAAGGCGGAGTTCGCCTGGCAAGTCCGAATACTGAGGAATCAAAACATACAGCCCCTATGACTCCATCCACCGCTTCGTCCTCACGTCTCCAATCTCATCAATATCACCTCTTCGAATGTCTTCGCAAGGTACGAAAACTCTCATACTCATTGTTCATGGTAGACATTGATGTCCTCTCGGACAGGCCGGACGATGGGGTTGTCTTCGTGACCTCGTCGTCTCAACCCAAGGTGCATCGCAGGCGCACCTCGTTCAACCCAGAATCTGCAACTCCTTCGGCTCAAGTTTCGGACGCAACCGATCACTCCGATTCTGAGAGATCAGACGAAGATACAAACCCAAAGATGGCGTTGTCCCGCACCGAGGCAGTTGCTAGAGCTGATTCGCTGTCCACGACAATCGACATGCCATCACGCATTCAACGCGGTCACGGCACAAAGCGTCTAAGGATCAACGCCACCCAGTCTCTCCCCATTCTTTCTCCCGGCCATACATCGTCATGTAAACAATCGGTTAAGGTATATCGTTTGCCTTAGGACCGCGGACTAATATCAGGGGTCTAGATCAGTCCTCCTCACTTTGGATGAGAATCAAACTTGCGAGACCGTCACCCGTTTTATCGTACGTGCTGAGTCTGGAAACATCGTACGTTCTGTACTCATTGTGGTCTTGACACCAGTCCGAACATTACTTAGGCAAATTAGCCAGGAAACAGGCAGAGAAGGAGGACCAGCGACTCTCACGCGCGCCGGAGAGAGAGGCAGAGAAAGCGCAGCGCAAATACGATCGTGACGTTGTCAAGGTACATACGCTTAGGGCTGCAAACGTTTCCTTGCTGATGCGTTAGGCTACCCGTGAAGCTGATCGTTCATTACAGAGGAAGTTGTCCGAAGCCAACCGAGTATGTGATTCTGGCCGGAGTACTCGCTGAGAGTAGCTTCGCGTTTCTAAAGTGGACGCCCTCCGTGAGATTGAGCTCCACCTAGCGTACGACCTGTCGCTTCCTTCCTCACCTATCGCGGGTGCAATTCCCGAAGTTAAGGCGCGCCTGGAAGAGTCAATGTCGTCCCTGCACTACTTGGCGGAGGACGACGCAGTCGCAAGAGGGACCCTTCGATTCCTACGACGCACCAGAGCAGAATGGGACCCAGAGGAGCGGAGATTTAAGCCGCTTGAAGAAGAGCGCATCGAGTGGGAGCCGACTCTGGTCGTTGTTGCATCAGTCGATGAGATTGTGGATCGCATCGCAGTAGACGACGACATGTTCATTCGGTGGCTCACCGAGATTCGAAGTGCAATGACGACAAGGTCGCATGAGCAAGTATTTCTTCTCGTGAGGGGGATGGCTACGTTTAACTCCAAGACGGTATCCTCCACCAACCAGACGTATCGGGACAGCGTCAACGCAACTCTGATCCATCAGGACATGCTGAACGGGGAAGGACTCATTGGGCGACAAGTGACGAAAGAGATGGTTGAGGCACAACTCCTTCGTGCACAAGTCGGTGAACACATTTACGTCGTCGCCGGTGAGTCAGCTACCAGGTTTGGCCAACCTGACGACTACAGTGGACGAAACTGAGGAGATTGAGGACTGGTTGTTCAGCGTCTCCGGCGATGTCGCAGTCCGGCCGGTATGTTTGTTCCATCTGACCGCAACTGAGTAACAGTACAAGCGCTTGACCAAATCTCACCTGGCATTTTCAGCTCCAGATCACCAGGACAAAGGCCAAGAGCCCAATGAGGTCCTAGAACTGATCCTCCAAGAGGTTCCGGGCGTGACATCTGCGGCCGCACAGGGTGTAGCGGCCCGTTACCCATCGTTGCGCGAACTGATGGAAGCCTATGACGAGACTGAGGATGAAGAGATGCTCGAACGCTGCGCCGTTGGGACATCGGCAACAGGCGCTGCCAGCTCCCGCCAACTCGGTTCTGTGAGTCGCTTCTCACAAAGTCACCTGCTGATCACCTTCAGAGCCTTTCTCAGAAGGTGTTTGATATCCTCCGAGGAGCCGACCCTCTCACCCTTCTGTGAGCTCCCTAGTTTGCTCTTCAGCCGTGTTGAAGCGTCACACAGTTGTTCTGCTGCTCCTGTCAGTTGTATAATCTACATGTAGCCATATGCATGGGTGGTATCATCTAATGTCGCAAACTCAAACTCATCGCGGTGTGGTGATGTTGTGCCCTCCTAACGCTTTGACTCCCTTGACTTCTTCTTCTTGGCAGGCGACGAGCCGTTAACCTCGCTCTTGTGCTTCGAGCGCTGAGAGGTGTCCTTGTCCTTGACTGCTTCTTTGTGCTTGCGCTTCTTCGGAGACTTAGGGACGGCGATCATTGCTTCGGAATCGACAACATCAATCTTTTGCTCTTCCTGCTCGCCGTCGACCGCTGCGTTCGCTAGTGGACCTGGCGTGTCAAACCCAAAGGCGCGGTTGCGGAACTTCAGCAGATGCTCTGGCTGTGCCCGCTTAGGCTTGGCCGGGGACTTGAATGGTGACGCAGGGGTCTGATCTTCCGCTGGCGCCAGAAGAAGACGGCGAGAGATCTTGATCGGAGCTGGCATCAGCTGCTGAGCAGAACTCATGCAGTACCTACCCCGCACGAGCTTGCCACCGTCGTCCATCTTCGGTACGAGGAGATGCATACCTCCCATTTCGACACCGATATCCCCCGTGTCCCCTTCCCTAGAGGTATTGACGAGCGAATACGTCCCCCGGCTCCGTTCTAGTCGTCCTTTAACCGCATTCTTAGTTGGTCGGTCCAACGCCAGCGACGAAAGGCGAGACGCTTTAAACTGCCGTCAGCGCTACACACCCCACGTCCTTCTCGCACTCTCTCGCTCTTACTCACCTCAGCAGGCACGCGGATAGCCCATAGCTCCACACCTTTCTTGTGCAGGGCGTTAAATTCGAATGGCGATTCAGAGAAAACGGTGGATACTGGAACGGCCTCCATCCCGTTTGGGGCTTGGTACATACTGTTAGTCAGCCAGCCTCCTCTTGCCTAGTATACCTCCTGCGGTTCTCACCGTAAAGAAGATTTCCTACCAGCGGACTTGGGCACGCTCGCGCTGCGTTCAGCGCATGGCATCGGCTCGTCGTCGATCGCGTCGCTATCCACATCGACGTCGTCCCGCTCACTGTCCGAGTGTTCTGGCTCGGAGCCACTCATGGCCTCGTCATCGACAATGGCAGCTGATAACACCTTTGCCTTCTTTTTTGGCGAGGAGGAGAGAGTGGACTTGTTTCCCATTATTCAGTGAGTTGTGAGGGTATTGATGCAACTGGAAAATGTCCAAATGGTAACATTTCGTAGCATCTGGCAACATCAAATGCTGAATTCAGGCACGGCTTGGAAATTCATACTCAGTTCAGGCCCCTCATTGATATTCAGTTTATGGAATGGGAGATTGAAACTAAATTAGTTCCGTGGGGCTGAGGAAAAAGAATAAGGGGGGGCCTTTTAAATTACGTTTGAACAAGTTCAAATGTACAGTAGTTTATGGAATGGCAGATTGAATCTAATCTAGTTCCGTGGTATATTGGCTCTGGCATGGTAACCTCTCCCCTGTCCTGCTGAACTGATCCGTCCATGTCTGTATTATTATTATTATTATTATTATTGTTATTTATTATTGAGAAAAACCGCCTCCGGACCCTCAGCTTCAGAAGACCCTCCAGAGCAGGGCCGAGACTGCTCTTGGCTCAGACGCACATATTGTACCAGCATTACTCCTGCATACTCTACAGCTTCACACTACTTGCTACGTTACGCGAACATCACGACGCTTAGGCGTTGTAAGTGCTGGAGGAAACGTCACCTGAGGTAGCGGTCCACTTGACGTGGATGTCCTTACCCTCCTGCATGTGGTCGTTCTCCTTTCCAGGCATGACTCGGAAGGTGTGCGCACCGAAGAAGTCACGCTGGGCCTGAATGAGGTTGGCAGGAAGGACAGCTGAGCGGTAACCGTCGAAGAAGGAGAGAGCGGTACCGTGTGCGGGGATGGGGACACCCCAGAGAGAAGCCTGAGCGTTGACACGGCGCCAAGCAGGCTGGGCCTTCTCAAGGGCCTTCGTAAAGAATGGAGCAAAGAGGAGGGACTCCAAGTCCTTGTCCTTCCGGTAGGCCTCGGTAATGTCGCTCAGGAAGACTGACTTGATAATGCATCCGGAGCGCCAAACGGCAGCGATGGAAGCGTTGTTGAGATGCCAGCCCTCGTCCTTGGCGGCCTGGCGCATAAGAATAAAGCCCTGGGCATACGAGATAATCTTGGAGGCGTAGAGAGCCTGCTCGAGGTCATCGATGAACTGCTTCTTATCACCCTGGAACGGCTCCGGAGTAGGACCCTTGATGACCTTGGAAGCGGCGACACGCTCCTGCTTGAGAGAAGAAAGGCAACGAGCGAAGACAGCCTCACCAATCAAGGTGACCGGCATGCCGCGGTCAAGGGCATCAATGGCGGTCCACTTGCCGGTACCCTTCTGGCCAGCCGAGTCGAGGATCTTGTCGGTCATGGGCTCACCGTCCTTGTCCTTGAAGTGGAGGATGTCGCGGGTGATCTCGATGAGGAACGACTTCAGCACGCCCTCCTCCCAGCGGGCAAAGATTTCAGCGATCTCGTCGGTGGGGAGGCCAAGGCCACGCTTGAGGATGTCGTAGGCCTCAGCGATGAGCTGCATGTCTCCGTACTCGATGCCGTTGTGAACCATCTTGACGTAGTGGCCAGAGCCGCCATCGCCAATCCACTCGCAGCAGGGCTCACCGTCGGCCTGGGCAGCGGTCTTCTGGAAGATCTCCTTAACATGTGGCCAGGCCTTCTCCGAGCCGCCGGGCATGAGTGAGGGTCCGTTACGGGCACCCTCCTCACCACCAGAGACACCCATGCCGATGTAGTACAGACCCTTGGCCTCTACTTCCTTCACACGGCGCGCAGTGTCCGGGAAGTGCGAGTTTCCACCATCGATGATGATGTCTCCCGGCTCAAGGTAGGGCTCCAGCTGCTTGATGAAGTCGTCGACAGCCTGACCTGCCTTAACGAGAAGAATGATACGGCGAGGACGCTTAAGCTGGGCGCAGAACTCCTTGATGGAGTGGGCGCCAATGATCTTGGTGCCCTTGGCCTCGTTGGCAAGGAAGTGGTCAACCTTAGAAGTGGTGCTAGGCGCGGCATCAGCAACCGATTCGTCCATCACGACTCTGGGCTGACTTGATCGGAGCCAAGCCAATGAAGCCGAGTCCTCGACCGCAACACCCACCGATTGTAGACACAAACAGTGAACCCCTTGTCGTTCATGTTCAGGATGAGGTTCTGGCCCTAGAAATGGTCAACTGAGAGGCCAAATTGGGGACAAGGTGGTCGGTTCATTGACCATCTTGGATACGTACCATGACAGCCAAGCCGATGAGGCCGATGTCGGCGCTGTGCGAGTCAGTGAATATGCTCATACTTGTTGACGCAAAGAAGTCAGAGGTAGACAGCAGCTTGGTCACTGCAGCCGCACAATGGGACATTGGCACCAGCGATACTGAGCCGAGTCCGCAGGGAATGGGCTGCAGTGATGTGATGGGGGATGATAACGTTTGGACCTAGATGCAGTGAAATGTAGAGAGACAGACATACAGATGGGAGTCGTTGGAGGCCATTTTCGTGTTTTGAGAAAGGTGGGTGAGGGTAAGGAGAGGACGAGAGCAGACGAGAGCAGACGAGAAGATGAGAAGGGGAAGTTGAGAAAGAAGCAAGAGTAAAAGTAGATGGGTTAAGAGGACGTGGATCAGAAACGCGGATTGGGGCGAACTGGGGATGCGAAGACCGTGGGTCGGTGGGAGTGGCCGGTAGGATAGGGGCTTGGGGAGGGCTTGGAAGGGGGCTTGGAAGGAGGGGGGGGCCGCGGGCGGGGCTGGAGGTTGGGCGGAGGGAGAGGTTGCATCATCTCATCTCACACCGCTGCCGCCCTGGCTGGGATGGATGGTATGGCATGCCCGGCCTGCCCGGCCTGCCCGGCCTGGTCGGTCTGGCTGGCCGAGCTCGATGGGGCATGTCTGGCTGTCTGGCTGTCTGGCTGTCTGGCTGGCTACTCCCCCTTTGGTCCGCCCCGTGCCCACCGTGCTGCCCCCGCCGCCCGCGCCCCGTGCCGCTCTACCCCAGTCCCAGGTGAGAGGAGTGACTGCCAATGTAGGGTAGTAGTGCAGCGGGCCTTACAGAGGCGACATTACTGTACAAGAGTTTGGGCACCCGCAACCTAGGTCGGCCCGCCCAAGGCCAAGGCCCAAATCCGTGGCCATTGCCGCTTCTGCCTCTGGGGGAGACTCAGTGAATAGTGAATTACTGGCAATTTACTACTGGCTCGTCGTGGCTGACTGAGAATGCTCACGCCAGGGTTCGCTTTGCTCAATAATATATCGGACACATCGGTTCCGCTCGCTCCAAAGCCTCACGATGACTATTCGGTACGTTCTACAAAGTTACCCATACGGTATGTGCCCGTCCTCAGTCTTCCATCAATAATAATAATAATGATAATCGTACATCTGGAGACCTGGGTCGCATTGGGTGGGGTTTGGTCGTCGAATCTTGCGCCATTGCGCTGTATACCACGCTCCCCACAATACAATCATTCACTCGAATAGCCAGCTATGTGCTTTCTCCACACTCATATACTCTTGCAGGAACCAACCTCAATAAACCTCTCCAGTCGGCTATCAAATCACTACGTGTTATTCTCGGTACTCCGACCCCCACAATGCGTGGTTGTTGTTGATCGGATGGCGTTTTCATATCGGCCTTCGGAGTCCGATCTAACCGTAACGTAAGACTGAGCATTCCCATTCGCCCCCTTTGGCAAGTGTAGTGCTCCGCAGGTTGCCGCACATTCGGACCGAACATCCGGAATGACAAACCGGGATGCGGTGATGAACTCACGCATCGCAAGCAAGCACCAAACCGTCCTCAAGGCTCCTAGGACAGCTTAAAGGCATGGCAGGGACGATTGTCCTCACGTGGTTGCAGTTGCCCACGGTGTTGGATCTTGGAGACGTGGTGCCGTGGAGCATTGAGTATGGAGCATTCACCATTCCACCCGATGCCACCCATCAATGCACGTCATGTGTAATTTCGTGCGGAATTGTGCGTGACTACCGCCTACCATGCCGTACCTAACCGCAAGGGACGTGAGCCGGGGCCAACGTCACTTCACCTGAATAATGTCACCTGCCACTGCCATCCACTTCTCACACTACACTACTCTTCAAGTTCAAGCAATCACTACTGACAATCATGGGTGTTGAACAGACTGGCCAGAGCATCATTCTCAACCATGTTTCGGTCAGTTGCTTAATGCCATGCTATGGTAACCCTTTCAGAAAAGTGGCTGACTTCCAAGGGAGCTTCGGCTGAGATCTAGTAGGGCGACTCTCACGCATTGCCCTCCTCCCTCAGATTGAGTACTGACTGGAAAGCTTGCACGGCGCCACTGTGACTTCCTGGAAGGTGAACGGAAAGGAACACATCTTTCTCTCTAAGAAGGCTATCCTGGACGGTTCTGCTGCTGTACGTTGCTCTCGGCGGGGCCGTGAGGGACTGACCCAAAGATTCGGGGTGGCATTCCTATTGTGTTCGTGAGTGTCTCATTGATTGCTTGCCAGCTTCCTAATGTCCGGTCACTGAACGTAACAGCCGGTATTTGGCCCCCCTCCTTCCTCTCCACCCGAGTACGCCGCTCTCAAGCAGCACGGTTTCGCGAGGAACCAAAAGTGGAAGTTGGACCAGATCTTGCTCGACCGTGATGAGGGCGTCTCCGTCCGACTGGCAGCCCCTCCACCGCCTGAGACATTCCCTTACCATTACGGTCTCACATATGTCGTGACGCTTGCCGCTCACCAGTTGAGCTGTGACATTCACGTTGTCAACAGAGACTCCGAAGCATTCAAGTTTCAGGCTCTGCTCCACAACTACCTCGCTGTGCCAGACATCAGCCAAGTCTCCATCAGTGGCATCGTAGCAGGGGTGTCGTACAAGGACAAGGTCTTGGGCGGTGTAGAGGAAAGGGCACCTGGCGGCTCCTTGACCATCGTCTCAGAGACTGACCGGTGAGTTGAAATGCCCCATCAGGCTAACCGCAGTGTTTACGCCAAGCTACCCGGGCAGGAGGTTCGGGTCGATGACGGACTTGGCGGGGGCTACAAGGTCCGTTTCCGCGGTTTCGAGGAGTAAGCCAACCAGATCCCTATTAAATGCTGACTGTCTGCTGCGTAATTTGGAACCCAGCGGCTGAGGCTGGCAGTAAAATTGCGGACATGGAGGACAATGGCTGGGTAAGCAAGGTGCCCCCCAGCCGCAGCTGACGGGAAGAACCGCTATGTGTGTGTTGAGCCCGGATTCGTTACCGAGTTCAAATCTCTTGCCCCCGGCGAAAAGTTCCTTGGACAGGAGACTATTACTCTCATTTGACTTGCGCCTCGACTGTAGGCTTCTCAGTGTGCCAACTAAACGTGAAGGACAGCAAAGTCAGCCCAGCTGGGTAATGGCCCCGGTTCTCGATTCGATGTATTGTTGCGGTTAATCCCCAATTTGCGAAATAGGCGCCTGTGCATGACCCGGGAGATCGCTTGATGGTGATGCCAGTCGATCAAAGGCGAGATGAGTACTGATAGGACTGGTGCGAGAGACGCCTGGCGACTTTCATAGCTCATAGCTCATAGCTCATGCATGGCTCACAAGATCCCCCCAATGTCCATAGAGGCAACAGACCTTTGGTAGACCAATGACGTAATGAGGTGGAGGTGTTTCTCTCTGTAAGCTTCCAGGCGATTCTTGGGCGTTGCATGTTGGCTTTTTGATTCCGTTGGACTGTCTTTTGGTGGGTGAGAGGTCGTGAGCATGTGAGGTTGGAAGAGTTTGTGTGAGAGGTGGAGGTACGCGGCAGGACGAGGTGCACTCGAAGACTGCCTATCGAGTTCTCAACATCACCAAAACCACATCCTACGCCATTCTTATCATCGGCTTTCCTCTCAAAACAGGGCTCATACACTAGTATCAAATCAAGATGGCTGCTCCTCCTAAGCCCCTTCACCCAGAGATCCACTACGCTGAGCGCTCCTCTGCCACCGACCCCGAGAAGGTAAGCACTTTTGAGCACTTTTGAGTGCCGTGTCAAACCAAAGGACTGCGATGATCTTCCGAGTATTGGGGATGCATCTGACTGATACTCAGAACATCATCTATCTCACTTTCAATGTTCCCAACATTCAAGGCGAGCCTAACCTGAGCATCAACCCCCAGCAGCTCTCGTTCTCCGCCACGTCCGGCAAGTGAGTCGCAGTGTGATTGTCAGGACCTTTGAACTCGAGCTGACCGTAGTCCTGACAAGGGCATTCCCATCAAGGAGTGGAGCTGTGACCTTGATCTCTACGCCGAGATTATCCCCTCCGTGAGTGACCGGCGGAGCGCGCAATTCTAACAAACTTAGGAGACCAAGAAGCAGCTCAATGAGCGTCACTTGTTCCTCATTCTGCGCAAGAAGGAGCCTAAGGCCGAGTACTGGCCCTACCTCACCAAGGAGAAGCCGTGAGTATCCAAGGGCTCAAGTCACACACGTGCTGACAGTCGAATAGGAACAGAAATTGGATCCGTACAGGTTCGTATTCAATGTGGACGCAACTGAACCAGGACAGACTTTGCCCGATGGGCCGACGAGGACGAACAGGAGGAGATTGAGGCCGAGGTGCCCGGTATGGAGGGCATGGACATGGCCAGCATGATGGGTGGCATGGGCGGCGGCATGGGCGGTATGCCCGGCATGGGCGGCATGGGTGGTATGCCCGGTATGGGCGGCATGGGTGGTATGCCCGGTATGGGTGGCGCCGGCGGTATGGACTTCGTGAGTTTTGTAGCTAACCCTCGCTGATCTTTAGGCCAAGATGATGGAGCAGATGGGCGGCGCCGGCGGCATGCCGGACCTCTCGCAGTTTGGGGGTGGCGACGACGACCTCGACGAGCTTCATGAAGGCAAGGACGGCAAGGGAGACACTACGAAGGACGGCTCTGCTAACAAGGCGGACGCTCCGGTGAGTTCACCCACCGATGCATGGCAATGCGCTGACTGGCGCAGGAAGTCGAAACGGTCGAGTAAGAAGCACAGCATAGGCTCATGCATATGATCACGGTGTCACTGTAGTCCTACCTGTAGTCCATTCCGTCAGGATGTATGTGGTGTTCACAGGTGCAGCTGCACGAGTTGTGCGGGCACCACGCCCGGCTTCAAGTGGTGGTAGGTGCGGGGTGGACGATTTGACGATGTCGTCATCATCTCCTGCTCCCTCCCGACCTGCAAAAATAGCTTCGTCTATGGAGACCTCTCTTCTAGTTGTTGCTATTCGTTTTTCCGCATTGCCCATCCGCCTCAAGCATGAATTCCCTCCTCGAGGTGCGCGGCCTCACACTCCGCAGAGACGACGGGTCTGGATCCGCGATTCTCAATGTGGGTCTGGGTGAAATACGCTTCTAACCGTACGTGTTGAAGCTGATGTCGACAGAACCTCAACCTCACTGTCGACGATGGTGACGTCCTCATCATCCAAGGGGAGAGCGGCTGTGGGTCCGTACATATCTTTTTCGCCCGCTGATAAGCAGCAAGACGACTCTGCTCAAGTGTATTTCCGAGTTAAACGTGTACCAGAAGGGTGACATTCTTCTCCGAGGAAAGTGAGTCCGTGCTACCGCAGATTGTCTGCTGACGGAAGACCGTCTCAGGACTATGGGATCCCGAACTTCCGTACTCGCGTACAGTATGTTCCGCAGCGACCCTCCATCCTCCCCGGAACACCCCTTCAATTCCTTGACCAAGCGCGCAAGTTTTCGGCGCGCAAAGCTCGATGCGAGGAGCTCAAGAAGGAGGGCAGAGAGATACCTGACCCCATCCGCCTCGCGGAACAATGGCATATCCCACGCATGCTTTGGACGCGCGAGTGGAGCACTCTTTCTGGCGGCGAGAGTCAGCGCATTGCTCTCGCTATTGCCATCGGGTTAGGTGGTGCAGATGTCCTGCTTCTCGATGGTGAGTCATGTTCGGTCCTGCGCTGACCCAAGAACCGACATCGGCTCTCGACCCAGAGAGCGCCCTCGCGGTGGAGAACTCACTGGTTTCAATGTTACCTGACGCCCCCATCACTGCACCCAAGGTGAGTTACTTCCCGACCCGTCACTGATTCAAGACAAGCAAAGCTATCCCTCGAAAGGGGACTGGTCCGAAGGCGTTGTTGTGGATCACCCATGCCCCTGCTCAGGCTGAGCGCGTTGGCACGCGTTCGATCGACTTGACAAACCGCTAAGCTTGAGCGCACCAATAATGTTAATCACGACAAATAAACCATAGGAGACTGGGTATACACTCTGTAAATACATGGTGGAGGACGGTGCTAGCTATTCCTTACGCTTCTTGCGCACGCCCTCAGTAACGACCTCGGCTGCCTTGCGTTTCAACGAGGCGGGCTCCACAGCTCCGCCGTCCCCCGCGTTACCCATCTCCCCAGAGTCCGCTTTCTTGGCTTTGCGTGCGTCACGCTTCGCCTTCTCCTGCTCCTTGCGGAGCTTTTTGATTTCACGTGCAGAAAGCTTGCTCTCATCCACGCCGGCCATGGCTGGCGCAGCTGGTCCGTCTGCTCGACCAGCCTCCTGCTTCTGCTGCTTAGGAGATGTGCGTTCAATCTTGTTTGGCGGTTCAGGCAGATCGGGCGATATAAGGCGAGAGCGGAATACAGCAGTGGCATCGTCTGGCAAAACTTGCGGGTTGGAAGGGTCGTCCAGCAGCGATCCTGTGAGCGATAACATCTGGTTGGCGACTTGCAATCTGCTGTCAGATTGTGTGGGCCCTGCGCCATACGTACCCAATCACTGTGAAAGCCACGAGTTCGCCCCTGTCTCCCACAACTTTGCTGGATCCCTTCTCGGTCCACCGTCCAACTTCATGCACGTCGGAGCTCGCGAAGAACGCATCGTCCTCGTCTTCGCCGCTGGACATATCTGCCTCCTCGACAAGCTCGGTATGCTCGAACTGATACTTGTCGATTGGAATATGTTTAAGAGGGATAGATACGTTAAAAGTCTTAGCAAACAATAGCGAGAGATGCGAAGGCGAGGAAAGGGAATGGGTGCCGCCTGTTGGGTCAGTTTTCAAGCTTGTTGCCGCAACGGCAAGTGCAGTTGACGTACAAAGAACTTGGCCAATCTCTGGTGACCAGACGATAGCGTGGAAAACGACCTCACACACGCCGTACGGAGACTCATTGACAATCTTTACCGTGTCGTCGACAAGCTCGTGGTCGAAATGCGCCAACAGTACTCCACTCATTTGCGAGATGTAGCTGGCGTCAGCTATAAATCCCCCAGACTAACGCACCGCATCTTCATAGAGTCAAGTGTGTCCCTAATGCCTGCAATCCAATCGGCCGCATACTTTGGTGGAACACTTAGACGCATGCGATAGACGCGATGCACGAATGGACTGTCAACGCCGAGCGCACCCTTGGGTTGAGGCGCTTTGCGCTCCTTCTTGATGCTCTTGCTCTTATGCTTGTGTTCCTTGCTCTTGGGCTTGTGCTTGCGCTCTTTGTGTTTCGAGGAGCTCGCCTCTGCGTTGAACGACATGGCGACGGATGTGAGATATGTATCAGAAATGGAAGGAGAGATGGTTGGCTGAGGAGTGGAGGTCGGCCAACAAAAATGTTGCAACTGGGACGGTTTCAGGCACGGCTTCAGAAAACCGCACAAAATCGGGTTTGCTCACCTTTTCCCGACCGCCACCAGGTCAGTCATTCCAGTATCGTTGCTAGCGATTGCCAGCTTTGCCGCTTTCCTCACTGGGCAGCTGGGCAGCGGTGATATACAATGCATATAATGTGCGTAGCGAGCTTCACACTTAAGCTCCTCTATGCAAAAAAGGAACGATCCGGAGCAGTGCTTGAGGAATCCTGCCGACGTTCATCTACTCTCCCTTCCATATTTCTTTGCTATCACCTACACAACTGGCTCAGTTGCAGCACTCTTCTTCTCAGAGACTTTGCCTTGAGCTGCTTCCGAAGAACCAGTAGGAGACCACCGGTGCATCCACTTGTGCGGTGACGAAAGAACCCCGCCCTGGAGTGAGTGTTTGGAAATGGAAACATGGCGAAACGACATGGCGAGTAACCCACCCGCTCAAGTAGCTTGACAACAGATAATGTAGGCTGCGCACCAACAGCAAGCCAGTATTTTATCCGCTCAACGTTCCACTCTATGCGCTTCTCCTTTTGGATAGCAACCTTGTCGTTGCCGAAGACGTGCGCCTTTGGTGGCATTTTTGCGTGCTCGATAGGGATACGAGGGATGGGGTCGTATTCGCCGAGTTTCTCGATGGGACGGGCATCGCGACGCTTGGAAGAGTTGATCGCGACGATGTGGAACACTGGTGCGTGCTTTTGGCCGTGGCGGGCCAAGCGGATACGGACAGGCATGGCGAAGGCTGTTGGCGGGAGAGCTGGGGATGTAGCAAGGGTGTCCGGGGTCTCTGAAATTGCCGTTGATTAATGAACGAATCGATGGCCCGTGGCGAAAGTTTAGACGAGATAGTGGTGTTCTCGTCAACCGTTCTGAATGCGAGATAAAGCGATGGACGTTGGAGGTCGAATGCTGAACGTTGAAGGTTGGATGTTGAATGTTGGATGTGACTACGCGACCTTTTTCCATCCACCTTGTGCCCCCGCGAAAGGGCCTAGTAGGAGGTGGAGGCTTGTCCCGATCAACTGCATGGCGTATTTGGCATAATATGCCATGTACAGTGGTATTAGTAAGGAGTTGATGGGAGATGGGTGGGAGTACAAAGGTAACAAACGTTATCCTAATGCCACGTCACTAAAGAAACGGAATCAAATTCCGACCAAGTTCTGTGGGAGGGTGACGCGTGTATTTCGTAGTGTACCTGTTGACGGTGGGGTGCACAGGCAGTGCTGGGTAGGGTACAGTGCGTACGGTGTGTGTTGACTCGCTGCTCTACAACTCTACACTTGGCCCCCACTCGCGGTGTGGTCAGGTCGTTGGACCGTTGGTCAGATCGTTGCTGCTCTCCCATACCACCACTCAATATACTCTCTCGAGCTCTCGATCTCATCCTCACTCTCTCTCTATTCTTCATCTCTCTCTCACCCCTTCACTGGCATTCACCTGTCATCTCCAATCAATCTTGAGACGCTTCGTGTCCTGCTCTTCCACGAGCAGTTGACATTCTTTCCATCCCTCTGCGTCTCTCACCATGGCTTCAAACAGACAGGCGCTCAGCGCCATGCTACCTTCCCTCCAGGACAAGGTATGTCATGTCTGGCTAGACGCAACGCAGCCAGAGCTGACGACTCAACCAGTTCAAGTCGGCAGACCCAGATCTTCGGTGCGCTCTCTACTGCCTTTCCTGATCTTGCATTTCCGACGTGCCGACTGACTCGCAGCGTCATGGCGCTCACCGATCTCAGCAAAGAACTAGACCGAATCATCTCCGCCAACAACGTTGCAGCCAAGCAAATCACTTCCAAAGGCTCAGATCCCTACGCCGCAGAGGCCACCGAGAAGGTTCTTACCCAGTCTGTACTCGAACTACTCTATGACTCCAACTCCGAGGTTAAGAACTCAGCGGTCCGCTGGTGAGTCGCGTGCACACTCGGTCTTTGGCGGATTAAGCTTACTCTCTCACAAGCCTTGCCAACATGGCGACGAGAGCACGCCCTACCTACCTTCGTCAAATAGTTGCCACCATGACCGAGGGCATTGGCTCACCCAGCCAAAAGGACGTCAATGAGGAAAATCGGGACATTTCTTGCACAGGTGCGACTAGGTGACGCGAACCATGAGCTGATGCCTTCAGCGCTTAAGTCAGTAGTTGCGGGTATGTCCCCAGATGGAGAAGCTGTCGACATGTGCATTAGCACCATTCTTGACGCAGTCCGAAAGAATGTTACATCAGTCAGTGACTGTGCCGCCGTCACCCACTACCTCTGCTTACACTCGCACAGGTTAAAGCCAACCCTCAACTTGCCTCAGAACTCCTCCAGATTCTCACAGACGTGTATCAACGATTCCCACTGGCTATTACACGTTCTCCCAACCTTCAGTCCACTTCTCTCGTCACCCTACAGGAGCTCTTCGCCTATCCTAGATTGTCCGTTCGGAAGCGTGCTGTTCCAGCGCTTGCCGCATTCATTTCCGTCTGCCCCAACCAGTTTTACGCTATCAAGGATGACATGAGTAACGGTTTCACGAAAGGGGGTGATTCTGCCAAGGCTTGGGTTGCTGCAGTAGCAGGTCTGGCCAAGACATCTTCCTCGTCTGAGGTTGGCGCTCTGGTCTCTAACAACCGCCTCGCAAACATCATTATGGAACAGACCGATAATCTTGAGGACAGCGATGCGGTAGAGGGTGCCCTTACCGTGAGTGGACCTACCGGAGACCAGCTGATTGCAGGCGCTGGAAGTCCTTTTGCTGCGCTGTCCCACGGAGGTATCGTCAGCGGTTCCTTCCATTCTGAATCGCTGTCTCGAGCTGGTGAAGTATGACCCCGTAGGTTTCTGCGCAACGCTTGAGCTGATCTAGAACTACGTCGACTTCGATGACGATGAGGACGTCGACATGGAGGACGACGCATTCGACGACGAGGACGATGAGTTCGACCACGGAGAGTATACAGATGACGAGGACGACTCTTGGAAGATCCGCCGTGGCGCCGCGAAGGTCCTCGAAGCTCTTATCAACACGCGTCCAGATTTACTCTCGGAGTTCTACAAAACGGCAGCTCTTCCTCTTATTGCGCGCTTCAATGAACGAGAAGAAAGCGTCCGTCTTGAAGTTTTGGAGGCATTCGAGGCTTTGCTACGGCAGACTGTCAACACTCGGCCTACCGACGCGGCTGGGCGTAACAAACGCAAGCGGAGTGAGGGTATGGACCAGGACGATGAGAAGTAGGTTGCGAATCTGGGCGACACTGATTCTCAGCGGTCCTGTTGCCGCGCTTCATGAAATTCGTCCACAGCTTGTCAAGGCCACTCTGAAGCAGGCATCAGTCGCCAAAACCGTCAACGCGCGCCAGCAGAGCTTTATCCTGCTCCGAGGGATCGTGGAGGCCTTGGAAGGAGGACTGGACAATGAGGCCGACGTCATTTGCGACAGTGCTGAAGCAGCTCTGCGCTCCTCGGACAGCACTACCTCGTCTTTCACCATTGCTGTTCTCACGTGCCTCAGTTCCTTCTTCAACCACCACGTCGGCCGGAGTTACGCTTCGCACTTGGACGGACTCACCAAGTCGATTGTCCGGTGTATGCGTGACAAGCAACAGCGTGTCAATTACGAGGCGTTTGCCACAGCCTCTGCCCTCGCTGAGAGTATTCGACCACTTCACCGTGGTTCAGCCTCGCCTCTTCGCTCTGGCTTTGATGGGCCTGTCAAGGAGATCTTCCAGGCGACTATCAACGTTCTGGGTGACAATTCGGTCGATAGTGATGTTCGCGAAAAGGCTCTTATCACTCTGGGCGACGTCCTTCTACACGAGGGCGATGCTCTATCAGACCGCCTCGGCGACGCCCTTCCCTTGATCTCCGCCCGGCTCGACAGGGAGAACACAGCTGCCACAGCTGTCGAGGTTGCCGGTCAGGTCGCGGCTTCTCCTCTTTGCACCGGATCCGCCTTTGACGGTTGGCTCTTGGACATCCTCTCCAAGGTCGTCATATACATTCGTCGTAACAAGGCGTCGGTGTTTAAGGCGAACGCGTTCACGACGATCCAAAGTATTCTCTCACGGATCGGCAAGGCGCTTCCTGCAGATGTGGCTTCAGACGTTATTGTTGAGCTCAAGCCTTTCATTGACAACGGTTCCGCTTTGGAGATCGTTGCCGGCGTGCTTGCAAACCAGCCAAGCTCTCGCCCAACAGTCGAGAAGCATATCATTCCTGTGGTTATGGCGGTAATCAAGACCGCCAGCACTACCTCCTCCATCGACGCCCTGGTCGAGTTCTTCGGGGTGTATGTTGACAGCGATGTTGACTGCGCAATTCGCCTAGTCCCCTCGCTGGTGCTCAACGTCGTCAAGGACAAGGCGATCAATGATGCGAGGCTTGGCGGCACTTTGGCGTACTCCACCACCGCCAAGATCATTGGCACCGTTGTTAACCACAGCCAGCGGAACCTGGCAGGCATCCTTACATCCTTCCAGAACACTCTGAAGTCGTCGAGCCCCGCGAATGCCAACGCCTACCTTGCTCTGCTCTGTGTAGGAGAGATTGGTCGCCTTGCGTGAGTCAATAAGGCAAGCATTCGTTCTGACGTTCTAAGGGACCTGTCGGCCAACACTGAGCTTCTGCACGTTGTGCTAAAGTACTTTAAGAGCGACAATGAGGAAATCTCAAGCGCTGCTGCGTTTGCCGCTGGCAACATGGCTGTTGGCGCACCTGACGAGTACCTTCCCGTGCTCGTGCACGACATCGAGTCTGCCAAGGACAATCCGTCGCGCCTGCTCCTCCTCTATGCTCTGAAGGAGGTGATTATGCATTCCACAAGCTCGCAGCTAGAAAAGCTGTCCGACTTCTTTTGGAAACCACTTTTCGGCGAGGATGGCGACCAGGCAACGGACGACGATGGAATTAGGAACATTAAGGCGGCATGCATCGGCAAGCTAACCATCGCTGATTCGGCGCGCTTCATCCCCCAACTTCAAGTGAGGTTGAAACCACGTGCTGTGTCCTGGGGGTAAACTGACGCCCAGCAAATGCTCAGTCGTAACGCTCAGCAGCGTGCACTCCTGGCCGCTTCCATCCGCTACACTTTCATCGACACTTCGGTATCATACACTGAGATGATTGCTCCGCTCATGGGCGACTTTTTGTCGCTGATGAACGACACTGAGCCTGTTGTTCGCCGTCTCGCCGTAGCAGCTCTCAACGCCGCCGCTCAACACAAGCCTAGTCTAATTTCCGACAAGCTCAACAATCTCCAACCGTACCTCTACAAAGAAACTGAGATCAAAGAGGAGCTGCAACGTTACGTCCAGACGGGCCCGTGGAAGAGTCAGTGCCTGGATATCATTATCACGCTGACATGCAGTGCTGGAAGACGGTGGTCTCGAAAACCGGAAGACGGCGTACGAGACGATGTACACCCTCTTGGCGACATGTTTCGCCAAGATTGACCTCCCTGCCTTCACCGAACGTGTACTGGCTGCGCTTCGCGACGTCAATGAGATCAAGGTACTCGGCCTCCGGCTGCTTCTCGACCTCGCTAAGCTAGCACCTGCCACGGTTGTGCCGCACCTCGATGACGTTGTGGAGTCGCTCAGGTCCATCATGAAAGATCTGGAGGTCAAGGAGGACACGATCAAACAGGACCTCCAACGCAAGGGTAAGCGTGGCTTAAGTTCAGTATCTATGGAGTATTCTAACGCGACCAGTGGAGATTCAGCGCTCGACGATGCGCACGGTGACACCGCTGTACCGTATGACAACCCCGGCCCAGGCGCCAGATTTCCATGCGTTCGTTTCCAGTTTACTTCAGAGCGACCAGTGGAAGGAGTTCCGCGAGTACCAGATGTAGAGCTAGGGTATTAGGCCATTGATTCTGTGTGTTCGGAGGTGCGTAGTGAGAGCAGTGGGTAGCATTATTTTGTGTATAGCTGAATAGTCGCCACCCGTCACCCATCCAACATGATAACAGAAATGTGGAGGTGAAGTGGAGGTGACTCAAGGGAAAAGTCTGAACAACAATTCTCACATTCCGACTCCACACTTCGTCCTCCGAACTCGCTTGTAACCACTCCTGTCTCATCCCATGGCAAGTCTGGTGCGAACTGCCTTTCCTTACCCAGCACGAGCTCCATCATGGTTCGCCGGCCATATGGCTCGCTCTCTGCGCGAGCTTCCAACACTGCTCGATGAGGTCGATTTGGTCCTTGAAGCCAGAGACGCCCGTCTTCCCCTGACGTCCGTCAATCCGGCCTTTGATGCGATGCTGGAGCAAGTGTGGGGTCACTCTGGCTCTGGACCCGACCGCCGAGGCAAAGGAAAGGAGAAGATTGTAGTCTACACGAAGCGCGACTTGGCCGAAGAAAGATACGAGAAGGTAAGGATGGTCGCGGGCGGTACGCCAGTTTAACGGCAGGGACTTCAGAAGGCGATGTGGGCTCTTGGAGGGCATCGCGTGCTGTTTGTTGACAGTCGCATTGATAGAGATGTGCGCTCGGTTTTACGGGTAGCATCTCAGGCAGCCAAGGCCATGGGTGATGCCTCCACTGACCTCAAGGTTCTCGTCGTCGGGATGCCCAATGTTGGAAAGAGCTCTCTCCTTAACGCCCTCCGCCGTGTCGGCGTGCGGAAAGGCAAAGCATTCACAACAGGCGCCATGCCCGGTGTCACGCGCAAACTGACAGGGACAGTGCGCGTGTACGAGAAGCCACCGATCTACGTCTTCGACACCCCAGGCGTAATGATGCCGTACTTGGGCCACGGCGAGACAGGGGTCGAACGTGGTCTGAAGCTCGCCTTGACTGGTACGTACTTCACCGCAACTGGCTAACAACAGCCGGATTGAAGGAGGGATTATTTGAGCCCGAGGTGGTGGCCGACTACCTACTCTACCGCCTTAACCTAAGGCTTGCGGCTGAAGCGGAGACCATTCCCTGCGACCTCCAACGTAAGACGGCACAGACCCCATTCATTCTCAAGGTGGCTGACAGTAGACGAATGTTACACAAATAGGTTGCCCTTGCCGTCGGACTTTGAGCGAACGGACTCATTAACCGACTTTTTGGACTCGCTCGCATTCCGACTCGGAGCGCTGCGAAAAGGCGGGGAGCGGGACGTTGACGCGACGCTAAGGTTCTTCCTCAAGCAGTTCCGCGAGGGCAAGTTGGGTCGATGGACACTGGATGACGTGGAAGGCGTGGAGGGCCATTTCATTGCACGTCACGCCCAAGATGAGGCCCCCTTCAGCGATCTCATCGTCAGTGAGCTCGGTCTCGTGGGCACCAGTAAGGCACATGACAAGAATGAAGAGCGATTCCCGCTCGCGCCGAAGGGAGAAGCGCCGGTACCTTCCCCACTGCCCCAATCGGTGGATGAGCGCATCGCACTCACTGTTGGGTCGTTCCTAGCAAACGCTGAAGAGGAGAAAGCCGATGCCGCTACCGGACGCAACCAAAGCGCAACTCAACAGAAGAAAGCGGACATGCGTGCCAAAGTGGCGCACCGCCTCGCCAAAGCCAAAGCTAAGGGCCTCGACAAGCCAGGCAGTGGGCGACCCATCAAGTCTTTTGGATTTAAGGATATTAAAATCAAAGGTGCTCGAAGCCGTGAAGGCAAGCGACTGAAGTAGACCCCTTCGAGAACATGGGCATAGATGTGCATGAGGAGTGTAGCAATGTACAGCGATGCACCACCTGTAGGAGAGCTGGACCAGGACTCAACGGTGTAGACTATTGACCCCGAAGGAAGGTGAGTCCAGCTTGGAGACGGCGGAGAGAGCGCTCGCGGCCTAGGACCCCCATAATCTCCGCGACGGTTGGACCCTGCGGCTTACCTGTGAGCGCGTGGCGGAGCGACATGGTAATGTCCTTCTTCCTGAAGGACAGCTTGTCGAATGCCTGGTGAATGATGTCCCACGCGCCAGCTGTGGTGAGCTTTTCGGGGGACGCTTCAAAGCCGGCGATAACAGTCGATAATGTATCCACTATTGTTAGGAGAAATCTAACGGCTTTCAGGCTCTTACCGTATGCATTAGACTTCAACTTGGAGAGAACGGCCTGCGAGCCCTCGGCGGTGAGGTCAGGATCGACGAAGTAAAACAAACTTGACGCAGCCATTTCATTCAGAAGGGTTATGCGCTCGAGCTCCAAATCAAATACCCTGCTGACATACGACTCATCTTCGATGAGAGCGCTATATATCAGCCCTACCCTGTGGTCAACCCACGTACCATCCATCCAGAGTCTTCTCCTTCTTTAGATCTTCGTGGAAGCGGCGTATGAGCACTTGCCGACCATCCTCGTTTGCGGCTGGGGCGGTCGCTTTCCGCCTCAGTGTCATTTTGTTGAGAAAATCGAGCTTGCCAAGGTTGACCGCCGCGCGTCGGTGCGTTACCCCGTTGATGGTGAACGCGTTGATCAGTTCGGGGAGGGAGAAAACCTCCTCCAAATCCTTGGTTATCCCTTCGTGTCGAGCTGCTGAGTGGTAATCCCAACCAAGGAGTGCGAGAAAATTCAGCAGTGCCTCTGGCTCATACCCCTTTTGGGCGTACTGCTCCACATGGACGTCGCCAGACCGTTTGGACAGCTTGCTGCCGTCCGCGTTAACGAGCAAGGGCAAGTGTGCGAACAAGGGCGGCTCCCACTCAAACGCGCGGTAAAGCTGGTGATGCTTTGTCACGCTTGGAAGCCACTCTTCCCCGCGCATCACATGTGAAATGCCCATGTAGTGGTCATCAACAACTGATGCGAGATGGTATGTCGGCCAACCATCCGTCTTCATCATGATAAAATCATCCGCTCCTGTCCCAGTGACATTTGGTTGGGCGGAGCCAAAGATCAGGTCGTCCGGTAACTCCTCCTTCTCTTGCTTGGACTAAGGCGTGTTAGCTAACAAGACATTGCAATATGAGCTGATCCAACCTTGAAGCGGATGGTATATGGTTGTCCGGCAGCCTTGCGCTCTCGTACGTCGCCGCGGGATAGATGCCGACATCGCCCGTCGTAACCAAGTCGCGAACCACGTGCTGCGAACGCGGCGCGGATTGCCGCTAGATCGTCAGGAGTGCAAAAACACTCGTACGCGTTGTCGGTCTGCTGTCAGCTGTTGAACAGATGTGTCACTCTCACGTCAATGAGCTTCTGGGCATGTTCTCGATAAAGGTCCAACCGCTCTGACTGAACATACGGACCGCATGATCCACCTATTCCCGCACCTTTGGATCAGTTCAATCATACTCACGCCATATCAGCATACCCTCGTCATACTCGATTCCCGCCCAATCGAATGTCCGTCGTAAGGAGTCCACCGCACCATCGACCAGCCGAGACTAGTATGAGTTTCAGTTCTCATAACGAATATAAAAAGCGCACCTGATCAGTATCTTCTATCCTTAGAAGAAGCTTGCCGTTCCATTTCTTCGCCAAGAGGTAGTTGAATAGAGCAGTGCGGAGACCACCGAGGTGAAGATATCCGGTGGGCGACGGAGCAAAGCGCAGGCGCGCCTCCCGTATCTGCGGTGCAATTCCGTCGGATACGGTCGATAAGTGCCGTAGCCCTCGCGAGATGTTCTGGCTAGGAGCTCCGAGAGACAGAGCTCTTATTGGCAAGCGCATGGCAAGTTGTGGACAGTTGGAAGCGATCCCAAAAGTCGGCGACAACCTCCTTTCCAAGGGATATCACCAGAAACGAGAGTGGAGGTGGATCAAGGTTTGAGTTTCCCACGGTGACCTTGCGCAACCCACTACGCCACCACTGTAGTACAGTAGAGACGCGTTAGACGTGTTACGCATGGTGTTTCCGCGTAGTGACCATGGCCCAAACCTTGAAGTTCTATTACACCTCACAGTCTCAATACGACCAATACTTGCCAAACCGCCCAGTTGTTAACGTAGTCTTTATCCTCCTACGGGACTTTGCCTCGACATGATACCCAAAGAGGTTCAGGTTACCTACACCTTTTACCCATCGGGCAACCAGGCCTTGCGCGACGCCGTTGCCGGCGTGGAGGCCCAACTCCCACTTCGCAACCTCCACTGGAAATCGGCGTCGCGAACAGCCCTCAGGACCATCCAGGAGGTCGACATCAAGCTCGTCGAGCTCGGTGAGGTTTCTCCAACCAAAGGAACTGTGTCGGGTAGCGTTCTCGATACACCTCTCGTCAACGTCTGCTTCGTCTCATGCGATGTCAGTACACGGTTTGCAAGCGATGCTGACATCAGGATGCCGACATATACAAGAACAACACCCGTTCATTCATCAAGGATTGGTTGGCCCTTTTGCAGTCCAGGAAGAATGGGCACTCTCCCCTGATTGTTCTCGTTAATGCCCCTACCGCAGCGGGAGCCGCTCAGTCGTCGAAGAACGTCTTTGGCCGCGACAAGGGCATCATTGCCAAACTCAAGACCGACTTCAACACAAACAAGAGAGACATGTAAGTGATATTTCCTGGCCAAGCTGACTAGTAGCTGTGCCCAGCTGAACCTACCGCCAGCAGGGACCACTGATCCAGCAGCATGGCCGGACCTCGTCAACAAGCTCAAGGAGAGCCTGCTGCTGGCCTTCGACGCGGCGATTCTTGAACGCGAGGATGAAGTCAAGCGTGGAGAGGCTCAGCGCGTCACAACTGGCTGGAACTTTTGCACGTGGTTTTTGTTGAAGGAATCTCTGGCGAACTCGTTCGAAGGCGTCAACCTGTACGAAGACGCCCTTGTCATCTACGAAGAGCTCGAGGCTGCGTTCCTTCAAGCTCAAAAGGAACAGAACCTGAGTTGGTTTGGCAAGTTGGGAGGTATGGGGCCAAAGGACGACAGTTTGCCCATCCTGAACACAGGTGCTAAGCCCTACCGTGAAATGCTGGTCCAGAGCAACATCTCGGTGTTCGACTTCCGGATATTTGTTTTTGCAAGGCAATGCCAACTTCTCGGCAAGATTGGCCGTATCACGGAGATTGCAAAGCGTGGACAGTGGTTTGTGGCGAGTTTGGCGCGACGACTCAGCGAGGCTAAGGTATGATCACCGACTCGCTCCCGAGCTGACCATAGAACGATCTCCCGGAGTTTTTTGTCGAGAGCTGGACATTTACGGCCTGCATGGATCTCGTCGCCAGGTGTGATGAGTGGTCGCGAATGGACCGACCCAGCGGTGACTATTCCGGCTTGATAGCGTACGAGTCTGCCAGGTCGGAGCTGCTCGACGTCGCTCGCATCCAAGTCGAACGTATTGGTGTTGCCACTGGCAAGCTTCCCGATCGCTACCCCTTCAAGGCAGCCGTTGACGTCGCGGACGCCGATGATGACGCGCTCTATGCTTCCTCGGATACCGGAAGTGTGATCAACCCAGACGCGGAACCGGTGTCGCCCCGCCCAGCACCCTCTAATCAATCATTTATGGAGGCCATCAAGAACTCGGAAGTCTATCTCAACCTGTATGAAGAGTTGTGTCGACAGGCCCTTCAAGCGTACCAGGCGTGCGGGAAGGTTAACTCCATGGTTAGGATCAAAGCCGACCTAGCAGCACTTGCTCAGCACGCGGAACACTACGAGCCTGCGTTTGAGTACTACCGCTCATTGTCCAAGGACTGTCTGGAGCTCCATGTCTGGAACCGCGTTACAAAGTTTGCATTGGAAGGTGCTCTCGTCTGCCATTCCAAGCTAGATATGGCGCGCGATGGACAGTGGGTCACCTGGGCTCTCGAATATCTCCATGCCTCAGCCGTCACAAATGGCGCATCCGAGGGGAGCGAGCAACTCGAGGCGACAGTGTCGGCGTTAAGGGGTCTACCAGAGTCAAGGCAGGTGCCAGGCGATGGTATTATTTCGATCAGATTGCTCGATTACTCCTCCACATTTGATGAGGATGTAAGCTTGACATCGTTGAACGTGGAGGTCGAGAATGCTCTGCCCATTACCCTGTCTGTTGACAACCTCACGCTGCAGTTTAACTCTGAGGCGTATGGAACTGTCGCATATGCGACCGGTCCCACCACGCTGCAGGGTGGCAAGCAAGTTTTAAAGGTGTTCTGTTCTGTAGGTTTTATTGCTCCGCATTTACTGAAGCAGCAGACTTCTATTGCCGGTACCGTTGCTCTGAACCAGGTCGTCGTCTCCTTCGGCTCAATCTCCCTCGTCACTGTCTTCCCGAAGGACCAAGTCATCGTACCCATACATCGAAACCTGCTAGGCCTGCGAGCGATTCTCCGCATGCCGACTCTGAGTGAGCATACAGAGCGCTGCCTGAAGAGATCCGCTAACGAAGGCAGTAGACTTAGATCAGGAGAAACAGGTTGTTCTGGAGGTTCACTGTGGCAAGCAAGCTGTTACGTCAGCAGAACTCATCGTGTCGTCGATGCTCGAAGAGGTTGGATTCGTGATGGAACAGTCCAGTAGCAATGAGAGGGGTAAGTACCCTCAAGGCTCCAACACTCGACTGTCATTGCTTACTTCCCAAGAGCTCGACTCTTCATCACAGAGCATCGGTCTCGGCAACCTCGCAGCAGACGAGATTGTGTCCATTAACATTCCATTCGTTGGAATACCACATGGAGATCTCGCGAAAGTCCAGATCGTTGTTCAGTACAAGACGACCACGAGCAGCGACTGTGTTTATGTCGACCGGCAGGCTATCGACGTAGGGTTGTCAATTCTTGTCAATGTCCAAGATTTCTTCCGTCCCGAGACGTATGTGGCTCTCCGACCAAGAAGCGTGAACTGACGTGCTAGACTGGTCTCCAGCTTCACCATCGCATCTGACGGAAGAGAATGGGTTCGCATTGGCTCCGTCGAATTGCGCACTCAGGACGCCTTCGTCATCGAGCCATGCCGACCGAAGTGGGAAGATCCGATTGTGAATACGACCTCGCTTTGTTGACACCGTGCTGACTTGCAGCTGGTTTCCCCATCGCAACCGCTCTCCTGCTTGTTCAAGGTTAGGCCAACGGGAGCGAGGGTTTCTTCAGGACAGGCAGTAGGGCTGGACATCAGGTATCAGACCGTCACCGACGAGGTCGAGGCTCTAGCCCAGGCCCGTCTGGACCAGCTTTCAGAGCCTTGCGCAGCTTTAGTCCGGGCTGTGCGAACTCACATCGCAGACCGCTCGGCATGGCTTCGTTCGTATCTGCTCTCGAAGGATGAGGCAGCCATTTTTGGAGAGGCCTGGCGCCAGAGCCTCAGTCCACACATCCCGGTGGAAGCGGTCGAGGCTTTCCTTAGGCCCCTACGTCTTGCTTCGTCGCAGTGGCGTACTTTGCGCGTTCCTGTTGAGATCCCATTGCGGCGCCTCCTCACAACCGTGCATCTCACTCCATCTGGCTCTCCGTCGGCAGTTTATGAAGGCCGAGCCCTGACTTTCGACCTCGAGCTGTCCACCTCGTTCGCGTGGTTAGGCGGCGAAGTAGTTTCTGGGGGGCCTAAGGTTACGTATGACCTTACTGCCAATGTTGACGACTGGGTGGTGGTCGGCAAGAAGCGCGGTGTCTATATTGCTGATGTGAGTTCGAAGGTCAGTGCGCATCCGCTAACTCGTAGCCGTCCAAACCGGAGAAACAGTCGGTCGTCCTGATTCCCGTGCGCCATGGCTCACTCGCGCTGCCACCAATCTCAGTGCAACTTGTTCAGGATGTAACGACACCTCATCAGCCGAGTAGGAGCTCTGTTCTGTGCGAGACGTACATAGCGAACGCAGCCCAAGGCGTCAAGGTGCTCCCCTCGCGTACCGGTATGACTGCACTTGTACCCATTCAGCAGCGTTGGGAGGAGTAAGGCGTGCCAAGCTAAGTGGCAAGGAAGTGACAGGTTTGTAGAGCGTGACTGGGGTTTGTCGGCGGAATAGAGGATTAATTGTACAGCATTCATATTTGTACATGTATACCTGCATCCCTTTAGTTACCCTGGATCTAGGAGTTTGCTACGGTAGTCTACAGCAGTGGCAACCTTTCTATCAGACCCCCTTGATTCACCTCTCCACGTTGGAACACCATCTGGATCTCCGTCTAGCCGCTCCTGTTTACCACCTCGACAGCACTTGGACAACATACTCTGCTGTCATCTCGAGCTTGTGGTATTGCGCAACCGCGTTGATCATGCGCAGCTTTGCATTCATGTCGTGACGGTTGAGTGAGGGGCGGAATGAGCCACCACACTGGCAAGTCGGTGCCAGATTCGTACTCGAATCGAGGCCACACTTTAGGCAGATGAGGTCCTGGGTTTGCCAGGCTGCCACAATGCTCGACACCATGTCAATGAGGGGATGCTCGATTTGGAAACGCTCGTACTCGGTCTCGCACTTGTGGCATGCCCACATTTCCCGCGGGGCTGGCATCTCGTTGCCCGTCCGTGGGTCGACGCTCGGCAGACAGTCAGGATCACGACCGAGGTCGACGTCGCGAATCGCGTTGCACCGCTCGCATGTGACCATTGGCACCACAAGACTTTCACCCGGGTTGCGGAAGTTCGCTTCGTTCGAGAACTCGCGTACGCCGACCAGGTCCAGAAGATTGCGACGAAGGACGATGACCTCGATATTCAGATCAGATGCCAGCCCGTAGACTTCGCAAACGGCCTTGACAAACTCAAGTGCTTGGTTGGCACGGCGATCGACACCTCGCTTGGTACCGGGAAGATTGGGGAAAGAAAATGTGCGAAGTTCCTCCTGGGCGTCTGCAATTTCTTTCTCCTTGGCGACGGCCCGCTCTCCGCCTTTCCCGTCGACGGCCTCCAAGTCTTCCTCTGCATCGACGAGCCGCGTCTGTGCAACGGCCAGATGTCGCTTGATTTTGGCGACATCCTCGAATAGTTTGCGGGTGAGAGTTGTTGCAACGGCTCTGGCCGCGACACTACGCTCCTTCTCCTTTGCCGGATTAACGGCCGCAAGGTCAGAGGCATCAATATTGAGTGTGTGCACAGGTCGTAATGGGCCACGGTGGTCACCAATGGCAGTGCGCTTAGCACTATACAACGCGTAGATGAAGTCGGCTACACGGCGCTCGAACATGGGTTGAATACCAGGTGGAAGGAACGCCTGAATGTTCCAGTCCATACTGATTTCGAATTGTTTTGTGGTAACCAGCGACGCGGGTGCAGCCACAAGCCCTGGCGCAACGCGCACACCTCCGAAGTTGGCAACGTCCATCCAGGCGAGATAGTTCCAGTACTGGATCACCTCAATGAGGATATGGCGGAACAGGTCATGTGAATTGGCCGCAGTGACTAGGTACTTTGCGAACGCAAACGCACTGCCGGCATCCGGTTTTGATGTGAGGAGGAATACACGGTTCAGGTCGGCATAGACAACCTGGGTGCCCAGTCGCTTGAACTCGGCCAGGAGCTGAAGGAGTGTCTTCCGCATTAGCCCATGCAGGAAGCGATACAGTGCCGGCTCGAACATGCAGCTCGAGCTGGAGCTAATCCAGCGCCAGAACTGATCAACAACTAGGTTCGCTGGAGAGTGGGTGACACCACGCAGATGAGCACGCGCCTTATCGAGGAACCAGCCGCGGACCATCGACTTGAGCACAGTGAAGGTCTGGATTGACAACACTGCGTCGCCCAACATTACACTCCCGCTTGTCGTTCCCTGGGCGTATTCGTCGAGGTTGTGTGAAGCGGCACCAAAGGCCATCGATCCCGTTCCACTGCCCTCCATTTCGTTGACGAGGGCAGATTGGAGCACGGCATTGATGGCCATGTCGGCGATCTCTAGTTCGAGAACAACCGAGCCATAGCAGCCACGTGAAGAGATCTGCGGTGCCGTAACGTCACCGCTTCCATTCGTATCCTCCTCCGCGCCGCCCAGATCAGGCTTGGGCGATGGCGACCACCAGAGGATCATGTCCTGCTGCTTGAGTCGCCGTGAAAACTCGAGGTCGGCCAGGAAAATGGGTGGATCGGGTCCGAGATTGCCAACCGGAACGTCATAGTGGGCTGCCATCTCGATTTGGCCAGCAATCCACCCCGACAGGCGAAGATACTGGATGATCATACGGCGGGCGGTGTTGACCTGCCACATGAGACTAGGCTCTTCCTCCTTGATGGATCGGATGGTTATGACGGGAAATTCAGAGAAGACGGCGTGGCGTACTTGATAGTACCCATGCTCGAATGGCGAGCACAGGGCAATGACATTCATACCATTGCGAATGCTCTGAAGATCCTTGACCAGCTGGCGCATCGCGCCGCGCTCGTCGGGGTAGTAGTTGATGTCTGTATCGAGTTCGGCTGGATAGGCAAACGCGCCACCTTTGGAAACCTTCTCGATACGTTCCGCGTACCACCGTGCAGGGTTGGGTAGTTGTTGTCGATTGCGCGCACCATCGACTACATAGACCTTGACCACTCCTGACGGAGGGAACAGCGCAATCAAGTGACGAGACTGCACGGTGGCGTGGAAAAGGAAGTAATATCGCAGGTTCTTGCCATCGTTGAGATATCTATGACGGATAACGCTGGGCGCCGGGCGTTCCAGTTCCGAGAGATCGAATCCCTTGTCCAGTCCCCGGTTGAGGCCCCCAAGAGAAGCCGATTTGAGTGCACAAGCCGTACCCAGGCCCAGCAATGCCCGAATGAGCAGAGGCACCTGAAGCTCAAACGCACCGTCGACGTTTGGGTTGTTGATGAGACTCGAGAAGTGAGACTCACCCTCGACAAACAGACCCTCCTCGACCTGCAGTCGAAAGAGATGGCGTGGTGTTTGGCCGCGTGGAAGGACACGTGTAACCTGGATTGCCTCGTAACGATTGGAGAAGGTGTCCGATGTTGGCTGGTGCTTGAAATTAAGGTAGAACTCTCGCAAAACTCGTAATCGGACGCTTTGAAGGGTATTGTCAATTGCGAGCCACAACCGGAACTCCCCAGGTCGGGTAGTGGAGGCGATCTGAACGACGTCCCAACGACGCGCTGCAAGCGATGAGGCATGCGTCCGAATCATGGAAGATACCGTGCCATCGAGACGGGGGCCGCCTTGTTTCCGAATCCGCAACCTTTCTGTACGCTGCCTTCTCCACACCTTTCGAATAACACGAAGGTACCCGGTGTAGTCCTCCAGCGGATCTGGCGCTCGTTCAGGCTCGGGCGAGGCCTCCTTTGTCACCCGCTTTTTGCGCATGACCACTGCCGTCCGTGGTTTGGAGGTTTCGCCATTCTTGCCGAAGTCTTCCATATCCGGAGCATTGGTGCGCATCTTGGCGAACATGTCGGTTAGTTTGTGCTGCTGATACTTGTCCTCGCGAGCAGCGACACGCTTGAACAGCCAGTCAGGGTGTCGAATGCGTGGCACAGGGTTGGGAACCTTTTGCAATGCGGCCGGTATGGTGATGAGCTTCTGGATGACAGAGCCGAGCCGCTCCGTGTAGTATCGCCAGTCAAGGATCTGGCGCATGTCAAAGTCGGTCATGCTGTTGTCCTTGAGCCACTTTCGGAGGAAGTGCTTCTTGACTGCAGGATCGGCATCAAAAATCGCGACGGGAATGGCGCGCTCCGTCACAGGAGCGCCATTGGGCTTGGCCGAAATGATGAAGCGACAGGACAGCCCCTTGTCTTTGACCATCTGCTCTCCGAGGAACTCTGCCAGGCGGCGTGCAGTGCTGATTGACGTAGACTTCTGTCCCGCATATTCCGCGAGCGTCTTAGACATTGAGCGATTTTCGGCAATCAAATCGACGAGCTCAGTGTCGTGAAGACTGGACGCCTTGCTCTGAAGAATGTCCAGCCACTGATCGGCAACCTCCGCAACAGCCTTGTAGCATTCCTCGGTCGTAGAGCCTAGTAAGAACTTGTCAAAGATCTGCGATTGGAAGATTTTGATAAGCTGGAGCTCGCCGCGTCGCTTGACCTCGAAGCCCTTCAGTTCGGCAAGCGAGCCGTCAAAATTGAAGACAGCGTACCGCTTTTTGAGCAGCTTGTCTTCTTCTTTGGACGAGGGGAGAATCATGGCCTTATATGGTCCGTCGAGCTCGAAAAAAATCGAGTTCTCCTTGCGGACCTCATGTTCACCTGTCACCTTGTTGAGCTCGTGGTACTGGTGATTGGTGAAACTCCTGTGCACAAGGTGGTTAAGCATAGTGCAAGGGTAAGAAATACCAAATCTCTTGCCGCCCTTCAGCTTAAACTTGAAGTCCTCGGGAAAGACGCCAGGGAGCATGCACCAAATGCCGTCCGTGTCAAGTTCGAGAGGACGACCGATCTGCTCAACCAGCTGACGCGCCATCTGGATAATGGTGGCACCAGTAAGGCAGGTAATGCCGGCCATCTCCATGGAGTACCACCGAGCTCCCTTGCGCATGACGTAGCCGTAGAACGAGTTGAGAATACACTTGTGTGCCAGCTGGAGCGAGTCGTACAATACAATCATCTTCTTGGCCTCGTCGACGGTCTGGATCGCTCCTCCCTCATCCAATGCCTTGTCCAGATTTTTTTTCCAGGTTTTGTGCAGTCCCTTGTACTCGTATCGGCGATCACGGAATGCACGCACGGTATCGATGTAGAAGGAGTTTTCGCGCTGGCAGATGATAGCTGTCTTCGTGACGACCTTTGTGTCGTGGGTCTTCTTGTAGACCTTGCGGGAGTAGTCTCCAAGCCGCTTGTGGATAAGAGCCGATTGTTCCGCCGCCGGCAAATCAACGAAACGGCGTTTGGGGCCATTGGGATTCTTGGGCGGGAACAGCTCCTGCTCGAGCGCATAACGAACCATGTTGACCTCGTCACGTTTGGCTGGGAAGTACTCGCCGCGCCACGCCCACTCCAATCGCCGGTCGCACGTCTTGTCTGGCCGGTTGTAGTCGCAAACAGCACACGCAGCCTCGTCCTTCACTGAATCCGGTTGCAGACGATTCGACAACATGATGTTGGGGTACATGGCGGCAACGTCCAAGTGGTAGATTAAGGGTGGGTCAAAGCGGTTCGGCTCGTCGCGCATGAGCTCCAGCTGCTTGGCAATCTCGGACCTAACCTCATCGTAGTTCTCCACATCGTCCAGATCGATCTTGCCCTCTTCTTGCAGTGAGAACTTGAGCGCGTTGTCTAGGTCGTCAAGGAGCTGTTGTATGGCGCTTGGGACGACCTTGAAGTGTGTCGCAATGTCCGCTCGGAATACGCCTGCTTCGAGAGCTTCAACGTGACCACCAACGTATGTCTCAGACGCTAGGAGATGGCCCTCGTATGTGACACCATGTGGGTCCTCGTGACGATTCGGCATGATGATTCCAGCCTGGTATGCTTCCACCTGGCAGTAAGCTAATGTTCATCCTCTCAATCTCACCATTAGAAGTGTCTCGCACAACGTGCCGGATCCCTTTCGCAATACCTCGTCTGGGTTGAGAGGAATGATGTTGCACAGCGAGAAGATGAACGGGTTCACGTATTTCATGTAGAGGTAGTAGGTTGCGACAGCATCGGAGACCGAGTACTCGGCTAGTTTCTGGGGTTGCTCGATTGCATAAGGGGTCATGAGTTCTGGGTCGAGCTCGATGGGATTGTAGCCTAGTTTGGCTGTTGTGACGGCTTTGAGGCCTTGGCTTCCTTGTGGTAGATAGGAGTCGCGCTTAACCCATCTGGGACTGTCAGATGTGTCCACTACGTAACAAAACTCACCTGAAGCAGTCCATGTGCATGCAGGCCGTGCACTTGTACTCGCCCTCATTGTCTGGTCTAAATCCAATCTCGTTGTACATGCTTATCCCGTGTATTTTGGCACGTGCGTCCACGAATGGGAAGTCGAAACTGTCTCCATTGTACGTCGCCATGACGGTCGGCTTCGAGTCACGAATATGCTCAAACCAACGCCGAATAGTTGCAGCCTGCCGTCGTCAGCATCCTTCACCAAGACAATCGCGTCTCACTTCATCAGGCTCGTTAAAAATGGTGAACTCTCCCTCATACTCGGGCTTGGGAGTATACTCGAAATCGTCAATGTTGTCGCCTACGATCTCACGGTTCGTGATGAGATATCCCTGGCCATCGATCATGTATGAGATCATCATGATCTGGTCGGTCTGTTGATCGGGAAACTTGAGGGGCTGCTTCGATGTCTCAATATCGTAGGCCATGACAACGGGCTCGGCACGCTTGACGCGGTCCATAAGACGCTCCATTTTGATGGCTCCCATGGAGGATGTGACTTGATACCACAGACCTACACGAAGATTGAGGTCAATGGCAACGCGCAGGTAGTAGGCAATATCATGCTCCCGGACTTCGATGATGCAGTCGGCTGGTTCCTTGTCTTTACGTTTCCGGGCGTCCTCATCCTCCCCCCATGCCGTTTCGGGCCCATTTTCTTCTTCTCTGCCATGACCGCCACCATTCGCTGCGTTCTCAGCACCCACGACATCCGCGTAAGCGTCGACCGCGGTAAACTTGGCCGAGTTGGTGGAGGCCAAAGGTAAGATCTCTCGTCGCACGGCCTGGAAGTCTTGCGTGTTGTGAAAGAACAACTTCAAGAATACCGGGGCTGCACTCAACAGGTGGTTGGGCTGGTGTCAGTACGTTTGAAGTATTTGGTTCGCTCACCAAGCTGAGGTCCCACTTCTTCTCCCTTTGTACGCGGATTATTAAGCCCTCGAAGCGCTTCACAAGCCACTCCTCCACTAATCCTTCCGTACCCGCCTGCCCGTCAGCAACTTCTTGCACAACGCCCAGACTGACCCTGCAGGTGACGTAGAAGTACGGTTCGTACGGTATCGTCGCCTTGAACATGCCGCCGTCGTCCTGGATAAAGTAGTAGTCCACAGCGGCGAGTCCGCTAGGATGTGTGTCTGATTTGACTAGCGTCTAGAATGGTCAGCGATGATGGAGCGAAGGGTTAAGCTCACCTGGTGCATGTTTACCAGCCATCCGTCTTTGGACTCCCCAGTTGCGAGATTTGATTCAAAGCGCCAGAAACCCAGCTTGTCGTCAATCTCGTCGCCCACCAGGACCTCCTCGAAGCGCTCAGCCAACGCGGTACCATCATCCTGTCGCACAGGTGCTGGGCGATCGCCATCTGCACCACTGCCGGTTGTGCGGCTGCGTCCTATTCCCCGCTTGCCGGTAAAGCGGGTGTTGCCTTTTGAGAAGTTACCGCGCCCCCGGCCGCGGGCGCCCGACGACATGATGGGTAAGACCAGTGGGGGGGGATGTTGAACTTGAGAAGAGGAGCGGCAGGAAACTAGAAACGGAGTTGGTTAATACGCAAATGAAACGAAGAAGATGTGATGATGGTACGAGTGAGATGAGTTGGGAAGTACATAAAGTGAGGTAATGGTTGGTGAGGTCTTCAGACTGAAAGCGAGACGCGTCGCACCGCCATGTGTCCAAGGCGTCTAGGGTGCACGGTGGCCCCTCATGAGACAAAAACGCGTCTTGAACACTTTACGTAAAAAATAATACAAACAATACCAAGAAGCCGGTGCTTTGGAAATTCTCCTCCGACCAGCTCCTACTGTAATAGTAATAGCTAATGTATTACCCATGTATTACCCTGCTTAGCCTTTGTCAAATTTGGGTCATACTCGCTTGGTGGCAAACAAACAAACAAGACAAACAAGACAAACAAGACAAACAGATAAACCACCCAAAATTCTGCCCCACTTCTTTGACCACCACTTCTGACATGAACGACCACTTCAGAGATGAAAAAACAACATAGAGCTGAATATTCACGCTCTTACCAGGGCCTCTCCTACCAAACCAATCACAGCTGTACGATACTAATCTCACGACCTCTGAGCTCTCCACGCGCGGCTGCCTCTTCATGCAGACTCGATCATTGGCCTTGGGTACTTGAAGTTGGAGATCCTGACAGACGTTCAGCAACGGGGAGGCCAGCGGGGTACGCTGCTTCGTGGGCGTCGTTCCCGCCATTCCTCGTACTCGCGCTCGCATCTTCCATCTCCCCACAGCTCTCGCTGCGATCGGGAAGACGATCAGTGTAATCGGCGGACCATCTCCGAACGGGATACGAGGTATGAGCAGATGGCAGCATGCGATGTGTAGCGAGATACTCGGCTTCAGACGATGACACTGAGCGTACCACACTAGTGTGAATGACAGGTCGGCCAAAGGGCCGCAGTTCGGCGCTGGCGACAGGTGGGCGGGAGCAGAGCCAAACCCCGGTAGATTTGGCGACATCGCCAACTGGTGGTGGCAAAGGTTCTGAATTGTACCGCGTATGTTGCGGTCTTCCCCGCCCGAGCTCGTGACTCTCGTGAAGGATCACAGTGGCGAGACGTTCACGTCGGTACCGGACGGCCGCGGACTTGGGTATTCGGCGATGCTCAGCTGCGCTCGCCGAGGCGGACCGTGGGGAGGGTGTATCATCCCACCGCAGCATACCCGCAGGAGAATGTAGCGAGTGCGATCGCCCCAGGATGGGTGTTGGGTACTTGCGTGGGGGTGGACATATAGAGATAATGCTTGAGGTCGTTACCGGACTGTTGGGAGCTTCCTGCATCTCGAAGAGAGTGGGGCCAGAGCCTTCAGAGCTGCCCGAGAGAGACGACGTCGTTGGGGACGAAGGAGATGGGACGGGCATGCCATTTGAGCTGTTGACGCCCAGGTGGCCTGAAGAATCTGGAGCCCGGGACGACATTGAGGATTGGGAGTGAGCATTGTGCGGTGCATTGCCTTTGGTCGTTGGTTTCTTCCACCTCCCGGGAACCAGTGCAGCGAGGCGAGGGATAGTGAGGGGAAGTGAAAGGGTGACAGCGAGGTGAGGCCGTCGTGAGCCGAAGGACGGCTCCTGAAGATGTCTGCAATGTGAGTAAGACGCTAAGGACGCTGCCGAGGGGGGGGCGAAAAGAACTCACTCCATCATTCTCTTGCCGCACGTCATGTTGCGATAAAGAGAGGTCGTATTCAGAGATGATAAATGAGGAGGGTGAACGGTTTCAGGAGGAGAGAGCGACGACTGGGTTTGAAATGCAGGTTGAAGGAGAAGAGAATGATAACGTGCTCTGAGAGAGAACTTGTGTGACGGTGACGCGGTGATGGTCGCTCTACGGATAATGTTTACATTCCACGCTCGACGACCGGTCGATCCCTTGCGCAAAAACGTACGAGATGCACTGTACAATCAGTCGAGAATGACCCATGTCTACCAGTGATGCGACGATTCCGAGACGCTTGATCGCGTCGTGACGAGCTCAAGGGCAATTGTTACAAGCCCCTGCGCAACGGATGGCGTCGGATGCGCAACTGGGGAACCCACTCAGAGCGAAGGGCAGTGCACCGGATGGCATCGGATGGGACGTGGGACGAACACAAGGTGACCTTGCGACAATGGGACGAGTCACGATTGTGAGAATGGAGTTCGACGGACAAAGCCGTGGGGCAGAGGCGGTGGTGGCACGATCAAGATGAGATCAGGGGCCAATGCACAGATGATAGGTTCTGCACGTACGCAATGTCTGTCATGCAGGTGGTTCCAGGTTGCCCGCGCACTCTGGCCATTGCCATTGCGCCACTCCCACTGCCCGACTCCCATAACCAGCAGCAAACTCTTATGCTTTGTGGTTTGCACTCTTTGTTGAATTAGACGTTCCAAGTAGTTGACGAGGAATTCAGTGCCGAGCTGCCCGGTCTCTTATGCGTCGAGTAATTTTAATCAGACACAAACGTTCCGGTCAGTTGAGGGAGCAACGGAGGAACAGGGGACGTGACAAGTGCGACCCAGTCGACTACCGAAACGTACTGCATCAAACAGCGTCGCCTCACCCTAGACACTTCTTCCTGACAGTAGACTCTTGGCACTCCTGATCCTCATGGCGACGTCGAAAGCATTCATACTACACACCTCCGTGTCAAGTTCTCTATGGTATGCATGCAGTCCCTACAGCTCCCATGACCTCCGTCCCGCCTCTCCGAAGGCGCTCCATTCCTGTAACTCATCAAGGAGAACCGCCATGGTGTAGTCTGTGCGGAGCGCAACCAGCCATGCGTGGCACCAACTGCAACTCGTGCTTAGCGATGTGTGGCATCACCTGCACCTCTCCATGGCAATGGACACTTGTCACAGAGGTTTAGAGACCAATCTCCTTGATCTTCCAGAAATCGTCGCTAAAGCGCAGTTAGCATCCACTGTCATTCTGGTGCGCAGCTTAACTCACCCAACCCAGCAGACCACCTCAACAGCAACCCCCTTTGCAGCCTTGCGAATTTCATCAGAGGACGCAGACATGCGGCCGATGCCGCACGCGTGCTGTTTTCCCTCTGCATGGATGGCGACAAGGTCGTCCTTGGCCAGGCCGTCCGGCAGAATACCGCCTTTGCTCAGCAGACCGGGCGCCATCATGTTCGCGCCTGCCAGCAGGAACTTGATGGCGCCACGGTCAATCTGCACGTGAGGTAGAAGGTCGGGATACTTGTGCAGGATGCGGAGCGTGGGCATGAACAGCCCATCAAAGTGATTGAAGAAGATGGGCACGGACTGCACAGTGTAGATGTTGATCCGTTCGTGGCTCGCAAGTCAGATTAAAGCTCAAAGTATCTCAAGAAGCCGACCTAGACGACGTACCACTTAGTTAAGCCCAGCGCCTCCTTCTTGGGCCAGATTTCGTCCAGCACAGTCACCTCGCCGTCGTCCTCCGTGGGAGGCGGTTCCTCATCGTCCTTCTTTCCCTTGCCCTTCTTACCACCGCCCTTGCCTTTGCCGCCCTTTCCTCCCTTCTTCCCCTTTCCACCTTTTGTCTCTTCCTCCTCTACTTCCTTGGGTGATGTGGGCTCTACGGTTGGCTCTGAAGGAGTTGGTGGAGCTGCAGCGCCTCCATCTTTGTAGGCAGCCTTGGAGAGGAGCGGGAGCTGATCTAGAAGCTGATTCCGGACGTTCCGCTGCACCGACGACTTGAGCGACGTCGAGCCGGAGACGTCGTCCTTGATATTAAACCTTCAGTCAGAGCGAGATTATCCTTGGCCTACTTTTTGAACATGAAGACGGGGATTGGTGAGGCTGTGGTTGAGGTTCTGAAGTTTCCCGGGGGGGCGGTCGTGGATCACTTGCGACTTAGGTTTTGAACTGACGTTCTGTTCACGGAGATAGGCTCATCTCCGCTGTACCCAGCCCAAACATTTAACCAGCATGACCAGGTTGCCCCTCCCCTCTCTGTCCACAACTGCAACACTTCGGACAAACTGAATGGGAAATTCAAAGCATACACTGTTTGCATCCATGCTACTGGAGTATGGGATAGGGAGTGACAAGTAAGGGACGTAGGAACCTCACAGAGGCGGCTCACTTCAGATTATAACAAACTCGCTCCAGGCGGTCAGTTGTGTCTATTGTCGTCGACGGGTCGTGCCGCTATCTAATCTAACTTCTCTATGTCATCACAATACGGGGCTGTCGCACGGCATGATCGTAAGTGCTTTAAACGAGCTCCGTCGAGTTGTAGTAGCTGACATAGCTGCAAGTCAGCAGAAGCTTGGCACGGGCACAACTCCAGGGTACTTACCTGACCTCCCAATAAGCCTCGCGGAATGCGGCACCGTTATTACGGACGTAGTCAATGCACGAGCCGTAGCCGGTAATGGAGGCACACGACTCGCTCTGGCCGGCGTACCCAGACTGGTGCCAAACGGCGTCGGCGCCAGCCCAGTCACCGCACAGCGTAGTGTCGAAGATGTTGAAGTGGTCATAGAAGAACTGATACGGGCTGCACGAAGCCGAAGGGAAGTGAGCGACGGGCGTACCCCAGGCATCGGGATTTGGAGAACCGTTCCTGATATCGTCGGGAATGTTGTAGCGGGGGTGGAACCATGCAGTGATGCCCGACTTCTGCCACGCCAACACGTAGACACCGCCGCCAATGTCGTTGAAACCCTTTCCATAAGTTTCAGTCCGTGAGTCGTGGACACCGCAGCCCTGGTTGCCGGTGTTGGCAGAGGAGCAGTCATAAGAGTCGAAGTTGCCGGTAGTCATCGTCCCGAGCTGGTTATCGTTGAGGTTGCGTGGCATGGTGCACCCACGGCCGGTGTGGAGAGAGACCTGGTTGTTTGTAAAGACATTCACGCCTTCCAGGATGTCAATCTCGCCACCTTCCGGCCAGTTGGGGCCATTTTGCCACCAAGCAGGCCAAGTACCGCAGCCTACGGGCATGTGGACGGCGTCCATGATGACCATGCCACCCGTCCAGACCCGATTGGCGTGGATACGGACCGACTTCCGCCCACGGTTGACCTTGTCGGTGGTTTCGACCTTCATGATGGCGCGGCCAGCTCCGTTGATCGAGACGAGACCATCATTCCATGCGGTAGCCGAGTCGACGTACTGGACGTCACCATGGGTTGGGTCGTCCCAATGCCACCAGTTCCAGTACTTGTCATTGAAGAAGTCGTTACCGGGGATGGTGTCAACATGTTGCCAAGCTGAAGTAGACTGCGGGGGCGCTGGGCCAGAAGATGACGAGGAGGGAGATGACGAAGGGGATTCGGACGGGGTAGAAGGTCCGTGATTTCCGCACCCGCTACCCTGCCCATTCACGTCATCGTAGCCGCTGTTGTCCTCGTTGGTCCAGTGGTTGTTCTTGCGGCGGCGAACCAGTCGCCTGTCCGAAGCAATGTCGATAGGGTGGGCATCACGCTGGGCAAGAACCTGCTCGCCGGCAGCGGGAGTGTTGCGCTGGAAGTCGAGGGGAATAGTCGCGGCCTCGGTGGTGGGGACCAACGATGCCAGCAGGGTAAATAGCGCAACGTTGGCGTACATGTTCAAGGATGTTGCTGTAGGCTTTGAAAGGGTGTAGCAAAGAATAGTGTAGACTTCAGACAGGTGACTTCAGGAGGCGACTAGCGCTTGTTCGACCAGCGAAGAGTGACCTGTAGTGGGGGGAGACGTCCAGCGTCGAGCGACTGAGAAGAGGTATGAAGTACAGTCGGGGCAAATGGGCAAGAAAGAAGAATGAACAGAATGTGTTGAAGACACAGAGTGCGAGCATGCCAATGATAAGTGAGGGTAAAGGCGGAAGGGAGGGAAGAGGTCGAGTGATGGAGATGCGGCGACGTTGGTGAGCAATGGCGAGCAATGTCGGTTCATTGTTTATCCGTTGTTAATGGCAGATGGAGGAAATGATCAGCATGCGAACGGACATTCGAACAGTGGCAACGGGTCAAGGAAACAATGCACCCCCCCGGCCCCCAATCGTTCTGCACAGCACAATCAATCCAAGATCGTCCGGAATGACCGCTTGATCTTCGGTCCATGGGCCCAGGGGCCAGGGGGGATGCTGCTGCAGCGACGAGGAGGTTGGATGTGACAATGTGATGGAGGAAAGGCACTTACAAGGGGAGGGAGAGGAGGAGTTGATTGACAAGTTAGAGAAAGAGAAAAAGAGAAAGATGATGGCAGGATCCGTCCTTCTTGAATAGTCCACTCATGTTGGGCGACGGGCGAGGGGGGTGGGTGACACTAAGCCGATGAACTGATTCCAAGCCACCCTTCCCCACTCCCACTCGCCCTCTTGCCCTCCTGCGCTCTTGCCCTCTCACTCACTCCCTACCACTCACTCACTCACTCACTCACTGACAATCTCTATCCGTGGCTGTGTCCCTCCTTGATAGTCTGCGCTTTCTGCGCCCTCGCCATGTAGCCCAGCCCAGCCTAAGATCAGCCAAGCCCAAGAGGACGCCAATACAACCAGCCTGCGTAGAACAGAACATCACAAGGACATTTATTACCCCATTGGGTGAAATCAGTCGCGGTGAACACCCAGTACCTGAACTGAAAGCAACTGGCCCTGATCACGCTGTACCGTCCATTGGCCACCAGCCACTAGGCATTGGAACCAGCAGGAGTCCACGCGGTTAATGCCGTCTATCCGGTCAACCGGTGAACACAGTCAACACAGTCAACACAGTCAACACAGTCAACACAGTCAACAGCGTAGTCAACACAGGCAACGCAGTCAGCGCAGTCATTCACCTAAGGGCTCTCGGGATTCGTTTTGTTCCAGTTCATCTTTCGCCAAGCAGAGGCAGAGGGCTGGCTACCTGGCTACCTGGGGCAAAGAAACCTGTACAGTCCGCATTTCTCAGGGATCGTCAAGACCCCTGAGTCCCAACAAGTCAATCCATCAAAGAAGGCTGACAAACATGGCTACTCTAGGGTAAATAATTGTTGTGACGATACTCGTCATGTCCGTTGGACTCTCTGACTGTTCCAAGCAATGTGGCGCCCTCTCGGCGCTCATAAACACATGTTCGGTGTCCGAGGTCACGGAGGGCCGGAAGGGTTGACGTGATTTGCCTGCCTGCCATCACTCAGATGCTTCCTGAGGCCTCTTGGCAATTGGCACATTTCTTTACACCACCCAGAAACACCACAATCGCAGGCTGCCCTTGGTCACTCATCACTCATAGTATACCTCATGAATGGCCAGCTCCATCCGCCTCCATCCAAGTCTCTCCTTTTCCTCTTGGCGAAGTTGGCGCACCACATACGGCACAGGAGGCTCAGCAGGTGATTAACCTCAGTCGGGTTGCCAAGCTCACACAGGATTTCCATGGAATGTTGCAGGCCTGTAGCATCTCGTGAGTTGGCAGTTAGCGGGTTCCACGGTCTCGCGATTGTCGCACTGCAGAGTTTCGGCCTCGTCGATTCAGCCTCGTTAATGTAACCTTGCACCGCCAGTTTGAGGGAGCATGTCATCATTCACGACAATGAGGCTTGTCGGCACGATCCGTTTAATACCGAGCACCACGTGGGAGGGGAGTTTTAGCAGAACTCCGCTTTCTGAATGTGCATTCGAGTCACCGAACTACCGAACTCGGGATGTGGGCGATGGGGGAGCGGTAATCGCGGCAAGCCCCGAGCGGAAACCGCTTTTTTGTGACTCGATATCCTCTTGTCGCCACATTTTGCCTTCTCACCGTCGCTCACTCACACCCTTCTGCTGACAGTCATACGAAGCCGCACACATGACCGTGACCGACTCTTCACCGTCGCTTCCAGAGAGCGTTGTCGTGGGTGTTCTGGCACTCCAGGGTGCATTTATTGAGCACATCCACTACCTTGAGCGGTGCGTCGAATCTTTGTTCCTGTTAAGGTTTAACTGAGACTAACAAGCACAGCCTTCAGCCCACGGGACATACGCTCAGCGCCATCGCGGTACGGACTGCTGAGGAGCTTTCTGTGAGTTTTAGTGCAAGGAGGCGAACGCATCGCATATGCTTCGACGTTGCCTCGGCCTTGAGGGAGAAGGGCCGAATCCAACCCTTGCTGGTTTGCCCAACGAGCCATACAGTTGGGGTGGATTTGTCCCTCCCTTCCGGTGCTCCAGCATCTCTCTGCACGCTGCCGTGTTGACCCGCTAAGCAACCACTCCATCTAGAATCGGCGCCCTATTACCTTTGCTCGGCTGACTCCAGCGCTGCCACGCTCTCATCATTCCTGGAGGTGAATCAACTGCCATCACCCGTGTCGCTGCCCGCACCGAAGGCCTTCTGCCCGCTCTCCAAGCTTTCGTTGCCGATCCCACCCGGGCGGTATACGGGACATGCGCTGGCATGATTCTCATGGCGGAGCCGGACGGGGTTGGGGGCGGCAAGCGCAAGGGCGACGGGAAATCGTGGGGTGGTATTCGCGGCATGCGCGTCTGGCGAAACCTGTACGGTGGACAGTTGGAGAGCTTTGAGTGTCCTCTGGAGGTGCGTGGCCTGTCGAGCCCCGAGCGTCCGTTCAACGCCATTTTCATCCGCGCTCCAGCCGTGCACTCCCTTGACCCCGCTGTTGAGGGCACCGAGGTCCTTGCCCGACTCCCAGCTGACTGTGTGCCGGGGCTCCCTCCAGCCGACTCTCCACTGGGTGAACCCGAAGTGGACGCTGTTGCTTCTGTCATGGTCCGTCAAGGGCGTAAACTCGTCACGTCGTTCCATCCCGAGCTGAGCGGAGATGCGCGGATACACGAGTACTGGGTCCAGCAGTGCGTCCTCCGCAGTTAAGTACGAGACAGGGGGATCGATGTTGCTGCCCAGCTGCTGCAGGGGCACGCGCAATGACGAGAGCCGGGGGAAACATTGTTTGTGCACTACCATCGTTATGCCAAGTCATGCACACTAGATATCGAGGGCTACGATTATTCACGGGTGTACCGATGATTATCATGTACATATGTATGAATGCATGCGCAGTGAATGCTTAAGACCAATGTATACATATGCGATACTTGCGCACAAACTTGTCGTTGACCTTCATTAGTCGCCCCCGTCGTTGCTTTACGGCACAGATCGTAAGAGACATTCACAAGGATTAAATTGGCCACTTGCTGCGTCCTTCCACAATGCTTCCATTCTCCTGACTCTCGCTCCTCCCACAACAGTGCTACTCACCCCAACGTGGGAGCGCGTCAGGGAGGGCACGGCACGTGCGGGTGCGTTCCAACTGCAGGGCATACAGGAGACATTCACGTGCTCGCGAGTGGCGGTCCTGGCGCTCGCATACGTTCGCAAGTGCGTACCATGCCTCCGGCACGTCCCATCCGCGGTCCTGCACCAGCTGGGACAATAAGCTGTGCGCGAGATCAATCGCGCCCGCGGCCATGTGAAGCCGGGCAACACTGACCGCGCCCGGCGGGTAGTCCGGTCGCAGGAGAAGCGACTTCGTGAAGGCAGCAAGTGCCTCTCCAGAAGGGTCGGGGTTGGTCATCGTTGTCTTGCTTCCATTTCCTTTACCTCCTGAACTCGAGTCTTGTTGCGTCGTGCGGTGCCACAAGCCAAGCTGGACCCACACAGCCGGGTTCTCGGGGTCGCGCGCCTCGGCTTCCTCGATGGCGACGAGAGATTGCTCCAGCTTGCCTGCGCGCCGGAAAGAAGCTGCGGACATGAGCCACAGGTCGGAGAGGAGGCGATCCTCGTCGGGCGATCGGCGGGTAACGGTCTTGAGTGGTGGCGGGGGTAGTCCGCCGGGACGGCCGCCGTGGTAGTGCGAATGCACGGCTGTTGGAGCGATTGACGGGGGTCCCATGGTTGAACTGAATGACGCCGCGCGCGACCTCTGGGGATTATCCGCAGATAAGGTTCCAGTCCGCGCCATGTTGCCCGCGCTCGGTGCGCTCACAGTACGTGAGTGCGATTGGCTATGCGATCGAGCCAGACTTGGTACGTGGAGGTGCTTGGGCAGCAGACTCTTCTTATGAGAGAGGCCCCGTTTTTCGTCAACCTCTGGCTGTACTGCTGAGTCGGCGGGCGTTAAGGCGTTCGTGGATAGCCGAGGGGGGAGAAGTGTCTCGGCAGGTAGGGGCGGCGACGGCGGCTGGACGTAGACATCCGTGGGTGGCACTGCCAACGAACTGGCAGGCGTGACTCTGCCAGAAGGCGCACGAGTAGAGTTGACGGTGCCCACACCGGAGCGGGGACGCTCAGCGCGCTCCGCCCGTTCCGCTTTCTCCGTTCGCTGCGAGAAGAAGGCAAAAAGCTCCTGCTGCTGTCCGAGGGCCACGTCTGGTCCGCGCAGCCTCTCGGTGATCACGTTGAGTGTCATGCGGAGTTGTATGACACTTTCGAGTCGGTGGAATCGGTTTGGTGGGATGGGCGACGCCGGAGTGACAGGGGACAGGTGGCCACTAGGTGTGAGCAACGGTCGGGGCCGGTGCGCTGCGGTTCCATCGCTGTTGCCATTCAACGTCGGCATATCGCCCTCATCTGCCGCAAGTGACTCATCGTCTGCCTCCCAAAGAGAAACACCAGCCTCACAAGCCTTGTGCGCCCCATCCCAATCGCCAGAAGCAGTCAGCAGCAGTGCCAGCAAATGCCAGGACCGCACATAATGCGAATCCAGCTCGAGGGATTGTCGCACTGCTTGCAAGGCGGGTTCGATCGCGCGTGCAGACGCCTCAGCGTATGCTAGGTGGTAGCAGGCTTTCGCGGAATTTGGATCCAGAGCCGTCGCCCTGCGGAGATGATTAATTGCCTGCGCTTGATACTTCGGTCGTTGGGTTCTGTCGGCAACTGCACGTCAGTCTGTGAAGATCAACCGACTCACAAGTCACAGACATGACTTGCCTCACTACCCCCTTGCTCTCCTCCACCAACGCAGCCACCTTGCGTGAGACCTGCCCCCTCTTGACCACGTCACCCGCCAGTTTGGCATACCGCCACGCCTCCTTGGCATCGCCGAGGTCGTTGAGCAGAAGCCGCGTGCCGATGAGCAAGGTTGAGACAAAGTCGGTATCGGAGTCCATTTCCCCATATTCGACATCATCTTGGGTGTCGCCGTGGCCGTTCGCGTCCACTGGTTTCTCGTCGTTTGGGTTGTCCGTTAGTTCGCTATCCTCGACCGTTTGCTGGCGCTGGAGAGTGAGAGTCGAGTCGGGATCCTCAGCCAACCTGGCCTTGAGCACAGTGTCGACATACAGCTCAAAGACTCGACGCGCCTCGGTCGGCTCGCTGCTGCTCGCCAGAAGGTATGTGAGACGTCGGAGAATCAACTGTGACTGGAATGTCAAGTTCGTCGCCCACCATAGAACGGTGATCGCGTCACGCGTCAAGCTGGGTGCGTGATCGGGGAAGAGGGACGCCTGGTCGGCAAACTCAATGACTGGAAGGTTGAGCTTTCCAGCCTTTGGGAACGACGTCGTGTCACCAAGGATACGCTGGCCGTAACGCAAGGCTTCGACCACTTCTGCACGCCAGGTCGTTCGTGCTGTTCGGTTCGCAGTAGCTCCGCCGATGAGGAGGTATTTTGTTGGGGAAGTTGCGCCAGCAGGAGGGAAGGACTCGAACAGTGCTGCCAAGTAGAGATTGAGCATGCGCTGTCGCTGTCGGGGCCGGAATGAAGCTGGCCATGAGGTCGCCAGAGTGTGGTATGTCCGGAGAATGCGAAGCGTGAGTTCGGAGTCTGCAGTATGACCTGAGATAGCTGTAGCTCGGGTGAGTGCGATCGACAAGGCGCGCATGAGTTCCCGTTGTGAATCGGGACTGGTAGTGGATGCGGGAGGGCGTGTCGACGCAGTTGGCACCTGCAGATATGGCGGCGTTGAAAGGGGAGAGGACGACAACCTGTCAGTGAGCTTGACAGCCTCGAAATAGCATTGGAGTGCGAGCGTCACATCTGGTCGGGAACACAGCTCGAAGCACATCCCCTGAGTCGTACGCGCGCGAACTCGTTCCACGACAGCAGGATCTCCAGTGACCACTCCAAGGGTCGGATCGACAGCCCAGTCGAACTGGCCGTATGCTGCGAGGGCATTGTCGTATTCCCCTAGGACGTAGAGGCTGTACGCAATGCCGAGGGATGCAGAGAAGCGCTCATTTTCGCTGAGCTTCGAGCCCGCAATAAGCATTTGGAGCGTGTTGTTCGCTTGTTTGACCTCGTCGGCGTATTTTGGCTCCAGTGGGAGGCGACTCCACCGCGGGCTCCCCTCAACCCAAGCCTCTGAATCAGCACCATCGGCGCCATCATTCCCAGTGGGCTCTGGCTCCGCTTCCGATCGTGATTGTGGGGCAACTGTCCCGTTGGCTCCTCCGTTACGCCCTGACTGAGGGATACCCGCCGATCCCGCTGTTGTGGGGTCGTCCGATGAGGTCCCGTTCCCCGTGCCGATCGGTGAACGAGCAGAAACGCGGTTATGGGGAACACGGTACGAAGCGGCCGAATCGCATAACGAGATCGTACGCAGAGCATGTACCAGCTCTGTATCTGCAGAGTGTCAGCTAAAACAGAGTCGCCCTTCGCTCGCCACTAAAGACAACTGTAACGGGCATGTCGTTGGGGGTGGAGAGTAAAGACCTACTGCCACCAGTGTGCTTGCTCCACTTGCGGATGAGCTCGGTCCACGGTAAGGGGTTACCATTAGGCATCGAACCTGGGTTTGGGTCGCTCCATGCTCCTCGCACGAATGCCGCCCCAAGATTTGTAGTGTAGTGCGCGGCTTTGGGACTGCTCCCGGACGCATGCCCGAGACGGGACATGTTGGTGCGCAGGTCGAAGAGGTGATGTATAAAAGTGGAGAGAGAGTCAATAAGGAAAGATGTTGGATAACGCAAGCTAACACCATGCACCATTAACGCCGTCCCATCCTCGGTCACGGCATGATTCCATGCACGTTGGATCAGGAAAGAGCCAGAGGTCAGTCAGGGGGCGGGGGAAGCTGGTTACGTAAAGGTTCTGTTTGCTGCTATGCTCAGTTTAAGTGGGCCCCCGTTTATGGAGGAGATTATATGCAAATTCAATGACGCAACGATCATACTCTTCCTGCGGCCCGAACGGTGTAATGTTGATGTTTGCGTCGTCGGAGCTCGGAGATCGGAGATGGCGGCATGCCTATTACCGCAGAAGCAGAAGAAAGAAGCCGCTTTAAGAAGGTGATATTGCAGCATGAGACTTTCAGCCACAGCAAACGTGCGGCGCTAGTAACCGTCAGGCCGTCAGCGGTATGTGCTGCGCTTGCCACATGGGCTACGATGCGGAAGGCACATCTGCGATATCTGCACATCGCTTGAGTGGTCCCGAGCGCAACTTCTACCACTGAAACCTACGGGAATGGGAATGAGCAATACTCCTGTACAGACCAGGTCCGAGGCAGCCGGCGGGCCACAGCGCGGTCCGAAACTCCTCGTACATACATACATTATTATCGAAACCTACTCTAACCTCTCCCGTGTATCCATTATCACCGGTGGTCTTAGGCTCGCCTGTCTCGACAGCCATCTCATCCGGTAGAGGCTAACGGCCAGCGGCGATGGAGTGATAGTTTTGGAGTAGAAAACAGTATTGCTTGAAAAGGTTCTTGTTGGAAAATATTGGACACAAGTACACAAGTAGTGCACACGTGCACAACAGCACAAGCGCACAAATTCACAAAACTATTGTTTTTGTCCCCACGTGGCCGTGTAGGCTGGTCAGCTGCCAGCTGCCAGGCAGGGTCTGCCTTTTAGCCGATGACTTGGAAAGCTGCGCGACCTGCTCGACGCTGTCGTCATTGCATCCGTTGCATCTGTTCACAACAACGTTGTAAAAGCTGGCTTTCTCTGATCGCCGTGTCCACTACGATGACTGAATCTTCGAGGTCCATTGCCCCGCTTTTCCCAGTAGAGGGCTTTGACATCACAAGTCTAAGAGGTGCAGCTCTGGTTATTGTGCGTTCCGGCGTCCAGCTCGACGCTGACACACAGCCCGCGGTGTCGCTCGGAAATGTGCCCCAGCTCACAGGCGATTTACTGGTTTCCTCTCTCCAGTTTCAACGTGTGGCATTCGTGGGCCTCGGCGACACAGTCTCTCCCTTCGCTGGGCCTGGGGCTGACAGTCTGGTTACCGGCGGGCTTGAACGTGAGCCAACTGGCTCCATTGGCTGACCGCAGTGTACGGCGGCAATTGCGGCGTGTACGTTCTCCTCCAACGAGCTCCGACTCTCAAAGTAGCTACCGCGTTCACCTCCATGGCAGGAGCTGACACACGCAGCTCAAGAAAGATGTGCATGTCGAGCTCATCTCCTCTCTGGCGAAGCAGTACGGAATCGGGGTGTCGCTGGTTCTCGCCTCGCTCGACGCGGCGAATCAAGACGACGCCCAACTTCTGTGAGTACCTGGGTGTTCCTCTACAAGGCCCCTGACTCCAGAACACCTCTGCAGGCCATCCTGCCACCCAAGGTCACATCTGACAACGCCACCTTAAGTCGCTTGGCGCAGATTCCAGCGCTGCGGTTGACACTCGACTCCAGCACGCCGTCAACAGCTGGGTCTGCGAGCGCATATCCCCCCTTTCTCCCCGGTGCCGGTCTTACGCGGCGTGTTCTGGGAGCGCTCTCCGACGTGCCCTCCGGAGCTCTGGCCGCGTGGGTCGTGGAGGGAGATAACCGCGGAGACGCACACGCGCTAGCTGGTGCTACACTGGCTGCACTGGGACTTGGTAAGTTTCTATCCTCGCCCGTGGTTTGATTCTTGGTGCTCTACGGTCAGGAACATGGCTGACTAGTAGATGTACCCCTGGTGGAACCCATATCGTGGACAGGTCTATTTGGGCCCGACGAGGGATGGAGTGGTGGTTCCGGTCTGAACGCCGAGATCTATGGTTAAGTGATGAGCCTACGCGAGGTGTGAGGTTGGGGAACCACAGGAGATGCTTTTCGTGGGGGGACACGAGGCGGTATGGACTTGTCGACTGGGAGAGTTGGTGCATCAATGAGTGGTGCCTCAGCATCGTTATTAGTAGTATCTGGATGCATCAAACTCTCCTGCTCGCCGGTGCCAGAGTGGGGCAGGAATGCTTATGTAAGCGTAAAGAGGCGAAGGCGATTTGAATTTGAACAACGCGACCCATAAATATAGACCCTGAGTCGTTAGAATTGCTATTATTATTGGTCCCTTTACGCGACTTGGTGCTACCTGTGCGCGCTGTGCGCCCCGTGCGGGCCCTGATTGTTTAACCAAACCGGCAACCGACAAAACGACAACGACGACCGATCCAACCGACGATGACAACAACCTTTCTCGTTTGCATCCTAATCCTCCCTCTTATCTGGAACTCCATCTTCATCTTGATACCACTTCCGTCGCCATCCCCGTCTCCATCTCTCTCCTCCATCTCCATCTCCATCTCCATTTCCATCTCCATCTCCATCCCCACCATCAAACTGTTCACGTCAATCTAATTCAGCGCGATGGCCACGCGGTACGGGCCTTCTGGTCAAGCGTACTCGGCACCACAGGGTAGTCCCATGCGACCAGCTTACATGCGTCTCGGGAGTTCGTCAAGCCAGGTCAACGGCGCGAGTGGGACCCAACCTCAAAATGGTGGTCCGCCTCAAGGGTATTCAATGCAGCACCCCCGCCAGGCGAGTGGGAGCAGCGGAGGCGGTGGTAGTGCGAGCGGCGGCGCTCAGCGTAGGCCGGAACGCAAGGACACCAAAGAGGTCGCGTGGGTGCACTGGCGTGCCCTCAAGGACTTTCTGACTGCGTGGGGAGACAAGGGTGCGTTTCCTCAAGTATAGGAAGAGTCGACCAAGCAGCCAAGCTGATCGATGTCAGAGTCCCCAACAGCGCGGGCGAGCGCTCGAGAGAAGCTGACGCGGTTGACACGCATGCAGTTCTTGGAGCTGAGCACAGATGTGTATGACGAGTTGATGCGTCGAATGGCTGAAGAGGGTGGATCATCGGACGGAGCTGGTAAGTTATGCAGAGATAGAAACGCTCACACTCAGTGGCACCTTTCCTGCCAGTCCGAGATGACTTTCATCCCAAACGCAATCAGGCACGCCAGAAGCTTGCAACTTTGCCCAAGAACCGATTCAAGGATCTCGCCAGCGACGTATTTTTCGAGCTGCGCAGGCGATACCCCGAGTTTGAAGAGGATCAGACTCCCACCACTCACAGTGTCGACGACAAAGAGGAAATGTTGGCGTACGATGAGCCATCCGCGTCAAGCCAGATGCCTATGTCCCCCAGTACGTCGTCTCTGGCGTCTCTGGCATCTCTGGCACGGCAGCAGCACCAGCAGCTGCAGCAGGAACAACAGCAGCAACAGCAAGCCCAGCGGCCTACGCACCACCGCAGCGGCTCATCGATGGGCAGTAACAGCAGCGCTGAACGGGGGGCCTTGTCGGCCAACGTGCCAGCCACGCGCGACCGTTACGCAAACCTCACGACTCCGACCAACGACATTGTCGTTCCAAACAAGAGTCGATTGCAAGAAGAGGCCATCGAAGTGCCGTACGCTCGTGATTCGCAAGACATGGGTTTCGGAGGGCCTGAAGCGCTTCCATCCCAGTCGGGAACGGGCACAGCGCCGAGCAATCTTCGTGAAGGACACAGGCCAGAGTCGCGGTCCAGCGCTGGGAGACCAGCGACCTCGCACTCGCACGACCCCATGTCACCGAACGCCGCCGCCGACGAAGGGCAATACATGGATCAGATGTCGCTTTCCTCCAGCACGACAACTACGGCGGGAATTCGGTCCAAAGCTGTCCCAACAACTGGATTGGGGGCTCCTAACGGCTGGGAGGAGCAGGAACGCAGTATCCGCGCCGAGTATGAGCAAAGAATTGCAGGGTTTGGGCGAAGGTTCCAAATGGTTGAGACCGAGCGCGACGACCTCCAGCGCGAGTTGGCTACCGAGCGGGAAAGGCGCAAAGACTACGAAGACGAGGTGCGCGGGCTCAAGGAGCGCGCAACAGGCCATGCCTCATCTCTACGCTCCATTCAAAAGGAGCTCGACATGGCGAGAGATTCGGTCGACGTCATCCGCAAGGAAAATGAGCAGAGTACGCGGCAGGCGCAGGAAGAGATCGCACAATGGCGCGAACGCTGCGAAGGATTAGAGGACGAGCTGCACCGCCTGGAAACCGAGCGCGCCAAACAAGCGACCAGCGATGTCAAGCCGCGTGGCGATAGCGAGACGGTCGCCGAGCTACACAGCGAAATGCGATCACTCGTTAATGAACTTCGCAACCTCTCGGTTCAGAACGACGAACTCGTCAACGAACGGGACCGTGACAGGGAAACACACGCTGCTCTCGAGGCCAAGGTTGAGGAGTTCCGCAGAATGGCCAATGCCGCCAGGACGGAGTTGCGCAACCTTAAGGCAACGTCCACCTTGTTTGTGTCCAAGCCGCTATCTGACGACCATCTTCCAGCTTCACCTGATGGCAACATCGCCGACATGCATGTGTCGGCGTTTCAGAGCGGGATCGACAGTCTTCTTGCAGCTGCGCGGTCGTCGCAGCCGTCCGGCGTGCTTCCCTCCATGAAAGCTGTTGTGGAGGCCGTGGCCAGCATCGGCGATGATGTCAAGGCGTTCGAGGACTCGCCCAATCTTGATGTTGATGTCTCACGCCTCGAGATGCTAAAGTACGAGTCGACGACCCGGTTGTCCGGTCTCATGACTGCAGCCCGTAACCACGCGATGGCGTCAGGGCTGTCACCTGTGTCGCTGATCGATGCCGCCGCGGGCCACCTCAGCGCGAACGTCGTCGAGATCATCAAGCTCCTAAAAATTCGTCGATCTGGCTCGACGCGTGATATACTCAACAAGCAGTCCAGCATGAGCATCGGAGACATGGTGCGCCGCAAATCTGGCATTTACCGCAATATCTCAGAAGAAGCCGAGGAGCCCGAGCTCAAAATGCGCGGGTCTACTCCATCAGGCGGCGGAAAGCAAAGTGGCGCTGCAGGTGGTTACGCCCCGCAGTCCTCTTCATCCGTTGACACGAGGCGACCTAGCGCGGCCAGCCCGTCCAGTGGTACCAGTCCACCTCGTAACTATGGGCTGTCGCCCAGCATGGGGTCGCCCTCACGAGGTGGCAATCTCGCTGCGGCGCCACCCTCGTCCTACGACGCCCCCGAATTTCGGATCAAATCTTTCCAGTCCGCATCATCGGCAGGCAAACGTTCCGACTCCTTCGACCTCGAGCGCAAAGGCTCGGTCACGAGTGCCAAGAGCGATTACGAACCGCCGTCGCGCCGTGCAGAACCACCTCGCACTGACCAGCAAAGTGACCCGTTCGCCTCGGCATTCTCGTCGGCTGTCTCATCGTCGACGTCCAAATTGCGGCTGGCACCCAGTACAGGTGCAGTCTCGGGTTTAGGCTCAGTCAATGTTCCCATGCCGGTCCCCGCAGTCACTGTCGGAACCAGCTCGTCAGAGGACACCATCCGTTCGCCACAGCATCCTCGCTCCAACCTGGCACCAGTCCAAGAGCCCGTCACACCCGACCCTAGTACTGGTGAGTCCCACCCTTCGGCAAGTTCGGAACTGGCTGACTGCAGGTCCTGCATTCCAATACCACAACCCCACGCCCGGGCGGGCGACAGATGCTGAGTGGGACGAGCTCAAGCCGTATCTCAACGCGCAGAGCTCAGCGCTGGTGAACTCCATCCAAAACTTACTTGCGGCGATTCGGACCGGCGGGCAGGGTCCCGCTCTCAACGAACACCTTTCCGAGGTCATCGCGATCAGCAGCTCCATCGTAGGGGTATGTCGTGCATCCCTGCCACCGCGGCTCCGAGGGCCTGGAGAGCCGCTTCTGGCCGACCTCGTCGGCAACACGGACCGCCTGAGCGAGGCCCAGCAGGCTGCGGCGCGTGCCGGCGGGTTCGACAAGGCGCTTAGACAAGGTATCGCGTCGGCGTCATTTGGCGTCGCGAAGGCGCTGAAGGCGCTAATGAAAGTCGGGGGGACGAGCGATTGAGTGAATTGAGCATCGGCTAGAACCACACCTAGCGCCGGAGAGATGCGCCTCGAGCAAATTGCTCCTGATAGAGGCATTGGCGTGCTCGCGGCAGGCACAACCATTGCTGTCCAGGCCGAGAGCGTAGGCCACGAGACAAGCGCTCGCCCGCTTATCGTATCGCGCCAGAACGTGTCACTCTTGGTCAGCGCGTTCGCCTCTGTGCACGTGCGTATCCCAGCACCCTTGGCTCTTGTACAGGCAGATAGATTATTGTATGCAAGATCGTGGATGTGGTCGTCATGTCGCTCGGGTTTGGATCAAAAGTATGGTTGATTACTGTAGTGTGCTGACGAAATTCACTGACACCCGCTTGCTGATGAGTGAGCATTGTTGTTAGTGTTTGTGTGTTGAACGTGTGCAAGCATGACGCCCTCCTCGTTTTGGTCGTCAGCTCGCGCACACCTACGCCCGTGAAATCCATGGAAACGTTCCGATTCATACTTGTCATACATAGATACAAAGGCAGATACAGCTACTGCTTGACAACATGTCTTCGTGTGCGTGTTGTGGCATTTGCTATGATGTGGATGAAGGCGGCCATGTTGAATAACCCCCTGAAACTCTCCCGGATTGACCCCACTGACTTGCGTCTGCCTCTGCTTCTTTCCGCGTTTAGCGGACGGGGTCGTAATACCAAGTGACGACGGCAATACAGACGAACGTCATCATAAGCACTGCGCCCTCCAGGAAGTTGGTCCTGCCGTCGGCAATAGCCGCGTTGACGATGATGATGGCGAGGACAAGACAGATGGTCTCATACGTGTCGAAAAGGAGTGACATGGGTTGACCGATCATCCAGCCGACGAGGACCAGCAGGGGCAGGATACAGAGAGAGACCTGAACACTGGAGCCGACGGCAATGGAGAGCGACAGATTGAGACGATCCTTCAAGGAGACGGTGACAGCGGTAATGTGCTCAACGGCATTGCCGACGACAGGGAGGACAATCATACCGATGAACTCACGCGAGACATTCGTGTGCTCGGTGAGACCGTCGATCGAATCAACAAGGCACTCGGCGGTGAGGCCGGCAAGACCAGCGAAGACGATAAGGGAGCCGAAGGCGAAGTAGGCAGGGACCTTGGGCTTGGGTTTGGGAACCAACCGACGCTTTGTACGCTGCTGCTCAATGTCGACAATATTGATGTTGGTGTGGGGATTGAATTGCAACGACGTGGGCGTGTTTGCCAAAGGTGCGTCGTTGGGGAAGGTCGACTCATCCGTGTCCGAGGCGCGCTTTTCACGCAGGCGCATGTCCACACCACGTTCCTTGGCAGGCGAAGCTAGGAATGATGAGACGGAATGGGGTCTGTAGTGAGGAGACAGGTCGACATGGGACGACTGGCGAGTGTGGGTAGTGAAGCCTCCGAGGTCACCGTCGGCATCGGTCGTTGGCACGACGCTCGTGCGATGAGTGTGCGGAAGCGGCGAAGGTGACCGACGGCCCACATGCGAGAAGGTATCGCGGCTCATCACGGTACGAAGCGAAGGGACCCAATGGGGACGAGGAAAGACCTTGCTATGGTCGGGTTCGGGAAGGTCTCCATGGTCCTCGGTCTCACGCGTGACCTTGAACAGGTATGCGTGGGTGTACAGCTGGAACGTGAGGTACAAGCCGTAGACGAGGAGAAGAATGAAGCTCAGGCCGCGGCTCATAGAGAGGATCGTCTTGAGTTCCGTTGGCGACAGCTCGCCGGCAGTGGCTCGGTTGGTGATATTGGCCTTCTCAGCCTCGGCAGTCGAAGGGAATGCCAAGTGATAAGCCTCGGGAAGGAGGATGGCTGCGACCGAAATGCCCAAGAGGGCAATGTGCGTCTGCGCACCGACGACAGCGTAAAGCTGCTCGTGGAAGCGGAGACCACCCGCAAAGTAGCTCATGCCAAGAACCAAAAGGACTTGTGAGTTAGCGAGAGTTGATCGCTCGGGGACGGTGGAGGGCTAATTTGATGACTCACTGTTGCTCAAGATACTGCCGGCCATGGAGGCTTGGACGATGTCGATGTCGCCCTTGACGAGAGCCAGAATGGCAATGAGTAGCTCGACGGCATTGCCGAAGGTGGCGTTGAGCAGTCCACCCCAGGCATCGCCAATCCGATTGGCGAGTTCCTCAGTGCTGTGCAGTTAGTAAATGTGTCTCACGGTAGGAAGCAGTGGCAAGACTCACGCAAAACCCAGTCCGCCTGCGAGAGGGATGATGGACACCAGCGAGACTACGAAGATTGCGACAGGGTTCTGGTGACTGAAGTGAAGAGCCCAGGCGGTTGGACAAAGCAAGGGGACAGTGACCAGGACGGGGACCGAGCGGATCATGTTCTTCTAGGTTAGCAAGTGTCACTAACAATAGAAGGTTAGAGGTTGACTCACCTTGAAACCTTGCCAGTAGGTGGGCTCGACTGCTTCATCATCGTCATCATCGAGTGGAGCATCCGGGTCGCTGAGGGTGCTGATGGTAGGCGCCTGGTTATGGGTGGCGGGAATAATGACCCTGGGCGACGGTGCTTGCGCGGGGGATGGCGCGAAGGGGGGCGATTGACGCGTGCCATTCATGTGCTGTTGAGCAAAGTCATGGTTGCGAGTGGCCGCAGAACCGTCTGGAGTGGTGGCGACGGTATTCGTTCCAGCGCCGAGCTGGGAGCGGTGATTGTGTAATTCTGAGGAGTTGCCATGATGGCTTCGTATATCGGGCTCGGGCTCAGCGTCGGGTAGGGGGGCGGGTATGACCATGTATGTAGGATGCGGAGCGTTACTGGGAGAGTGAAAAGGAGAAAGAAAGAAAGAGAAAGAGGTGAGATAAGTTGCAAGTGCATGTCCAGATATACCTGGAGGGTGAGGCTGGGGTGGGTGCTGGGTGCTGGGTGCTGGGTGCTGGGTGCTGGGTGGGTGCTGGGTGGTAGGAAGGTAGGGGTCGGGGGAGACGAAGGGGATGGACAGGGGGGAGTGTGGTGGCAGCTAATGTCTGCCAAGCTGCCACTCTGCCAAGCTGCCAATTGCCAAGGCGCCACGGCTACAGTGACTAAAAGCCAAGACAAAACTAGCAGGTACTGTACAGGTAAGTTGGTGCCGGTTACTGCAAGTACCAGGTCGGAGGCCCGCAGGCCGGAGGAATAGAGGAGCTACGAGTTAGGGCAGATAGGAGGTTAGTAGGACTTTCGTAGATACAGCCGCACTCGGCTGCGCCGCTGCACTCCACTGCACTCTACCGCACTCACCTACTGCACCTACTGCACTGTTCAGCTCTAAGGAGCTAAGGATCTAAGGGGCAATGGTGATAAGCGCATATCGCGAGATCGCAGCTAGAGTGGCGGCGATAGTGGCCGCGTGGCCGCGTGTCCAGCCGGCCAGCATGGCCAGCTCGCCAGCTGCCCTGATCCTGGCCTAGCTCCCTAGCTCCCTGCAGTACAGTAGCTCCCTCGGGCGCGTCGGTTACGTCGGGTGGCGCCTTGAACCCAGGCCCGAGTGGCTCAAGGGGTCGATCAACAGGCACAAAGGCAGAAGCCGGCAATGTTCCGCATGGACAGATTCCCCACACCTCTCCCTCAGGAGGAAACAATAGCTTGGCAGAAACGCGGGTGAGTTTCTGGGATTGAGCGGATTGAGTGGGACTCCGCTGGCTGGCGCTGGCTGCCGCCGTCCCCAATGACCGCCCCGCATGACCGCACGATTACCAACCGTCACTTTGAGATGGCACCGCAGCCATGATGGCTACTACTGTAGTCTGCAGAAAGTCGCAGCCAGGTAGCAATGCATGGCGTCACCGTGGTTACTTGGAGTGCCATCGTGAGATCCATCACTTCCCAAGCCCCCCAAGCTGCTCATGTACCGCAGCTCCACCCACGGATCCAAAGCTTCAGCTACGGTGAGTAGGCACAATGGCACCATGGCATGGGCTGACACCAAGCTGCCAGCTGCCAGCTGCCAGCTGCCATACATGCCAGTAAACGAGTGAGACTGATACTCGACATGCGCAACAAACGTGTGATCATGCTGTGCAACCAGAATCCCCCAAAATGAGAGTCAACTAAATGACGTCACCGCCATCTTGCGTGCACAGCACGATTCACGAGGAACTTTGATTCCGCTCCCTCTTCTGCGCTGATGATGTAGAGACGGCACATATGAGCAACCGCAACCCTGATATCCTGCTTGCCTTGGGCGACGCGTAAGCCTGTCGGCGATCCCCGACGGCATCGCCGAATGCCAAATGACATATAATTATGATTACTAAATGCTACAACCCCTTTTTGTATTGTAGCTTTGAACACGACACTTGGCCAAGGCATTCGGAGCATCTTCGGTTCAGCGTACCGTCGGGCAGCTGGTTCCGGATCCGACGCCGCGCCAGTGGTAATGGCAGGAGAGATTGCGGCCTGACATTATCGCTGGGATTGGAAGCACGCAAGCAGGAGCTGAGAAGCGGCACGGTCAGTGCCATCACCGCGCATCATTTGGGTTAGTCAAGGCCTCTAACCACAAAGTAAGCTGCGTACGAAATGAGCAAACCATCATGCGCGTCATACCATGTTTGGTCATGCGGGTTATACCATGTGTAGCTGTGTAGGCTGTGTAGGTCATGCCATGTTGATGCCATGTGTATGCCATGTGTATGTCCCCTCGAAAGGCTGCAGGATCGCAGGATTTGATGCCCCTGCCGTGTCCCCTGCCGGGACGCCATACGCGATAAAGCAAGAGTAGTAGTTTCCCCGTTCGTCAGTGCACCCGTCATTGAAGAGGCGTCATTAAGGGGGGGAGGGGGCGGGTCCACGGCACCGTCATCTGTTGTTCATGCCCCTTAATGTCCATTGCGCCTCTGTCACCTGTTGAGCTGTAAGATTCAGCTGGCATGGGGGCAGAGTTATTGAACACCGCCGATAATGCTGCTTAAGCATTGTAAGGCGGTGCCACGCACGTGGCAGCTTGCGTCAGCAGCTTAATTGTGGCAGTTTCACCTCAGCATATCAAGAGTTGCACTTGAGCATAGCAAGAGTTGCACCTCGGCACATCATGAGTTGCACCTCAGCATATCAAGCGACAAGTTGGAGGCATGAGAAACCCGTTCTCAGCCGACAGGTCTTTTACTGACCACGAGGGAAGCCGTAGCTGTTCGTGCTGGCGGCCGAGGCGGCATGCAAAGCTTTTCCGTACTGAGAGGGCCCACTGAGAGAGCACTGGTCCAGCTAAGGCCAACAGCATCGACGTCAGAGACGGCAGTACTCCCATCTCCTTTGCCTCCCTCACGCGCTGCTCCCTACGCGATGGGTTGTCTTCGAAGACGGATGGCTGCGGCGGAGAGTATGAATATAATGTTATTGGCTGAAACACTTGGGTGACGACACTTGGGTGACGCGTCGGTACCTGTCGCCTCTCACACCTCGAGAAGTCGAAACCTGCTTTCGAACGGCCGTGTGAGTCGAATGTTCGTCGCAACAAAAGTATGGTTCACGATATTCAGGTTTCCTTACGCGCTGCTCCCAATGAAGCTTCAAAGGATCAAAGGACGGATGGCGGCGGCAAAGAGAATGTTGTTGGCTGAAACACTTGGAGTGACGCGTCGGTGCCTGTCGCCTCTCACACCTCCAGGCGTCAAAATCTGCTTTCGAACGGCAGTGTGAGGCGAGTGTGTGTGAGTGGAGTGTGTGTGAGTTGAATGTTCGTCGCGACAAAAGTATGGTTCACGATATTCAACTTTCTGTTCACGAGATACGGAGGTCAGAGAAGTAGCGAGGGAATGTGGGAGGATCAGAGGACCCCGCGAAGAACGCCCGAGTGGGCAAGAAGCTGATAGTAGGGTCAGACGAGTACACATGCAATGCATATGTCGTAGTAGTACGGGGACACAACACTACTGGCAAGACCGAGCCGGTGTAGCGAAGCGGGACTGGGGAGTTGGAAATAGCTGAGAGTTGGAAAGAGCTGAAAGTTGGAGACGTGAAAAGTTGGACAGAGCTGGAAAGTTGCAACGAGCAAGAGAGACTCAGGCTGGGGTCCGAGCGTGGTCGCTTAAATGACAGTGAGTGTCAGTGGATGACAGCGGATGGCTGGACGGCAGCAGCATAGAGGGCCTTCGGCCTTCGGTCCTCTGGGGCCAGGAAGCACCTCCTCAGAAAGAGATGCCAGCGTCGCCCCATCTGAACGGCTCACTGGCGTAAACGGCGTGTGCGACGGGACGGCGTGTGATGAAGACGATCGGTAACGCAGCGGACATCCATTCCTCCCCTTTGGCAGCGGTGCAAAGGGACCACGTGTTGTTAACATTATTGCCGGCATGGCATGCCGGCAGCTGGCCGTATAATGTGCCTGTGGTGGGCTGAAACTTTGAAGGTCCTCTCCCAAAAGCATTCAGAGTTTCACCTCAAGGATGCTGCGCTTGTGGAGAGTGTTACGGTGTCGTTAAGGAGAAGCGCCGTGCCATCAATAATGGTTGCAACCTCCGCGTTCTGAACGTCCAACTCTGCTCTGATTCTTCGTCCTTCATTCGTGTAATCACGTCCTGCGTTCTTCACAGTATCACCTGGCCGACGCAAAGAAGTATGTCGCGGAGCACGCACGTCTCTTCGTGGCAGCGTAAACTCCCCGCGACGCGAAGTGGTCGCCTCATCGTCTACTCGACTCTCCTAACGAGCTGGCTCTTAGCGGTCAGTCTCATCCTTTCCTCGCTGCAGCATCCACAAGGTGCCAGGGGAGTTGCCGAATACGTTGCCCACCATCTACGGCCAGGGCTAGATCATGAGACGCAAGTGAAATTGGCCAAACTGGAAGAGCTGGAACAAAATGCGTCACTTTACACCACAAATCATGCTCGCTGCTCCCCCAAGATCTCCGACCTACTGCGAAAGCTCGATGACCGGTGGGGCAGGACAGCGCTTGACATGAGTGTGGGCTATGAGGGAAGTGGAGTTCGGGTACGTCGAGTAGCACAGAATCTATCACGGGGGCAGAAAGTTGTGAGTCTTGTTGAAAGCCATAGAGTCCAGTACGTCTCGGTGGACTTACACACAACCAGGTCATTACCGCACTCGGCGGCTCAATCACAGTGGGGCATAGCCTGCCTGAGGGAGGAAAGCCTTGGCCAGTTCTTCTTGGCGAGATGTTGCAGGAGGCTTTCCCTCGATCGGATGTCCACCTGCGGAACGGCGCCCTGGGGTGAGCAACGTCGCGAAATGGGGCTCCTAACACGACAGCGCCACTGGATCCGACTATTTTAACAGCTGCTACGAGCACCACACTGCCAAGGACACGGATCTCTTCCTTCTCGAGTTTGCTGTCAACGATGCTATCATGTGCGTGCTCGTAGAGCTGGACGTGTCCCTAACTTCAGTGAGATGGCCGCAGAGCATCAGCTTGACACTGTTTGGCATTCTGAGCATCTTGTTCGCTCAATCTTGCACAACCACAGGGACTCGGCCATGATCTTTCTGTCGACATGGCAGAAGCCTCAGCACTACATCACAGGTGCTGACGCACACGCAACTGTCAGCGAGTACTATGTGAGTGGCCTGAACTCAGACCGCTTCCCGGTACTGCCTGTTAACGCCAAAGGATATACCGCGCATCTCGTCTCGCACATTCCTATACAACTACATGCTTCAGCATCGGAACGAATTGCCAGATCACTACGTCGATGCTGACAACTTCAGTCATCAAAACCAAAAGGGCCAGCAGTACATGGCCGATATCAGTGAATGAACTCGTTGAACAACGCTAACCCCAGTGTTCCGTTATCTCCTGCACCAAGTGTGCCGCGTAGAAAGCGACGCGGACGGGTTTGAGGAGCTCCTTATTCGTCCAGAAAAAGAAGTGGACGAACCTCTTCTGGGATTCTCAGGCTCTGAACTGCCCTCAGCATACGACCCATGGAAGCTACCCTACCTGCGTATTCGGCAGATGTTCGATTCACAAGAGTATCATTCTGATTCGGGGCCCTTCTGCTCGAGCGTGAGGGTTCGTCTCGACGATGGATCGCCGAACGGTAGACCACAGCTAGAGCCCAGCCACAATCAAGGGTACGAGCAATTCGAATGGAACGACAAGTGGTTTTGGAAGTGAGTTGCAAGGTGTTTTGGGAGGATGTAGATCGGAGCGGCCCTAACGGCAGGTCCGAGAAAGCCCTGTCCACGATCACATTCCCGAACATCACTGTTACGGAAGGCACAATCTCGCTCTACTTCTTGCGCTCCTGGGGACACGACATGGGCAATTTGAGGTGCTGGGTAAACGATGCCGAGGACAGTGCGGCTCTGCTTACAGGGTATTGGGGATTCGTTGCTGTTGGTGCAAGACAACTAGTGGCCAAAGATCTCTCACCTGGCCATTATCAACTCACCTGTCGGAGTGAACGAGCAGCGGGAGTGGACGGGAAGGAGGGAGGTGCTAAGACGCAGATCATTGCGGTGATGGCGACTTAGAGGTTGGGAGCCTTGAATTTATTAGAAGCCATTGTTGGAGTTCTTCGTTGTTGTTGATGAGAGTAAGCCTTTGCCATATGCATGGGAGCGGAGCACTGGATACATGCATTGCCGTGAACACATCCGGGTGTTTCTGGCATTCCGACAGGGGCCAGTGGCAATGAGGTTGGAGCGACATGATGACAAGGATGCCATCACTTGCAGACTATTCGGGAGTGTGAGTGCAGTGTGAGTGCGGAATGCGCCTCAGCCCTGGAACTGCCAGGCCGGGGGCAAGTTTGCTTGGTCTGTAGCACTGGTTCATGAGAGATCATGCATATCGTGTCAAGACCGCTTACGGCGCGGACTTGCCAGCCGTGGCACTCCGTCAAAACGCGGGGCCATTAGCGACTCGGCGGGGTCGAGTCATCGTTGCGGCGGGTCGGGATTTGACAACAGTGCACGCCCAGTGCAGGTATTCCGAACACGCGCATGAAGGCACCTTGTGACCGAACTCATGTTAACCTGTGCGCACGCTGTGACATGTTTTGTCGAAGAGAAGTCACCTTGCCAGCATCGGTAATTTCATTATTATTATTAATATTATTATTGATTACTCGTCGGAAGTGTCTAACCGACTCTTTGACAATCTCCTGCATCTTCTGCGCCTTTGGTAGCACCGAGCTGTGGCCCAAACATCAGAACCTGAGACGGGACTTCCCTGACAATATATCCCTTGGACGTTGATATCCCTTGGGCGTCCATTGCAGCACGTTGGCACTGTCGACGGCCACTTCTTCCGTGAGCTCCTAGCTTGCCATAAGCCATAGCCACATATCCACTCAGCTCCTCCTGTTCGGAGGGGGCCCAAGCAACGGCGCCGTTGCGACAGTGAGTCCTGACGCCTTTCAAGGCTTGGGCACTCTCGATATTTGCTCGGCTTGCGCGGCAGGATATCTGATGTACAAATCTCGATGGAGGCGAGACTGGTCACTGAATTTCCATGTTGTGTCCGAACGGATGTACTTCCGTAGACACGACTCCCCTCGGCGCGCTCGGCGGATTGGTGGCGCATCGCGATGCATGCACATCTGAAAGGAAGTTTCAGCCACTCGTCTCCGAAGGCGTTGCGTTTTGGACACCTTGCGTATGCCTGGTCATCCAAGAGGGGTTCTTCAGGGACCGGAAGTAATCTGGACCGAGCATCGATGATCGAGCATACCACAGTTGGTTAAGCCGTGTTCATCGCATGCTCCCTGTCTTTGATTTCGCCGTCATTCCATCTCACAGGGTGTTTGCAGCACGGAGGTAGCGGAGACCCATCTCCGCCAGTTCATGCAGACCGTCCAGCAGATACTCACCTTGCAATCCTCGAAGATAAACTCAGAGTGTCAGGATTCCAAGGTCGCTTAGCCTGTGCAAATGAAACTCTCCACCCTTCCATCGGCGCTCCACCCTTCTCCGCATTCCTGCAGTCATTACCCCCGTTGCTCCTGCGAAACCTCATCGGCGCCCCTCGGCTCCCCTCGTCGGCCCATCTTCGGGCAACTACCCAAGCCCATGGAGACCTCGCTTTTGAGCGGCTAAACGTAGAACGCTCAGACCCACGCGGTTCCCAGACAACGGTTATGAGCAGTCTCCAATACTACTTATTCGAGGGAATGATACGTGCGCTCAATCAGTTTAACCGCCGAGCTCCAGAGTGCCATCTGACCTGGCGCCCCTTGCGATACCTATGCACCTTGGCTTTGAGATTCGATTATTGAGCCGGGACAGGTCATGAGGAAACGAGATATCGGGCGCAAAGTAGCATGTGCCGTCATCTGATCAGAGGATGGTTGTCACGCTTTACCCGCGAGGTCAGTGATCGTTCATTCCTTGCGACGCACCGTTGCCTTCATAATTCCCTACATAAGTAGGTGTTGTCGTGGAAGCACAGCTGCCCCATCCCATCACCTCAAAGTTTATCGCCTTCATTGCTGCCATGTCTGGCTCGGCGGCCTCTCTGGAGAAGAACGAGAAAGGGGACGTCTCTTACGTCGAACACCCTCTCGACAAGCACTCGAACCTCGAGCTCGAATCTGGCAGGGGCGGATTCATCGACATCGATGACGGCTATGACCCGAAAGAGGTCCGGCGAACCACTGCCAAGGTCGACGGCCGCCTCATCCCAGTACTGTCCCTTCTCTACTGTATCTCGTTCATTGACCGCACAAACCTCTCCCTAGCTCGTGCCGCCAACAACCAAAAGATGAATACCGAGCTCGACCTTCTTAGGGGCAACAATCGTTATGGCCTCGCCACTCTCATTTTCTTCGTCCCATACATCATTCTTGAGGTGAGCCACTGACTCCGGATGCGGCCTGTGCTGACTGCAGATCCCGGTACGTCCACTGAAAGCCCAGGTTGCCGCACACGTGCAGTGGAAATAGCGCATCGCTGTCTTGGCGAACTTGCCGAGTCAGCTGACCCTGGCATGAGTGCCATAATCGAGGATATCGAGGCCTGCTTCCCGACCGTTCGGTAGAACCTGGGCGCATTCACTTTCGAGGGGTTTGAAGGCTGACAGTGTAGTCTCAGCTCGGTCTGCGTGCTTTCGGTGCACGCTGGTGGCTCGGTAGTGCCTGCTTCCTCTGGGGAGTTGTCATGATGTGCTTCGGCTTTGTGAAGAACTGGCAGGGCCTTGTCGGCATGCGTGCCATTCTCGGAATTTTCGAATGCGCTCTCTTCCCCGGTGCAACTTACCTCATTTCGTGTTGGTACCCACGCAAGGAGATGGCCAAGCGCATGTCGTTCTTTTATGTTCTGTCCGTGGTGGTCTGTGGTCTCTCCGCTACTCTGGCCTACGGCATCTCTCAGATGCACGGCACGGCCGGCTACAGTGGCTGGAGGTGGATCTTCATTATCAACGGTCTCATGACTATGGTGTGAGTAACTATATACTGTTAGGTCCCCAACTGATGGTCAGCATCGCTGTCGTTGGCATGATCTTTATCGTCGACTTCCCCGACAAAGCGCATTTCCTGTCAGACCGCCAGAAGGAGATGATACAGACCCGGATTGACCGTGACCGCGGAGATGCGGAGTATGACCCCATGACCAAGCGCAAGTTCGTCGAGTACGTCTGCGACTGGAAGATTTGGGTCTTCGGTTACATTTTCTGCACAGCCGGAATGTCGACCTACGCACTCAACTACTTCCTCCCTCGTATTCTTCTTACAATGGGGTTCACTGGCTTCAAGTCGCAGATTCTCGTTGCCCCTCCTTATGTCTGGATTCCGATTCCTGCCATGGCGACTGCTTGGCTGGCCGACAGACGCCAGCGTGCCCTCGCTGTCTCGCTCAACTCTCTTCAAGTTATTGTCGGAACGGCTATGTACTCCCAACTCGGTGCGGACAAGCTGGCTGCCCGCTATGCTGGAATCTTCCTCGCTGTTGGTGGTTCCAACTCCAACATCCCCCTTGCTATCTCTTGGGCCCAGACCTCCATTCGGCGCCAGTCAAAGCGTGGCTACACGTCCGCCCTTGTTGTCGCCTTCGGTGGTGTTTCGGGTATTATCGCCGGTGTCGCCTTCAAGGAGAATGAGGCGAAGTCGGGGTACCCGACTGGCATCAATCTCACGTTCGGAATGACGGCGGGTTCCATTCTGTGCTGCTTTATTCTTTGGGCTTTTTTCCGCTACGAAAACCGAAAGGCCGACCGCGAGGGCAAGATCCTCGAGAGCCACGCCGACTTCCGTTTCCAGAGTTAACACTCCAAATTGTTGATGTAGTTGTCTCCGTCTCCCAAATATATAGCGGGAAGTCGCCTACGATATTAGTCTTGGTCAGTAAGGTTTGAAGTGGAATGTATTCTCGGATCGTACACTGAAGATAGCGAGCCAGGGATAAGCAATGTGAAATTCGCGTTGGCTTATTATGCGTCCACTCCGCTGCCAATCGGGCAGTCTTGACTAGTCTCGAGTGACAGGCCACCCATTCTTTGATCTGCGGTCGCCGTTTCGGCTGTTTCAACCTGATACATTGCCGTCGTCGCTGTTTCATGTCCATGGTACGGTTGAAGCCTCGCGGCCAGGCCCTGAAACGCGTCAAACGGCCGACAACACGAGCTAAAGACGCCGCGTCATTGCCCACCCGGCTAAGGGTTGTCCTCCACTGCCGCAGAATGATACTGTTAGGACTATCACGGTCAATTGAACGGGAATCAGGCTCCGCCAGGCACCATCCCGAAACAGCGCTTGATGATTCGCTAAAACGTTCCCGTAGTTGTCCTGCTAACCATCAATCATCCCTGCCGCTTTAACCCGCTGGGACAACACCGCTCCATTTCTACCACAACAAGCCGTGTTGATGGAAACAACCTATCTCTCAGGCCCAATGGCTTGTGAGTCGCGGATCCCGGCAGCTGGTCGCGAAATGTTCCATTCCCAATTACCCTGCGCTACCCGTCCGTCCCCGTTGTCACTTACATCGAGGCAGGCGGGGGTTCAACCCTTGAGGTCGCCGTGTCCCCCCTTCCCTCAGGACCCGGAGATACGGGGAGGACATGGTACATCACCTCCTGTCTGGCTCTTCGCGTCGGTTTGCACTCATGACGGCATGTTTAATTTCAGCGTCCCCAGGCCAAAGCAGCGGAAGCGGCCAGCCAATCTGTTGAGCCAGCCAAGCACCCCAAGTCCAGCAACGGCGGTGATGTTGGATAATGGAAGACAATGATCAATCCCGCATGACACAGCACTTCACGCATGGTACTTGCTTGTCGGTGAGTCAGGATACGCTCTTGCCAATTCTATGGAACCTATAAGTAGCTTGGGGGTCACTGTCCACAACAGCCTCCAGACAATCAGACAACCTCCTCCGTCAGAAATCAGTACGTACATACAACGCGGGGACATGTCTGACAGCAGTTGCGACATGATTCTGGTTGTGGTATTAGCACTTTCGGCGCTGGTCAGAGGACAGAGTGCCAACGTCACTGCTATCTCAGTCTCTGGCCAAATCACTGCTTCGTCCACTTCGAGTCTCTCAGCCACTCCGGCATTGACCTCTACTGGTAGCAGCCCCGCAGCAACAACCCCCGCCACGGCTACTTCTTCGTCGGTGCCGCCACCTTCACCAGTTGTGGAATCGTCATTCACGTCGAACTTAATCAATGACCCCGGCCAGCCTTCCCCTTTGGTGGGGGCCGCATCGTCACCAACGGGCTTTTTCGCTGAGCCCATTGTTGCTACTGGAGAGCCTGCCACAACTTGGTCAGGGGGGAAATTTCTTTCCATTCCCTTGCCAACGCCCATCAAAGAAGCCGGCAAACCGGCGTGGGGATCATTCTTCTCTTACTCGCAGCCACCCATTCCGAGCAATACCCTTTCAGCTGATCCGGCGACCTTCACTGTTAGGGGTGCCGACAGTAGTCCCGTGAAAAGGTTCACTTTCAACCTCGGGTATTCTGCGGGTCGTCCAGACGGCTTCCTACGCTCCATGATGACCATAAATAATCAGTACCCCGGTCCTTTGATCGAGGTCAACAAAGGAGACAGCGTTGAGATCACAGTCAACAACAACCTTGACGTACCCCAGGGCATCCACTGGCATGGCATTCGGCAGTACGGGACAAACTGGGCAGACGGAGTTCCTGGAATCTCACAATGCCCAATACCTCCTGGTGGCACCTTTACATATCGCTTCAAGGTTCCAGTCGAGGGTGGCACCTTTTGGTATCACTCACACTACGGCAACACCATGGCTGACGGAATTGTGGGCGGATTCATTGTGCACGACCCGGATATCCCGCTTCGCAAAGGTGTTGATTACGATGACGAACGCGTGCTATACCTCTCTGATCACGAGGCAGATCAGTCCACGGTGATCGAAGCTGGGTTGAAGAATCTCTTCCAGGGGTATCGCGGCCTGCCGATTGTTACTGCTCCGGAGTCGATCCTTATCAACGGTCTGGGACAGACCGACTGCTCGCACCGCCAAAAGAATACGACCTGCTACTACATGCCAAAGCAACAAGTCTTCGCGGCCTCAGGGACGCGCGTTCGGTTCCGTCTGATCAACACCGGCTCGCATGCTATGATCCGGTTCAGTATCGATGGCCACAGTCTCACTGTTGTTGAAGCAGATGATACGCCTATTGAGCCTGTACAGGTCCGCGAAGTGCCGGTCAATACGGGCCAGCGCTACTCTGTCATTGTGAACATGAACCAAGGAGTTACAGGACAAAGCTTCTGGATCCGCGCCAACGCTGCAACTTTTTGTATTAACCCTCTCCAGAAAGTCACATATGAGGGAATCTTGCGATACACCGATAGGGATGGAGGGAGTGCGGGAGTCGAGCTGCCTTTAACCAAGCCATGGGGCGATCTTGCGAACCCGCAACTCGCTCCCTGTGTGGACCTCGATGAAAAGGTCAAGCTAGTCCCTCGCCTCAAGGAGAATGCACCAACGAGCATCAAGACCACAGGTTACATGAATTCGTTGTTTGGCGTGTTTGTGGACCGTAAGGAACGCACACCCTATATCGGCTTCGGCATGAACGGAGTAGCGTTTACCAACTACATCAACGACCCCTTGCTCTCGCAGCTGATTGGCGGCAAGAGGCTTAACGGAGCAAACCTCGCCGCTATCAACTTCAACTACGACGAAGGTGCGGCTGTCGATCTGGTCATCAACGTTCTCGACCCTCCGCCCCTCAGCCACCCTTTCCACCTGCATGGGCGTCCGTTCTACATTGTGGCTCGTGGTTGGGGACTCGTCACACCTCTCGGTAAATGGTTGCGCAGAGTTAACACCAACAACCCCTTGCGGCGTGATACAATTACCATCCCCAGTTTCTCGTGGGCAATACTGCGTATCAAACTGGATAATCCCGGTGTCTGGCCCCTCCATTGCCATATTGGGTGGCATCTCAGTGTTGGAAAGATGGCGGTCATTGTCATCGGGCAGGACTCTTTTCTCAAGGGCCAAGCGCAACCTGAAGACTGGAAGAGTCTCTGCCGGGGCTTGGACCCCAACGAAATTGGTCCTGCGCGCCGCTCCGTCCCTCCGCAAGGGCGCTGGAACCAAGCAGACAGCAGCAGCACGAATACCACCCTTTGGCCACGCCTCGGCCAGCCATTCGGCGATTCCGTCGACCACCCTCTTCTCCGGAGGGTGGAAAACGAGGGTTTATAGTTGAAGGTGATCTGTTCACCCATACACAACTCGGGAGAAGCCAAATGCGATTCAGAGAAGCGAGGCGAAACTGTTTCCTGACGCAGCTATGGTCTTTTTGCACTGCGAAGGGAGGCCTACAATGTCCTTTTCCGACGCCAGATTTCTCATCCATCTTCCCATCTCATGCCGCCACTGTTGTTTCTATCCGTAGAAGCCCTTACTCGAGCCAACATGCTTCAGCAGAGCTGTTCTCTCTACAGAACTCTTTCGGAAGAAATCGAACAGTACCTCGAGGGACAGGCCATGAGAGTGAATGGGGTACAAGCACAAGTAAGGGACGAACCTAATATTGATCGCAATGCATATAAAATAGATGCCCCACGCGAGAGCTTTTGGACACGATCAGGTTGGCAAGCTGGTTAAAGCGTTTGCGATCGTTCGGGCCGACCGTCGGATAGCCACGCCGTCAGCACGTACGTGGCAGGGCATAGCGCGACAGAGAAGTGGAAGGAAAATGCTATCTGCGCGATATCGTGAAAAGTGTTGTCGCTGCAAGCCGGTCACGTGACTTGCCGTTGCGCCTTCAACTTCGCCGTCGTTCGTCCGTACTGTCGTCTCTTATGCAATCACCATTCACAACAATATCTAGACTCTTGATTCACCAGTCGCTACCAAGACGTCTCCCACACAACACTATGACAAGTTGGACGTCCTCTGCCACCACGACACGG